>CM073571.1:161723042-162053042 GCA_037074715.1 Magnolia kwangsiensis
TTTATCTGCAGATCCAACCTGTACATAAGTTAACATAGAAACTAAAGAAGTGAAAAAACAAAGATTAGCATGATCAAAAACTTTTGTGGCCCTTAAAAGTTTTTAATGGTAGGCGTTACTCTCTCCACTGTTCTCTATGGTATGGTCTACTATTTGGATAATGTCCTAAAATGATCTCTCCAAATGGATGGTGGGTGTGGATACAAAACATACATAATGATGGGACCCACAAAACTTGGCAACGTCACTTACGTGACGAGTGCCACGACTAACTGCTCTGTAGCTAATCCGTGACCCTCTCGTACGGCTATGTACCAAACACTCTTATTATGCAATTTTACCGTTACACTGTAAATCCATGTGTTCCCAGACAAGATTCCATGACATCCTTGCCTTTTCAAATTCACTACAAATCCACAACAATCGCTGATAGTGGCTATGATGACATTATATATAATTCCATCCTATCTAATCCAATCTAATGCAAATGGTCAAATATGACCTAAGTTTGAAAGGTAAAGATTACATTGAAGGATATAGTTTGCTTAATAAGTAACATATTACACTAAGGAATATAAACCGATGGAATAATTTGAAAGATAGATTTAATTTATTTGGAATGGTGTGATTTTACTTAAACGATTGCTATAACCGCTCTCTACTGCTTGAATTTGCTTACTTCTTATTTTACTGTATGACATGTAATAATTTAACACTAATGTTTTTTTCAAACTTCTTTTTAGTTATTTTAATAATTGTTATAAGCCTTCTTATTAATTCAACCACATTTTACTCGGTCACCTTAATAATACAACAACACCACTTTATCCATCTTATCTTTGTTTATCGAGAAATCATTTCAGTACATACTTGCGTATATCTGAGCACGCTGTGTATCTATACATCACACGTCACTTTCTCTGATTGGTCGTAACAGGATATGGCGGTAACGGAGGCAAACACATATGACCACGGAGAAAGGAAATACAACAACGGTTGACATTGAACTTTAAAAGGGTAACAAAAATTGGGTGGTTGGGATATCTAAAATTGGCTTACTTTTGGATCATGATTCCTATGCATTGGGTCCCGTCAGTTTAACGGGCAGGATTACCGAAGAATCACCTTCACATGCACAAGATGGAAAGTGGATGATAGTATTCCTCAGACTTCAGGATCAGGTATTCCAGCCGGGAAGATAACACTAACAGGTTTACTAGGATACATCTCGACGTACCGTTATAAGATACGCCTCAACTTTACATTTCGCATCTGTGACAATCATTCGATCATCCGAGCTGTTTATATCGATATCTAAAACACATAAACTCTGATAAAGAAACCTTTAACCTTTTGATCATTTGGCATTTGTAATAAGCGCATGAACGGTCTTTATAATCTTTGAATAACTAAAGGTCTTAATATTTTAAATACAAGATTTTCTTTTGATACATTCCCATCTGCGGTGAGGCCATCGTATAAACGGTTTGGGTCATTGAAAAGTAGTAGGATTCAACAGCTAATATGCGTCGTATCACAATACATCGGTATCTATTCTCGCAAACATAGGGAGATAAAGTGTAGAGCACGAAGAGCTGTAACATGGTAGAGCATCTATCCATAGCACACGTGGCAGGATGATATATCATCCAAACATTAAATAGTAAATAAACTTCGGTCGGATGATCCTAGCCATCCGATCAGTTTCCTTGAGAAATATGGCAGGAAACAGAAAATGTTTATTTTATATAGAAGGGATGGATACGATTGCCCAAGAGGTTATCCAAATGGGCCCACTAGATGGATGGTTGCGATTGATACCTAATCCTGCTCTTCCCAATGGTCAACAAACAACATTAAAAAGGTCTTCCGTTTGGATGGCTAGGATCATCCTAGGGGAACTGATCCATGCGGGTGGACCAGTCGGAAGCGGATTGGCAGGTGTACCACACACCACCGATCTGGCTACTGTGGGTACGTGTCGTGCGAAGACAAGCGCTGCTGTCCCTCCAGCTCCGAGATGTACAAACGGTTCAAGGGAGATCAATGTTACATGGCCCGAAAAATGATGTATTTATTATATCAACACCGTTCATCCATTTTACGGGATCATTTTAGAGCAATGAAATTAAAAATAATTCACATAAAAATCTTAATGGACCACACTACAAATAGGAGTGGGACAATAATTCTCACCGTTAAAATATTCATATGCCCATGCTAACGTTTATTTTCCATCCCAAAGTTACATGACCTGAAAAATGATATATTTACATCCATTTTACTAGATCATTTTAAAGCTTGAAATTAAAAATAATTCATATAAAAATTATAAGTGAGCCATATTGAGGACAGGCGTGGGACTAAAACATTCTTGGGGCTATAATAACGTTTATTTTCCATCAACGTTTATTTTTCATCCGATCTGCTCGTAAGGATACACAGTCTTGGATGGATGAAGAGGAAAAATAAATATAATACCAATTTAAAACTTTCGCGACCCTCAAAAGAGTACAATTGTAGGCGCTCAATGCCTCGTTACTTTTTGCAGTGCGGTCCACTTGATCTTTAGATTTGTATAATTTTTTGAGCCAAGCCTTACGCCGAGCACTAAATAGAAGGACATTTGAGATATGACACATACCTAATGATGGGACTCATACATTAACACATTAGCTAGATTGGTGGTGTGTGGTACACCAGCCAATCCGCTTCCAGACCAGCCATGGCGATTCCGGACGCGGATTGCGTGCTACTCCGCTGGAACGGTAATCCGTCCGGGCAGGGCTCTGTCGGGCCAGGGTAATGTAAGTATGTTATTCATACCGTTTATAATTTTTATATGGTTATTTTAAGGTATAATTCAAAAATAAAAATAGTAAAAGCTTAAGTGGACTACAAATTGGGAATTGAACGTCCACCATTAAAAGCTTCTTGAAAACTGAAAAGCTGTCCGACCAAGTTGAAATTTGTGTTTTCACATCATCCAAGTCTGCATGACCTTATTAATAGTTGGGTGGTAAAAAAACAGATCACGATGGCCCTTAGAAAGGTTTCAACTGTAGGTTTCATTATCACTGCAACTTCCTTTGATGTGGTACATTGGAGATGGGTAACTGCTTAATTTTTTGTATAATATTTTAAAATTACTGTATAAAAATTATTAACAGCATGGATAACATACTTACATCACCGTGGGTCCCACAGAGCCCTACCTGGACGGATTACCCTCCAGGTAGGGTAGGACGCAACGCCGGACGCGGATTGCGTCCAACCCCCTCCCGTCTCTTGCCCGGAACGGTCAGCTCTTTAAGTGGGCCCACCGTTATGTATCCTTTTATCCAAGCCGTTTATTCTTTTTCTAAAATCAATTTAAGGCATAAACAAAAAAATAGGCAGATCCAAAGCTCAAATGGACCACACCATATATGACTCTTGCATTTAATACAACTGGCATTTAATGCTACTTATTTGATGCAACCAAGCTTATTACTTGGTGTGGTCCACTTGAGCGTTGGATCTGCCTAATTTGTGTGTTTATATCATAAAATGATCCGAGAAAAGTGATGAACGGCTTAGATAAACAGATAAATTACGGTGGGCCCACCCACAGAACTGCCCGTTTGGGCTAGAGACGGGTGGGGGTAGGACGCAATCCGCGTCCAACGCTTCCACCGTGCTTACTTCCTGCGGGAGGTTTGGTGAGATTTTGGATAAATTTGAATTTCTCGAGGTATGATAAGTTAACGATCAAGAACGAGAAAATGGCTGGATGCAGATTTAGATTCGCTGAATCTGAGAAGGGAAATTCAATGCTTCCACCCTTCCCATCTGGGGCCCACTTTTTATTTTTTTATTTTTTATTTTTTTGGTTGGAAATCTGGGGCCCACTCCCTTCCTACAAGAGAGAAACAGAGACAGGATTAAATTCCGGATCAGATCAAAATCTAACCCTTAATAGCAAGAAGAATAGCTATACCATACTGCAGGTGGCGGAGTATGAGGGATCATGCACTTCCTCATATCTACGTGCACAAGTAAAACTATCCACTCAATCCAGACCGTCCAAACTATGGGAATTACTTTGATTTGTTTTTATTTTATTTCCAAGGAGATATCTGACTGGAATATCCTTGCCATCTAATGAATGGGAATTTCTGCATCAAATTTGGACCATGGAAGATTATCATTTTAACTTGTTAATTTTGAATGTACATGTGAATTTCTGCATATGAATGTATGGACAGTTCGGATTGAATGTATGAATTCTACGTGGGTCTTTGAATGTCTGCATGCATAGTAATGGTATGTTCCTCTCAAGGCATTTCCTCAAGGGAAGCGGATTGCGTCCTGCCCGGCCTGAACGATTTTCCGTCCATGTAGGGCTCTGTGGGGCCCATAATGATGTATGGATTTTATCCACACTGTCCAACCATTTTTTTCAGATGATTTTAGTGTAGAAACCAAAAAATAAGTTATATACAAGATTCATGTGGACCACACAAAGGGGATTGAACGACGACTATTAAAAAAAATGTTGGGACTCGTAGAAGTTTTGTTTCAATATGATTTTCTTTTTTGGTCCCTTAATCCATGTCTATATTACCTTATGAACATATTAGATGGAAAATAAACATTTCCGTGGCCCTTTGGAAGGTTTCAACGGTGGATGTCGTTATCACCGCTGCTTCCTGCTTTGTAGTTCGGTTGAGCTTTGTATCTTCCCCATTTTTTTAGTTCATACACTAAAATGATATGTAAAGATGGATGGACGGCGTGGATAAAAGATATATCACGTCGGACCCCACGTAACCCCTACCTGGACTGATTATTGTCCAGGTGGGTGCAGAACGCAATCCGCTACCTTCCTCGAAAGAGGGATTCTATTGTCAACCTGCTGATGCAAATCTCCAAGCGCTAATCATATAAGAAGATACACGTGCCACATAAGAACACGTATTTGAGATCAGGGCCATTGTTAATGCGGGCCCATGATTAAATTATTTATTAGATGAAATAATAGTATGGTCCACTAGAAAGATGATCTTTGTGGACTAAGACAGAGTATCTGAAAGGAGAACCGTTAGTTGATTTCCAATAGATATATGTGCAACATCTCATAGCAGGTAGCTCCTCACCTCGTTCTGAAACATATCCCATAGAACCTGTGCGATGAACGGACCTGATCATTTACATGTGCTTCAATGTACAACGTTTGGATCACTTATGTTTGGACAGTTGCGAATATACTTCCAACCACTTGTCTTCCCGAGAGAGACGGTGGGTTAAAATTCGTGGCTCCCAACGGCCAGCAAAATCTCCCTCGTCTCCCAACGGTCAACAATCAATCAATCACTCTAGGCTTTTAACGGTGCCATTATTTTATCATACATGTGTGGCCCACCTAGTGAATGGGCCGTGCATGGTCGGCCTGCTATTTAGACCATCGAACGGTCACAACAAGTCCGTCCAATCTGATAACAGGCAGGGAGATGACCATATGCAGAAATCAGTCTGTGCCACTCATCAGGTAGGCCACCCTAATACGAAAATATGGGCCGTTGGAAAGAAAATTATGGACGGTCCACATTCAAATCAAAATGTGGCCTTCAAATAAATAGTCCAGTCTGACTTACACGTATGATAGTCTTGTAGGGCACCTTATAAATCGCTTGCATTTCCCACACACTTTCTAAGTCAGCACGTGCGCGGCGCGCAAAGCTGCGTATGGAGCTACCAAACCTCATATGTACTGTTTGTCGCTGGACGACTGATACGCCTACGTGCATCCCTCTCCATTCATCTTTTAATGCAGCGCACCTATCAATCTAGGTACTTTTGAAAAATCAGAGCCGTTCATAAGGCGTGCCCATTGAGAAAATCATCATAAGAAATCTTACGATGGCCCACTCAACTCATTCAGGCCACCCATATCTGTTGAATGTTGATAAATGGAAATTTTATCTTAAAGGTTCGATCTTTGAATATGAGAGTATGCTTTTGCTGTTCTAACTGGTATTAGTGCTCCATATAATCATATTCAAAGTGGGCCCACATCTTAAACGGTTCAGATTTTTGAAAAACGTTTCGTGTTGCCACGTAGACTGCATGAAAGGGCGCGTGTTAAGAGTGGGATTGTGAGCTAGCAAAATTTCATATTACTGTAGACAATGATATGAAGATAGGATGCAATGATGGAGAAGAAATGATGAGGAACGATAAAGTCCTGATGTATCAGAGATGAATAGTGCCCTGATGCAATTATATAAGATGATGGGGCCCACCCCAGACTGTTGATCTTAGGGTATCTCTATATTTAAAAGGTTTATAAGAGTGATTACTGTGAAATGACACCCTTTTAATCGGTGTCCTACAAATGTACGGTTCACAGAAAAAGTAAGACCGTTGTCCTTAAAAGGATCCGGAAAGATTCAATGGCTAGAAGCTTCCAAATATGGATGTTTTTGGTTCAATCTCAGTTAATATGGTCCGTAGGATTAGCAGTCTGGATCAACCGACAGTAGGTGTATCAAGATTACTATGCATGGGAGCAAAAATATTCGGACTCGTTAGTTTTTTGGCTCAAGTATAATTATCTTATAAATGAGTAATTATTATTTACTAAGGTAATAGCTGCCTCTTTTTCAATGCTGTTTTAACGGTTACTTTTTAAGTACTAAAAATGAGAAATTTGT
Organism: Magnolia kwangsiensis; assembly: GCA_037074715.1. NCBI lineage: Eukaryota > Viridiplantae > Streptophyta > Magnoliopsida > Magnoliales > Magnoliaceae > Magnolia > Magnolia kwangsiensis. Next base: position 161,729,738 of record CM073571.1, read on the forward strand.
AAAATAAATATGGGGTCCACCATAATGTGTGTGGCTTATACACACCGCCTATTTATTATGTCAAATGAATTTAAATCATGAGTCTAAAAATTAGGCAAATTCAAGGATCAAGGGACATCACCACACAAAATTATGAGAATTGAATGCCTACCATTAAAAACTTAATGAGGACATTAGAAATTTTAGATCAGGTTTATATATATATATATATATATATATATATATATATATATATATATATATATATTTCACTTTTCCATGTCTATGTGACCCTATGAACGGGTTAGATGGTGAATAAACCTCAATATGGGCTCAATAAAAAAATCAACTTTCAACAGTGGACAAATTAAGTTCATTGTTTCCTTTCATGTGGGCCAATTGAACATTAGATCTTCCTAATTTTTTCGAATCAAGCCTCAAAATATTCTAATAAAATAGATGGATGATAAGGATATATTATATACATTATGGTAGGGCCCATGGATTTAAGTCAACATTTTTGGACCAATTTTCTAGATAAAATTACTCACTCATTTCTAAACAAGTGAAAAAAAAAATGTAATAATTACTTCTTTACATTGATTTACCTGGATTATGAAAAACCAAACAGGCCCCCACCAGTGCTATAGGTACATTGACATTGACTCTCATGCACGGCTTGATTGGATACTATCCCACTGAGACATAAAGATGGATGGTTCTATCAGGTGGGGCTTACCCTGATATATATATTTTATCCAAGCCATCCATTCATATTAAAAAATCATTTTTGTGTGAACCCATAACATGAGTAGATTGAAGGCTTAAGTGGACCATAACACGGGAAGCAAGTCATGACAATAATTCCACCGTTGAAACCAACCTGGACCCACCCTGATGGTTATTTGCCATACAACTTGCTTATAAGACCATATTGACCCATATGAAGAGAAAATATAAATATCAAAGTTTTACGTGGCATAGGCTTTAAGTAGTGGGCATTCAACTTTCACTATTTCTTATAATGTGATGCACTTAACATTCAATTTACTTGATTTTTTAGTGTATCATTTAAAATAAATTTTCAAAATGGATTTACAATGTAGATAAAACACATACATCATGGTGGGCCCCACAGCCCCTCAGGGCATGTTTGGTTTGTGGAATTGAATGGTATTAAATTGTATTAGATGAAATTATCATCATTATTGCACAAATTGCATGTCTGGAAATATTATGGTATTGTATTTATTCAATCCAATGTTTGGGATACAAATTTTGCCATGGAAACACTAGATTAAGCAAAATCATGTTTGGTGGGCTATGAAATTGTAATTAATGGACCAAATTCACAACGGATGTCGTTCACTTATACACATATATAATTAGAATGTCATATGTAAATGGTGTATATGGATGAATGACATTGATAAATACATGCATCAATGTGGGGCCACATGTGTAGTGGATTTCAAAATTCACATAAACCCTACATGAAATCAAATGCAATTGTTGGAGACTAAATGCAATTCCATCGCACCTAATCCTGACCTTTCACATCCTCTCCAAATGCTAGATGGAATTATTGCATAGGAACAAATGCATTTCTATATCCCACGTAATCTCATCTAATACCCTACGCCAAATGCTTCCTCAGAGGACCCTCTGTCTCTAACTAGGACCCGGTGAGAGTAGTACCCAATCCCAGCCCCTGATGCCCACCCTCAGTGTTTATACATGGACCAAAAATTAAACTGGTTCACGATTTGAGTGGCCCACACAAGCCCAAACAATTAGAGAGAATGCCGAAACATGGAGCCCCACCTCAGCTTTGAAATGGCTGGTTGTGATAACATCATAGGTGGATATATCATTTTCAGTGGATGAATGGTATATATTGTTGGGGATTAGTGCTGCGGAATCATACAAATCTATATTTAGGATAGTAATCCAAGAGCAACAAGCAATCACAAGGAAACTTGGCTCGACTAGTTGAGCAGCGCAGACATCAAAATATAAAGATCGTTGGACTTTGAGTCGAGCAGGTCTCGACTAGTAGATTGGCCCACTGGACCGGTCGAGCCAAGCTCTCAACCAATCAAGTGACCAAAAAAACAAACAGATTTAAGGCACTTGTCAACATATATACAACACCGTTCACATGTTCCGCTCGTGTGGCACATGTGACGGATTGGACTGGTTTTTGAACCCATGGCTAAAAAAGGCCAGCAACATGATTATCGGAGTTCATCAAGTCATCATGGCAGGCCCATGACAACCTTCTTTTTGGCGGGCTTCTTCATCTGATCATCCCAAGTTGGTGGATCACTGTGTGTGGAGTCCACCATGATATATGTACTTACATCCACCCATGGATCCTTGCACTTGCTCGGGTGGTAGACTCTTGGGAGTTTCAACACCCGGTCAAGGGTTCGAGTATCCATAGGTGGTGAAAGACCACTACGGCGTGAGTATGTGGGGTGTGTGTGCGTGTGTAAAAATTAAAAAAAAAAATAGAAGAAGCCATGATGTCAAAAAATGAAGCATATCCAAGTCTCAAGTAAACCACATCACAAGAAATAGTAGTGATTTATTATTAAAAACATTTTATGCACTAAAATAAGTCTTGGATTAAGCTGATATTTGTGTGGCCACTTCATTTTTGTGATATTATCAACATATGGATGGCTAACAAAAAGACTTTAATGGTGGATGTTACAGCCGTTTGAGCCTTCAAAACGGATGAATGGTGCAAAGTAAGACATATACATAATATGGGCTCCACAGCCAGGGATACATCGTAGCCATGCCCACCTGAATTAGGTAGAAAGGGGTGGACGCGGATTGCATCCTACCCCCTCACATATGGTAATTCGTCAACTTGATGTAAGTGTTTTATCAATGCTTTTAATCATTTTTTTCGTATAAACTAAAAATTGAGATGGGTAAATGACTTAAGTGGACTATAAAGTAGGGTTTAAATTTTCACCATTAAAAACTTATCGAGAGCTAGAGAAGCTTCCGATCAGGCTGATTATTTTGTTTTGCCTTCAACCACTTCTAAATGACCTCCTGAATAGGTTGAATGGTAAAAAAATATTAGGTGTCATTATCATCGCAGCTTCCTTTGATGTGATTCATTGGAGCTGTGTACCTTCTTCGTTATTAGTATCATATTTTTATAATGAAATGAGAAAATATGTGGATAAAATACTTACATCACGGTGGGCCTCACCGAGTCCTGCCCGGACGGTAATCCGTCCGGGCAGGGGTAGGACGCAATCCACGTCGGAAATGGACGCGGATTACCCTGGCCACGACATAAGCAGCGACGGACGGTTCATTACAGGATCTGAGGGCCCACCGTAATATTTATGTTGTATCCACACCGTTCATCTATTTTGATAGATCCCTTTCGAGCATGAATCAAAAAAAAGTAGGTAGCTTTAAGGCTCAAGTGACTACAGCACAGGAAGCAAATGGGGATTGAAAGGTTACCGTTGAAAACTTCCTTAGGCACAAGTTAAAGTTAATATTTATGTTTTCCCTTCCGGTCTATCAGACCTTATGAACGGGTTGGATGGCAAATAAACATTACGGTTGCCCTATAAAAATTTCAACGGTAGGATTTCAATCCCCACTGCTTCCTTTGGTATGGTTCACTTGAGCATTCGATCTAGCTATTTTTTTGAGTTGATAACTTAAACTGATATCTAAAAATGGATGGACGGAGTCGATAAAAAATATAAATCATGCTGGCCCCACAGATCCCCCGACAGAACCGCCGCTTGGAAGGGTTGGGAGGTGATGGTGGGCCACTGTAGAAGTCCTGTGGGGTTGTCGAATCTAACCATGGTTAAAAGCACACGAGTCAAATCTCAGACCCCCGCGACTTCTTACACTCTTTTTTCTTCCTTTTAGGATTGAGAGAGAGAGAGAGGAGAGACAGAGAGTGAGAGTGTGAGAGCAGAACAGAGCAGAGGTGAGGAGAAATCTCTTCAAGATTCCTTCTCTTTGGCAAATCAAAGCTTCAAAAACATCAGGTTGGTTTTTTTTTTTTTTCCTATTTCTATTTTTTTTTATTTGTTCTCTCTTTTATGGTGGGCGGGAGAGTATGGGAATTATGCTTGTTTTTAGCTGCTGCTTTGCTTCTCTCTCTCTCTCTCTCTCTCTCTCTCTCTCTCTCTCTTCATTTTTATTCAATTTGTATTTTTTGCTGTTAATTTTTAATTGAGATTCTAGATGGTTTCTTTTTCTTTTTCATTTTTTCATTTTTTTTTTTTTTTTTGAAGAGAAGGAATGCATGGAAATTGTGATTTTCTAGATGTAGGTTTTATGTTTTCTGTTTTATTTTGTTTTTTGAGATGGGTTGTTTAATAAATTCAATTGGTTAATTTTATTTTTTGGTTTTTTTTATTTGAGTAATTTGGGTTCTTGTATTGGTGGATTACCACAACCTTTTGCTTCTGATTTCTGTTGGGTTTGTCGTGCTATTCAGGTTTTTCTTTTTCTTTTTTCTTTTTAGAATTTTCTTTTGGAGTATTTGATGTTGGTTTTCTGTTCCTTTTCTGGTGGGTGTTTTGAAAATTTGGGATGTTTTTAGTTTCTAGTTTTCTGCGTGTGGGTTTTATGGAATTTGGTGCTTTTGTCTGGTTGTTTTGTTTCTCAGTTTCCGTTAGTCTTATTTATTTATTTATTTATTTTATTTTCTGCATTTTGAAATTTTCTGGGGTATTTGGAACTTATGCTTCAGATGAGCTTGTAATTTTTTTTGTAGTTTGTAGATTTTTAAATTTTTTTTTTTTTTTTAATTCGTTTAGTTGGTTTAGTTGGAAAGTCTAGTTTTTAGGTGAGTTCTGGGAAATTCTTCTTCTTCTTCATCTTTTGTTTTTGTTTTTGGCATTTCTGATGTGGGGTTTTCTTTTTAGCTCAGGGAACACACACACACACACACACACACACACACACACAGAGAGAGAGAGAGAGAGAGAGAGAGAGAGAGAGAGAGAGAGAGAATCCAATAGCTAGAAAAGCTAGTAACTCCATCACAAAGAAATCAAAGAACAGGAAACCTCAAAGGAAAAAAGTAAAACACAATCTCTCTCTCTCTCTGATAGAAATTTTGGTTGGCCATTTTTTTTAATAATTGTTTGATTTGTAGATGCAAAATGGTCTAAAAAATGGATGTTGGAATTTTATTTCATCTTTTATCTTTCCATTGCTTTTCATTTTCATTTTTCATTTTTTAAAAAAATGTGGGTGTGGTGGTATGATCTTCTTTCACTGTTCTAAGCATTAAAGTTAGCTTCTTTAAGTGAGGATTAAGTCTTTTTTAATCATGATTTGTGATCTTGTAGATTTTGTCTAGAGCTGTTGTGGATTCAAAGCTGAATTCTTCCTTCCTTTTTCCTTTTCTGCCTTTTGTGTTTTTGTGAAAAGCAAATTCTTCATATTACGATGAATCACTGCGTTCCTGATTGGAATACAGACGACAACTCCAGGCCTTCTCCAGAGCTCCTCCCCATTTCAAATCAGAAGAAATCCATGGGGTTAGTATCAATTCAACTCTCTCATGTTTTTTTTTTTTTTTTTTTTTTTTGTCCAATTTCATTCTGTTTTGATAGCTATTTGGGTCGTTTGCATGTTCTTTTTTCCCCTCTTTTTGCCAATGGCATGTGCCATTTGCGGACATTAATTGCCATGACCATGGATGTTGGATCAAAAGGTGATTTGGGGCACATCCAAACTGTAAACTGTTTTCTTGATATTTATCTTTTCTCCCCTTCAATTTGCAAGTCTTGTCTCTCTCTCTCTCTCTCTCTCTCTGTTTTTTTTTTTTTTCTTTTTCTTTCATGAATTAATTGATCTTGGTCTTATAGGCCTGACCATGGACTGGTAGAGCTCTTATGGCGGAACGGACAGGTGGTCTTGAACAGCCAAACACAACGAAAGGCAATGCCCGCTTCTACTGAATCGAAACAAGTTCATAGACCCGATCAACCAATAAAAGGTGGTGGCCCTTTGGGGAATCCAAGCAGTTTTATTCAAGAAGATGAGACTGCCTCGTGGCTCCAGTACCCACTCGATGAATCTCTAGAAAAGGAGTTCTGCTCTGACTTCTTCTATGAAATGCCGACTGTGGATTCAATCGGTGCTGATAAGTTGAGTAAGGAGGTCCCCACAGAAGGGGAGAGAGAACCAAAATTCGACACTGGTGAAGAAACTAATGTCTTTATCATGAGTGGTGCTGCAAGATCTCAACCTGTTATTAAACAGTACAATAATCTGCAATTTGTAGAAAATGTGATGCCCCCTCCCAGATCGCAAGTAAACAATTCGGCCCTGCAAACTCCTGGTTTGAATGGTGGTCCAATTGTCAACTTTTCGCATTTCTCAAGGCCAATCAAGGCTGGTTTGGGCCCGCCAAATGTACCATTTGGAGAAAAAGGACCGAGCAATGTAATTCAAGGAGAGGTGGGAGATTCGTCGATCATGACAATTGGGTCGAGCCATTGTGGCAGTAATCATGTTCAGAATGAGGCCGATTTGAGCCGTGCTTCCAGCAGTGGTGTTGGTGGTAAAGATGTCTTTGCTGGGGCTGTCAAGGAGGATGTGCGGAAGACGTTTTTGCAGAACGAGAGGGGGCAGACAGACACACTCGAGCCAACTGTTACTTCATCTTCTGGCAGGTCTGGGGGTAGTTTGGGAAGAATGGCCAAAGAAACTGCTAGCAACCATAGTCATAAGAGGAAGGGCAGAGATGCCGAAGAATCTGAATGCCAGAGCGAGGTTAGCAACTCTCTCTCTCTCTCTCTCTCTCTCTCTCTCTCTCTCTCTCTCACATTGATAACAAATAAATATCACTACATCATTTTGAAGTTCTGTAAGGACATGGATGAAGAATGAGAAATGAGATGGACATTCGCAAGATTAGGAATTCAAATTGTGGGCATGTTCTAAATGTAGTTTGATCAACTGGTGGGCCCCGCTAGGCTGCAACTTGGGTTCGGGTTGGCCTGGGTTGGGTTTTTAGGGTCCTTGGTTTCGGTTAGGGTTGGAAAACTCCAATCAGATTTGAAATTGGGTTGGGTTTGGGTTGAGCAAATTCAAGTTGGATTAGGTTGGCTTTTGAATAATAACATTTATTTGTGTTGGGTTGGGAGCCTCCAGTTGGAATTCAGTTCAGGTCAGGTTACAGGTTGCAGGTTGGGTCCTCTTGAGGTCGGTTCAGACTTAGGTTGACCCCCAACCCAACCCAACCCAACCCAACCCAACCTGATGAGCCATCCCGGTTCTCCTCAAACATGCTGCACCGGCACATGTGGGGAGAGCAGGGCTCTTCTTTTCTGTATCTAAAAAAGATGGGCATGTTCATATATATCTTGGATTTTCATGTTGAGAATGAAATCACTGAAAATGTGCAGGAGGCTGAGTATGAATCAGCAGAGGCAAACAAGCTACCTCAGCGATCTGCATCTGCCCGGAGAAGCCGTGCAGCTGAGGTCCACAATCTTTCAGAAAGGGTAGGTTTCGAGGAATCTTACAACTATCTCTAACTTTGCAACCATACATAAGCATCTTACGATTGATCTCCTGATGCAGAGACGGAGGGATAGAATCAATGAAAAGATGAAAGCACTTCAAGAGCTCATACCTCACTGTAACAAGGTATTCTACCTTCTCCTTCCACACTAAGAAGACCCAATCATATGTCAATGGAAGGTTCCCAAATTGCTGCTTTTTTGGATGATTTAAGCGGTCCGTCTGGTGGGCATTACTATGCATGGGCTAAAATCATGGTGGTTGATGATCCTGACAATCCAGTAAATAGGATTCAAACATATGCTTGAAACAAAGCTAGTCAATGGTCCAAATTCAGCTGGAAAATTTCAACGATTAAGATGCTGCATGGTTGTGATTTTTTGAATCCTATTTACTGGTTGTGACAATCCAGTAAATAGGATTCAAACATACGCTTGAAACAAAGCTAGTCAATGGTCCAAATTCAGCTGGAAAATTTCAACAATTAAGATGCTGCATGGTTGTGGTTTTTGGATTGTGGACCATCCTTAATGGTACCCACCAGACAGGCCACTTGGATCATCTGAACCTGCAAGCATGTGGGCCCATGCAGTGTGTTCTGTAGATTGCGAATAAGCTCATTATTTCAACTACTAGTGTAATAATTTAAATTCTAATTGTTTAGTCAGACAAAGCATCGATGCTGGATGAGGCGATTGAGTACTTGAAGTCACTTCAATTACAGGTCCAGGTATGAGAACCGCTCAACTTGTAACCATGTTTGCATTTGTTTTTGCCTGCTTTTTTTGGGCGGTACAAAAGCAGCGGACTGGATGCCTTCCACCCAAAATCTCAAGTGGACCATTTGCGATTTGCAAATGGCACATCTGCTCCATCCAAAACGCACTGTAGATTGGTTTCTTTGAATAAGTGTAGTGAAATCCTGATTTTGGCAGACATCCAAATGGGCTTTTAACATGTTAGATTGCCTCAATAATTCTTTTCGTGTCACAGATAATGTGGATGGGAAGTGGCATGGCGCCGATGATGTTTCCGGGTGTCCAGCATTATTTATCACGTATGGGCATGGGAATGGGCCATGCTCCTTTGCCTTCAATTCATGGCCCGGTACAGTTACCAAGAGTCCCACTAGTTGATCAATCTATCGCCTCAACGCTTGCAGCAAACCAGCCTCCAATGTGCCCATCTCCAGTCTTAAATCCTGTTAATTTTCAGAACCAGATGCAGAATGCCAGCATTCCAGAATCATATGCACGTTACCTCGGCTTCCATCCCATGCAAATGACACCTCAGGTCCAGATCATCATACCTTGTTTTGCACTTCTGTTTTGGTTTTCTGAGTAATTTTCATGATTATTCTCTTGATTATCTTTCAGGCGATGAATTTATTTACGTATGGAACTCAGACGATGCCACATAGTCAGATGATGGCACCGCCTAGTAGTAGTGGTGGACCTTGCAATGGAGTTCTGTCCGACAATATTCAAAATGGCAATCTGGGTATGGTTTGGCATGAATTGGTTTAATGAAAACATCCCAAGTACTGCTTTTCCACTATTTCTACCCACCTTTTTCTTTTCTCTTTTAAAATAAAATAAAATATTATTATCCACCTTTTTTTTTTCCTTCTTTTTTTTTTTTTTGGCAATAAAATGTCCATCTTTTGTACTATACAACCAAAAGAAAAAAAAAGTATATTTATCAAGAATAGAGGGTGTAAATAACAATTCGGTGTTGGACGCGCATGTTACTGTGTTTCAGTTCATGAAAGCTAGCCTTTTTTTTAAAAGGATCACTGAATTCTTGAAAAAAAATGATGACAAGACCTTGTCCAACGACAATACAAAGCTATCCTAATATTATATATTTATTTATTATTAATCCCCTTTTATCACCATGGAAATATTGCTCTTTTAGAAATGGGCATTTCATTCTTGAATTAACAAGTAGAATGGAGTCTCTCCAAAGTTAATTATTTGATGTGTTAAGATGACATTTGTGGGTTTACAGTTTCCAAAGCCGACAGGATGTGTTAACGTCAAGTCATGGTCGAGTTAAGTACATGACCTTTCCATTCTTATCTCAACTGCATTTGGGACGGCAAAGGTGACGAAGTGCTGACCCATCAAATGTCGGTTGTGTTGGCCCAATGCCCCAAATTACCCACGCACACCCAATCCTGCTTTTAGGAGAAATGTAAACAACCTTGATTTTTCAAGAAGCTTTTCTTCTTAAATCATCAGTGAATGCTTCATGAGAATTTCAAATGTGGAGGGCATTTTGGTCATTTTATTATGGAAATGATTCTGTTTTATGGATATCTTTCGATGTCAAATGAAGGTGGGTTGGGGATAAGAAAAGGACAGGCATAAGAATCTAAATTCTAGCCAGTTGGAGATCCTCTTCTTTGTTCAATTGTTCAATGAATTCCCACTGTATCTTCTATAACTTTTGGTTTGATCTGATTTTTTTCTTACATTTTTTCGGGATTTAAGTGTGGACCGCTCTATTAATTCAAGTTCTTTTTTTTTTTTTTTTGATTTACAGGTTAGCCCCAGATAATCTGTACCGTTCATGCTCATATCCCTCCTTTGGAAAATTCAACTACACACTTCCCCAAAGCCTGCAAAAGCTTGATGCAGCTGCTGTTCTGATTGGAACGTCTGAAACACTCAGTTCCGTGGTGATGTGTCCACTTCACTGGCCAAGATATCTTGATGGATCCGGAGGCAAGATTGTAATGTGTACATATCAACAGAACGATAGCCTATGATTGTTTTCAAATTGGTTTAGAATTTGTGGTGTAACTGTTCATGACGTTGCCAAACTCCTCGTTCGGCAACACATTCTGTTCGGATAGATGAAATTGCCCTTCACAGCGATTCTTTATTTGGTGTTCTTGCTGAATTGAGCAACTGTAAAAATACTGTAGCTGTTTCATGATATATGAGCATTTTCTTTACGCAATCATTGCTTATTTTTCAAAGAAATTGCTTGTAGATGCGCATCTGTCAGTGCCATACACCAATGCCCAAGTGTGTAAAATCTTTGCCATTTATTAGGTGGGCCCCACAAGGAGCATGCTCTAGTACATAATTCAGACCTGCCCACTTATTTGGTGGGCCGGCCATCTACATTGAATGTGGACAATAGCTATCCTTTACTAAATATCCACTTCTCTGGAAAAGCGCTGCAGACCTTGCAAGTGGACTGGCCTAATTTTGGAGTTAGGGCACATGAACCATGGGGCCCGCCTGTTGGTGGCCTAGATTTTGCCATTTTGGCATGTGGGCCACCACTTCTGTTTGGCACTTGGCAGACGGGCACCTGCAAGTAGCAATCCTCTCTTTTGTTGATAGCTTTTTACATGATATATATATATATATATTTTCCATTTTCACTGTGATGGAAACCTTTCGCTGTGTCATAAGCAGCAATCATGCTATCTGAAAGCGACTCTTTCACCAAACACTTTCAAAACAGCTGTTAACATCCTTACCCTATAAAACCAACCAGAACACATTCTTATGTCAGCTTTTCGATGCACTATCGAATTCAATTGCGATATTTAGTTCAATAAAGCTGGAACGACCAAATCGGCATTAGCTAAGCTCCAAATTGCAATTTTATTCTGTAACCACAATTTGAAGACTAAATAATACAAATTACTAGGTAACTACAATGTGGTCTCCTCTATATCAAACTGATTATTGCAATTTAATTCAATAGTCTGCAACCGAACATGGCCTACCTTAAAAAAAATGCAGGAAATGGTGAGATATTATATTTTCTCTTCGGTTGTTGTTTAGACATTGACCCAACACCGACACCACAATAGCAAAAAAATTTGATGCATTCATTATGTATGAATGCTTTGGATATTACATTTGGATTCTATTAAGACATTTTTCTATTGAAACCATATTGGTGTGGATGTATTCACATGTGGCATTCTTATAAGCGTGACCTACCTGAGAAGCAGATTGTCCTATTTTTTAATCTAGGGAACATTAAATGTGGGGCCCAACGGATGAACAGTCTCGATATCTCCATTCTGTGGCTTTCCTCTCCTCAAACCATCCTTTTCTGTTTCTTATCAAACTTTTTTCTAAGTGGGCATTGGTCCCGCGCGCATTCAAATAAAGCTTCTGGACCACCAATTGAATTTTGGATGCCATTTTCATTGTGGGGTCCACCAAGAACCGACATGGCTCATGGGGATTCATTTATCTTCTGATTCTTTTCACAGTTGGGGACTCGCCTTTGTTGCCAATCAGCCAGTGCATATGGACCAGTTCTTATTAAAAGATTAGGAAATGTGGGTTCCATTAGATTTTCTCCATATTCACTGCATGTGCCCGACGTAAACATGGACCTGACAACATCCGATCATGATAATACAAACATTGCCGCATTATCATTGTTGTATCTACAGCTCTTTTCTCTTGCTTTATTACCTGCTAATCCCAGATGCGCATGTGTGGCATAAAAGAAAGTGCTGATGTAGTCTTTTGATCGGTTCACACGGGCGGTTGGATCTGCACTCAGTGGACCGCCTATGTAAAACAATCAAACGGCGCGTGATTTGCATTCATATTAACATAAAATATCCTTAATCTGTTATGATTTCCTTAAATACAACAAGATCCTTTTCCATTGTTGGTGCTTGATTTTGATCATCATCATAGGGTTGGTTGGTGTTGCAGGGTTGTATCTGTTCTTTTTTTGGTGGACAGGATTGTATGTGTCCAAGTAGGCAGGAGCAAAAGAAGACAGACTCATTTTTATCAAGACATGACCATTTTTAACTAATATAATGTGCTGATGGAGGGACATCTTAGACATTTTCATGGGGGATAGACATGGCATCACCCCATCAAAGATTCCATTACCCACCTTCCTTGGATGGTAAGAAAACGACCTCTGACGATGAGTCTTCCTTGTTCTTTTCTTTCTTTTTTCTCTATTATTTTTACTTACTTTGATGCTGATTATATGGATGAAACATGTTGGGTATGATTCCATGTTGAGAATTGTGTAAGTGTACTTGAGCAAGTAGGATTTTTATCCTACTAGTGGGGCGTATGGCACGTGAGTTAGATCTGGCCGTTCATCGGGTGGGTCTGACTGTGTGATTAAACTGGCTGAGAAATAAGGCCCCACCTTTCAGGTTGGGTGAGCTGATGTGTTGAATGTGGACTACTAATCAATCTTTCTTCGAGCGTCCATGTGTATGCGGCTCGCCTGATGGGCTGATCATCCTGTTTTTGGCCATTGTAGATTCACCACAGAGTTGCCTGATGAACAGGTAGGATTGAATGCATGTCCATGCCTGTGGATTGGATTGATGGATTCTAATCTCACTCGCGCAAGTAGCCTTAGCTGGGTTCTTTGAAATTATTGGTCTGGGCAGGTTTTGATGTTTATGGGCAGATGAGGGAGAACCAAGGGTTGGTCTCCGGGCAGGAGAGAGAGAGGGTTGGTCTCCGGGCAGGAGAGAGAGAGAGAGAGAGAGAGAGAGAGAGAGAGAGAGAGAGAGAGAGAGAGAGAGAGAGAGTTGGAGGGGCCCAGTGAAAATCTAACCATAGAAATTGAGAGAGAGACTGTTGGAGTGGCCCAGTGAAAATCTAACCATAGAAATTGAGAGAGAGACTGTTGGAGTGGCCCAGTGAAAATCTAACCATAGAAATTGTGTGTGTGTGTGTGTGTGTGTGTGAGAGAGAGAGAGAGAGAGAGAGAGAGGAGTGAATGTTGGAGGGGCCCAATGAAATCCAACCAAAGAAATTGATAACATTCTTAATAGGAGCCATTCATATATGTTGTTGGAGACAGCTCTCTCTCTCTCAAATTCTTCTTTTTTGATGTTGGAAGTTAGAAAGAGATTGATGTCAGAGGTGGACCCATCTCAACATGGCTAATGTCCACTGTTCTGATTTTTCTATGCTCCTATTCTATCCACAAGCTGAAAATTCAGTATTGCTATTGGCCATGTTCTGATATTTTTCTATTCCCCTTTCTCTATCCATCATTCATACCTCAATGCTATATTCCTATTCATCCATTCACAACATTTTTCTAATCCTTATTTCTTTATTCCCATTTGAAACAAACAAATATGGATTCTTTGAGTCCTTTGTTTCTCCTTGTGGGGCCCTTGGTTCAGTGATCCAGATCATTGACCTGATGTGTCCCAAACGCAAATCCACCGCACCCCAAAAATATCCTTGATAGGAATATGGTAGCCATCCAATTGTTAACCTCTTTTCAGTTGAATCTGGACCATAAATTTTGAGACCACCAATCAAAGGTTATGATTTTCATTGGATCAACGGTCTGGATCATAGAACTGTGGGCCATAGCTATTCAAACGGAAGACCCTTTGGTCAAGGATTTGAAATTTGAAACACAGACATTGATTGATGTTTTTCGTCGCTAATTTTTGGGAATTAATCATAAACATCGATAATTTTCAGGAATTAATCATAAGCAATTGTTCGCGGCAATTCGAGCACATCTCACCAAATGTTCGGGAACAGATTGTTTTTCTGTTCCCCACTAATCATGTGCTCATTATTGATTTTCATAATATTCAAATCCCAACTCCAAATGGTATTTTAAAAGGTTAGCTTTGAAAATATGATGTAGAGCGGGTCGCGGACAATTTCATGGCCAAGATGGATCAGAAAAGGCACGGTCGGCGACAGAAGTGATCCGGACCATCGGACCTTAGATCGGGCGTATCTCACAATCCGGAATAAGTTATCCGACGTAAAATATATGATTTTGGGGTAGAACGAGCTACTTTAGTCAACCAACCCCGCTACGCCGGGTTGCGCAGCCCGGATTTACGAAAAATCCCCTGATCGACGGTCGTTTCTTCGTTTTAATTTTGTTTTTACTATAAATAGTAAGTTTTAGTTTGAGTATAACTTTTCATCCGTTGGGCTTTAGGAGTTGTGTCCAACATGAAAAGTGCTTGGGATAATTAGGAGAACGGTTTGGTGAAGCCAAATAGGACACTTACTATTTTTGGCCGAAAACCTTGCGCACTAGTAGACATCATGACCGTCTATAAATAGTAAGTTTACTATTTATAGTAAGTTGCGAATTCTAGGAGTTTTAGTTGTAGTATGAGTCTGATTTCTTTCATGTTGCTTGGTTCCCTTATTTAAAGGGGTGTAAACTCGTTTTTATTTTTTCATCAATTAATTTTGAATTTATTAGAGTTTATTCCTATTCTCTTGCTTTCTTTCCTCGTGGATTCGAGAAGTCTCTGTGAGGAGTCCAGAGAAGCTCCGTGGATTCGGAATAGTTATCCTTGAGGAAGACGGTGTTCGACCTCATCACGTTCATCCCTGCGTCAAAATATGTTAATGGTTCTTTAATCACCATTAGTTTGGTAGATACATATACTATTTCATGGGCTTAGCTGTCCCTTTCTATCTAAATTTCTGATTTTTATGGACCGTTTGGGAATACTGCAAATCAAATCATGATTTGCAGGGCTTCCCACCCACTTGATGCACTTGGTGTTTGGCATGTGTGCAGAAAAAAAACTGAAGCTGTATTAAGTGGGCTTCTATCTTTTTAATGATTCCTTGGTCTCTACATTTCACTTGCAAATACGTGTGGGTGGGGCTTCAACGGTTAATCAAACTTACTTTAGGCTGTGTTTGGATGCACTATCAAATTGAATTGCAATTAGTAGTCTAATGAAGTGGAAACCAATGGTGCACTTGCGGTCAAGTCAATACTGTTTGGGCGTGTTTGGATTCACTATCAAATATTGTTTGGGCGTGTTTGGATGCACTATACTAGCCTATTCAAGTGGAACCAACCAAATTGTGATTTCGTTGGCATTCATAAAAAAGAAACACAAGACTCTAAAATGCAACTGCAGTACTTTTTAAGTTGGAGTTGAAGGATAATAACCACAATATGAGGACAGCTTCCTCTGTTCTGAAGATACAAAACCCCACTAAAATTCTCCGGAAAAGGAAAGAGGCCCTGGACTTTATTCCCACCAAGTCTAGATTAACTATATTGAATTTTGTAAGGTTTACTAACATAGTAAAGTTTCTAAAATTAGTAAAAGACTATAATCCTATCAAACTTATAAACAATTCTTAGATAATTAAAATAATGATGTTGGACCACTGGACTCTAAAAACCCATAAAATAGTAAATTAATAAAAACAATGAGTTTTTTTTTTTTTTAAATTTAAATTTTTAATTTTTAATTTTTAATTTTTTACACTTGGCACTTGAATTTAATGTAATAAATAATTGAATTTTGGGAAGCTGTCTGGGCCCATGAGACTTGGTTGAATGGCCTAGACGTAGAGCTCATTGTAAGTTTTCCAAAGACATTATATGTGCAAATTATGGGGATTTATTGAGCTTGATCATCAAATGTTTATTGTTCATCCAATCATCACTTTCATAGGTCAAGCTCTGCACTATGCTCACTAGGGGTTGCAAGGGAGTAGCGCCCCCTTGCTTGGGAGTCCGAGGGCATGACCGCAACCTTGGTTCAAAAGGTAATTTCATAATTTCACATAGAGTTTTATGTAAACCTTAGTTCGTTTTGGATAATATATATTCTGTCATGAGAGAGAGAGAGAGAGAGAGAGAGAGAGAGAGAGATGTGTTATTGTATTGAGAGTTACTTTTTCAATTTTTTTGCCTTTAAGCGTAGTGGATTAGCGTGAATCCATGAATTTAGCGAAAAGGAAGCACACAATTCTGTGGTGTGGTTTGCCTTTTTTATACTTTCTTTTAATTCTAATATTGTTGTGCGTGTGGTCGAGGGGGGATCTCTTCTCCCTAACACGAGTCTGATAATCAGCCCCAAATTTATGGGCATCAACTATACTATACATTTAATAGTCCATGCAATTGCCGGCAACCTGTTCTGCATCATAATACCTTATTTAATAATTAAAAACGGTAATCCACCTTTAAAAATAGGTATTAATCCAATTTGCACTCTCGTTAAGATAAAAAGCCTTTTTTTTTTTTTCCAAAATGTTCATATTAATCTCCTCCAAAGTTAACATTGTTAGATCTATTCATAAATTAAACATCTTCCACATATAATTAGAATGCGATTAAATTATAAATAAAGTGAAGTGGGCTAGTCCATAAGAGATGAGATTGAAAGACGTTCCATATGGGTGGACCTGCAAGAGCTAACGAGATTACATCATCTTTGGAACCTCTAAACAAAACCGAAGATAGATAGTCTATCCAACGGTCTGCTTTCCCTAAGTACTATAGGAGAAGAGAGGATCTTATCACCCTTCTTATTCTATAGTTAAAATGGCTCCCAGATTACAGATTACGATAAATGACTTGATCATCCAAAGGGAGGCCTAATGAATAAAAATGTATTTATCACTCTTCTCTCTCTCCCTGAAAACTTTTGTTTCTAGAATGGGATGGAACAAGGGATCATTCCCTTATTTATTTATTTATTATTTTTTATAAGGGATGAATTGAGGAGTTTGGATGAAGAAGTGACATACTGATGTCATTCGATATCTTTTCCTTATACAAATTTGAATTAAAATTAAATTAAAATTCTGAAGATGAATTTCAAAAAATAAAGCTGAAAGAGGGATTAAGAAGAAAACATGTGTAGAATCCACACATTAGTGGTTGCCCACAAGTAACCCACGAGCCCAATGGAGATTTCATACATTTTCTAATATCTTTACAAGCTAACAAACAACAACAAGAGAAGATGGGATCTATAAAAAATTCATAATTTAATTAATCTTAATCAAATACAAAAGAAATCCTCACTTGGGTGGCTCTGGAAATTCAGAATCTGTGCCAGAAATCGAGAAAAGATCATCCTCCGTCTCTCCATCAATGGTTTGGATTTTCTCATGCAAGGTATCACATAGTTCATCCTGGCTGACACTTCCAAGCAACTGGAAGAAAACAACTCACATTAATTGCAACTTAGGGATAATAATAATAATAATAATATTGAAAGTGTAGTAAAATTTGGGTCATTTTTGAAATTTTATGAATCTTGATTTTAGTAGATTTGTAAAGCTTTGAGTGCACATGTGTGAGCGTTATCACAATCGGTGGTGCATCCAAACAGTACCACGCTCGAATTCTGTGCTATCACTGTATCCAAGTTTCTTATCAAGCTCTCTTATCTGAATACATGCGGGCCGCATGCATTCGATCCGTGCCATTCGCTGCAGAATCCTAATTTGGATGGTCCATATTTAAAAAGGATATCAATCGAGCAATGAATAATCCTAGCCATCAGTTGGAGAAATTTGATGGTCACTGATAGTTAAAAAAGCCCGACCGTGGTCTACGTTAAAAAGATAAAAAGATCCTCTAATTGGGAGTTATGATCATGTGGGTAGGGTATGGCCCACCCATGGCTAAGTTCCAACAGATGAACGGTCCACATCTCTTATACATACAACATGTAAATTGTGGGTGTGGTAGGGTGGTTGATTAGTAAATTAGATTAAGGACTAAGCACCCAATTCTTTCCTTAATCAATACTCAAACATCAAAGTGGGAAAATAGTATTTCAAACATAGTTTTTATTTTAAAAATCACATGACTCAACTCAGTACTGAGTTGAGTTCTTCCGAGTCATAAACTCCGTGACTCGGTACACACACCACACAGGATCCAAGCCGTCCATGAGTCGTACCATGCAGATGACCTTGAACATCTGCACCGATGGATGAATTGGATCTCGAATTCAAGTCAATTCGACTTAAATCCTTTTCAAGTCCTGATGAAATCTGACCGAGTCGGAGCTACCTCGTCTATCTAAGCAAGAACAAGATGCCAACGCACAATAAAGCGCAGTTATGTTTTACTTACGGTGTTTTAATCACTTTAAGGATTTTTTATAGGGTTGGGTAAAGGATGACTTGACTTGGCGGACTCAGTTCATCCAACTTGTACAGATTCGACTTGACCTGAACCAAGTTTGTTACTCCATCCGAATTAAGTAGACTTCATCTAAGTTGAATTCAAACCGAGTTGAGTTCGAGTTACCCAATAACCGGACCCAAAATACAACTTGGTAATGACTCGACTCGATTTGAAAGCAAACTCATACACAAAAAAATAAAAAAAAGATTTGATATTTCAGATTTGAGATGCCTTGTAGTTGATGGAGAGGATACAATTCCGGCAAGTGCACCTAGGTTTTGAACTTTGATTTCAGCTTGCGGATACTTGCCGCACCCAATTCAACTTAGTGTTGACTTGACCCGACTGGGTATTTGTGACCGGGTTGGACTCAATCTAGGTTAGTCCAGGTTAGACCCGAACTTGGATCGGATCAAGCATGCCAGACTCGATACCAAGTTAGGTTGAGTTTAGGTTAGGCCTATTTTAAAATCAAGTCGATTTGGGACAGCCCTAACTTGATCTAACTCGTATCGATGCGCAACTCTAATTTTCAATAATTTTAAATATGTTAAATACTATAAAATTTAATTATTAAAATATCAAGTTGAGCCTAGTTGATTTATGACTAAGTCAAGTCTTTGAGTTGACCTCACTAACTCGGCTAGACATCAAGCTTGAGTCAGGTTTTCAATCTTTTGAACTTGGAACTCTAGGCTAATCAATAAAATAACATAAATATCTAAATCATTATGGGACTATTGAAACCATGTGAATTTCATATACAAAAACCTAGGTTTTATGATAATCAGGTGAGCAACACCTTTACATAAGAAATGAATGATTTAGATAAATTGACCAATGGCTCAAAGTCCATAATTATTTATGCCCCAAATGATGAAAGGTCCAATAAAATGTGAATGAAGACGGTAAAAAATAAATTAAAAACTTATACTTTAACTGAAAATATGGTATGTGATAGGGTGAAATTACATGATAAAAGAATTAAAAACCTATAATTTAATCGAGGATATGATACATGATAGAGTGAAATGGTGTGGTAGGAATTGTACACCATACCACAATTAGCTGGAATATGGCTTTTGTGATGACAACAATGACAATGATGATCTATGGCCCAGATGATTATCATATTTTAAACACGAGCGAATCCACACATCCATGGTATCCTATGGATCGTTTACACACGTTTGATTCATTTCCACGTGGGATGTGAAAGTGTAATCAGCCCTTTTTCTTAAAGGAGAGACCGTAACATTTCAGATACTATAAAAAATAAAAAAGATGATTGAGGCTTTGATTGACTACAATAATCAATGAATGCCATTAATCAAGACCCAATTGCATTAGAGAATTTAAGGTGATTCATGGCCTAGGACAGATTCAGTTCCAGATCTGGACCATTCATCAGGTGCAGCCCATTGAATGCATTGGATGGCCAAAGAATAAAGCAAGTCCATTCATCAGGTGGGCCACAAATGTGGAAAAATTGTTTGGTTAGGAAAATGATGATCAAAGATCTAAATTTGCCATAACGATGTAAGCAGGTGATATCTGAACTGGTTTCATTTCATGCTGGCCACATTCAAAGTGGGCCTCATCAGATGAGTGGCCCTGATATCATCACACGTGTCAAATTGGTATGTATGCCGGGAATCTCCCTCAGTATTTCTCAATGCAAGATACTATTAAAAACATGTCGTTAGACAAGAAAGATCCATGCTTCAAAAGTTAGGAACATTAGAACCAAAACAACGTGGTAATGGAAGATTTGATTTGTATTAAAGGAAATGATATGATAGAGACATCTTCATCGTATTATGATAGAACCTCTTTCCACCGTACATGTGGCTGGAGGGAGATGGTCGATCAGACCCGTTCACCTAGTGGATCCTAACATGGATGGTCTATGATTCAGAAACCACATGGATCAGGTAATCCCAGCCATCTAAACGATACCCATCAACAATTTCTTCTCTCCTACCAATTTGACATCTAGGATTGCAGAAATTATCGAGTTTGAAGAATCATAGAATATCTATGATAGGTTCCAGTAGGTGGACAGTTCAGATCCATAGTCCGATCTGCCCCATATGAAGTCAAAGGAGTTGGATCTAAGTTCATACAATGGAGAGGTTTCTACCAAAAGAGATAAGATCTAGAAAGATTACCTCCGTTGGATCTTGCGGGACCCTTTGGGCTACTTTCTCCTGTTGAGGGGCCGTTGGAGCTGTCTCTCGATCTGACATATTTCTTTTCTCTCTACTAATGATGGTTTTAATGATGATTATTATTTATTATTTATTTTAATAATACAAGAAATGAAAGTGCGGAGAAAACAGAGAAAAAGGTATTTGAAAGTCTGAGGGCAGAATTCTAGCCGTGAATCATTCTGGGCTTGACACGTGTCCACTGAGAGAGATTTATTTAGATGTTAGACCCGGGTTTTCAGAGCCGTTGAAGTTTCAAAACCTATTAGTGGGCCACGTTTCCTGCCTATATATAGGACGTGGATTTGATACTGACAATGTCCGTATCCAAATCGCTATGAAGTGACGTCACCAAGCTATGTGGCCCCAACCATGATGCATGTGTTACATCCATGCCGTCCATCCATTTGGAGAGATCGTCTTATGACATGATAAAAATCATGAGATAGATCTAAAGTTCAAGTGGACCCCACCATAGAAAAAAGTGGGGACAGTGACATCCACCGTTCAAAACTTCTTAGGGGCCACAGAATTTTCCGATCAAGCTTATATTTTTGTTATCACTTCATCTATCTCTATGTTAACTTATGGATAGGTTGGATCTAAAAAATACATCATGGTGGGCCCTATAAATGTTTCAACGGTGGGTGTGACTGATCCCATGGTTTTCTGTGGTGGGTCCACTTGAACCTTAGATCTGTCTGATTCTTTTTCTCATGCCATAAAACGATCTCTACGGATGGTTGGACGGTTTAGATACAATACATGCATCGTGACGGGGTCCACAAAGCTTGGTGACGTCACTTCAGTAGAGATTTGGATGCCGACCATGTCAGTATCCAATCCGCGCCCTATATATAGGTGCCATTTTAGTCAAACTCGTGCTCCACGTGTCTATGAATGTGTGCACCATATTTGAACGGTGGAAATGAAATTGTCGTGCAGTGGCCACGTGGCAGATGTGTATGAAATGGGGACCAGTGATCCGGTGGGGCCCACTGTGAATAAACAGTGGTCCCGCAATTATTTTGGTTGAGCAATCTTAAATACTTGATTTGAAGAGAAATTAGGGACGGTTAAGATTATTTTTACCGCTGGTCCACTTTTTCAAGTCATCTTGATGAGAGGTTAGGATTTGTCATATCAATAATTTTATTTTGATCTGTGGCCATCCATGATGGGGCTTTTGGATGAGTGGTCTGGATCTTGTGTTCATAACCCATTTATCCCAAGGAAGTTTTGACTTTGGAGACATTTTACATGATTTTGAAGCTGGGTGCAATTATCACGAGGACATAAGGGGACGCGGGTTTCCTGCAAAAGCCTTTGGCAGAAACTTTCTGCCACTGGAAGTCATGTGGGACCCACCGTGATGTTTATGGGAAATCCAACACGTCCATCAGGTTTTCAAGATTATGTTAGGACATTGGATCATAAATAACAGAAATCAAAATCTCATATGCGCCACACAACAGAGCATTGAATGTCTACCGTTTAAATACGTGTGGGGCCACAGAAGATTTGAATCAGAATAATTTTTATGTTTCAGTTCATCCTAGTAGGAATTAATTTATGAATGGTATGGATGGTATATAAACAACATGATGGACCATAGTAAGGTTTCAACGGTAGGAATTTACCTACACACGTCTACCTGATGTACAGCTCAATTGACTTTTGGATTTAAATCATTTTTGGACCAATCATCTAAAATGATCTAGCAAAACTGATGGACGTGGTGGATTTCCCATAAATATCACGGTGGGTCCCACCTAACTTCCCGTCGCAGTAGTTTCTGCAAGAGGCTTTCGCAGGGAATCCGCGTCCGACATAAGGAACCCAAATATCCTTTGACCCCGGGCACATGAAGTTCCTGTGGTCGGGATCCATGTGGGGCCCATATAGATTTACGTGGGAAATCCACCCTGTCCATCAATCTCTCAAGATCAAAATAGGATGGGTGTCCAAAAAAACATGCAAATCCAAAACTCAGGTGGACCACACCATATGAAACAGTCAGAATAGAAACATTCACTATTGAAACCTTCCTGGAGATGTCCATGATGTTTGTATGCCATCCAAACCGTTCATAAGGTTATTACCACCCAGATAAAGTACTGTAAGCACAAATATCAACCTGACAGAACACTGGTACAAGCCGCATAGAGTTTCCAATGATGGACATTCAATCTTCACTCTTTCATGTGGTGTGGCCCACCTAAGTTTTTGGATCTGCAAATTTTTACATAAATCCTGTACTATTTTGATCTTGAAAAACTTATGAACAGAGTGGATCTGTCACGGGAATTTATGTGGGCCCCACATAGATTCTAACCAGTTGTCCAGGCACAGGCAATTTTTCGTCCGGTTTTCGAGGGAGACGGATTGGCTACTCCCCCTGACACCAGCCCCGTGGCTGATGGTCGGTGCTCCGTGGGCCTCACCATGATGTACGTGTTTCATCCATTCAGGTCATCCATTTTCACAGATCATTTTATGGATTGATACAAAAAATTATAGGGATATAAATCTTAGGTAGGCCACACTAAAGGAGAAAAAAAATAATGAATGGATATTCACCATTAAAATCCTCCTAATGCCCACTGTACTGTTTATTTGACATCCAATCTATTGATTTGGTCATAAAGATCCAGATGAAGGGAAAAAAAAATATCAGCTTAATCCAAAACTTTTAGGGCCGCCAAAACGTTTTTAATGGTCAAAATTCATTCAACACTGTTTCCTGTAATGTGGTCCATTTGAGATTGAGATATACTTAATTTTTTTTCTCATTTGTAAAATGATATATAAAAATATATGGACGGAATGGATGACATACGTACATCATGGTGGGCCCCACAGAGCACTGACCACCAGCCAATGGCTGGTGTCAGGGGGAGTAGCCAATCCGTTTCCGAGGGAACAGCTACTCATGTTGCATCTGGACGCGGATTGCGTACTGCCCCCGCCCGTCCCTGGTTCGAACGGGCAGTTCTGTTGGTGGGCCCACCATGATGTATCTGTACATCCAAACCGTCAATCCCTTTTCTCATATTATTTTAAGGCGTAAATACAAAAATGAGGCATATCCAACGCTCAATTTGACCACACCAAATACTAAGCTTGGTTGCATTAAAATGCACGAAGCATTAAATGCATTAAAATAATAAGCTTGGTTGCATTAAATGCTGGAGTCATCTTTGGTGTGGTCTATTTGATTGTTGGATCTGCCTCATTTTTGTTTTAATGACTTCAAATAATCTAAGAAAAGGGATAGACGGTTTGGATGTAAATACATTACGGTGGGCCGGCCCACAGAACTGCCCGTTCGGAGCTAAGGACGGGCGGGGGTAGTACGCAATCCGCGTCCGTTGCATCTCCAATCCACACATTAATACTCTCCAACTGGGCCTGGGCATGGCCCAGTAAAACTAACATTTGAAATTAGCCCAGCCCAACATACTGACAGTCCTACCCTTCATTGTAACAGGAGCAAGTAAAGGTTAGGTTCATGAATTTGAAGGTTCCACAGCTCAGTTCGACTCATCTGGTCTCAAGTACAGTCATGAATCGGCTGAGTTGGGGTTGACTCATTATTACTGACGGCACTGGGTCCAACTTGACTGAGTCCGAATCAACTCAGTGAGTCACATGGGACTCATTTGAGTCGTAAAACCATGGTTGGGCTGGGCCAGTCTACTCCCATAGATTTTTGCTGCTCCTGGGACTAAGTTTGCCGAGCGACCGAAGGTTGACCCAACCCCACTTAGACATGGGGTTTGACCACCACCCGACCCATAGATTATGGGCCTTTTGCCCAGTCCTTAGCCAGTAGGCCGATCTAGAGCTGGGCTTAGAGAAGCCAACCAACTGGTACCTATGGGTCGGGTGGTGGTCATCCTGACCATATTTGGGACATGATGTATGTGCATGTATGTATATTATATCTAATTAAGTTAAAAAGTAAAGTATATGAAATTTTACTGCAAAAGTTTTCAAAAATTTGTATTTTACCAACTAATGTCTGTACACGAAACGAACTTCTGGAGAGGTGCCCCTCCCACCCCCCTTTTTTCACATTCACCGAGCCTGCTACTCACACCCATGACTTCAATGTTGAAACACAGCGTGTCTATTGTTGAACCATGCATGGAGACCATCACCTATTTTTGGTTTTTAAAAGGTAGTAAGGTTTAGAATTGTAGAGCTCATGTGATTGTTGTATCCTATTACTAAACATTTCAAGAAAAGCTAATGGAAGGATGACATATGGCAGTTCATAATAGATAGAAAATGTATGAAAAGATTTTCTAAGATATTTGAAGTTTTTTTTTTTTTTTAAATGAAAATATAGCTAGAACTAATTTGGTGCTACGTGGCACCAGTCTGTTGTTACATGTCATTAAATGGCTGATGAGATAAAGCGGCTAAATGCTTAAGAAGTCTGAAGTCCAGTCGAGATGAGAAATGTGGTTGCAAGTGTTAAAAACGAAGTATAGATGATAAAATATGAACAATTTTAAAAAAGAAAACGTAACAAGGGAATGATAATGCCATAACCGTTGACAATAAAGGTAAAAAAATCT
The DNA here is from genome assembly GCA_037074715.1 of Magnolia kwangsiensis. NCBI lineage: Eukaryota > Viridiplantae > Streptophyta > Magnoliopsida > Magnoliales > Magnoliaceae > Magnolia > Magnolia kwangsiensis. Next base: position 161,754,978 of record CM073571.1, read on the forward strand.
AGAAGAAGAGCAGCAGGAGATGTTAGTGCACTAATATGTGTACCTTGTTTGTCAATCACATGCGTTGTGTGATGTAAGGCACGAGACAAGCACATGCATATCACAAATGGACCAGAAGAAGTTCAAGAAGGAAATCAACAAAATTCAACATATTTTAATCGATTGAGGTCGATCGAGCAGACCAATCAATTTTACTGATCGATGGAAATTCAAATTTAGATGAAAAGACTGTTGGACACTTTTTTGCTTAGTTTGGTTGATCAACAGTTTGAGTTGATCGATAGAAACAAATTCGATTTTATGGATTTAATCTTTGGACATTTTTGTGCCCTTTTGATCGATCGATGAAATGTGGCAATTTACGCATTTTTCACTTTTTATTTTCTTATTTGTTTAGGTCGCTTTTAATTGCATATTAAGGCTTATTTAAGGTTATTTAAGGATACAAACTCGTTTATTTTGATAACTTTTAATAAAATTCTCAACTTTTTTCATTATTTTTCTCGTGGATTTGAGAAACTTCTCTTGTAGATTTAAGGGAGCCTTGTGGATTCAAGGTATTTATCATTCGAATAAGATGGTGATTGACCTTATCATACTTACTCCCGTGTTAGAGTGTCAATGAGCTATTTGAGCCATTAGAAGCTGAAGACTGAAGACACATAAAGACTGGAGCATCAATGAAGTAAAGAATAATTATATGAGATGCCTCGGTGACATTAACCTTTACCAAAAATAACTTTTGAACCTGTATATGATTCTAATAGCAATAAAAAACTTTATTGATCATCTCTTAGCCTTATAAACTTAATTATAACATGATAAATAAGGATAGAAGAGGTGTGGAGTTGCTGTGAAATCATATGCCCAAAATAGTAGTTTTTGAGTGGCTCCGGATTCCATCGACAATGATCCCATTAACAAGCTATTGATGTGACTCGATCGAATTGAATGACCGCTCAATCGGATCAAATAATCAGTATAATAACCCAACAGATTAATTTCTGAATTTTCTCGATAGATCAACAGACTCTCCAATCATATCGAATGATCTTCGATTCCATTGAATGATCTTTTGATCGAATCAACAGAGCCGTTTTATAACCGTTGCAAATCAGTTTCTTATAAAAAGGCATTTAATTCTTAGGTAAACTGATGGATTTTTGGTATAATAAAAGTTTAGGTGATTACATGTTCATGTTGTAAGAACTCTATGTTGTGGGCCTTATTAATTAACGGTTTAGATTATCCTTTAGTTGGATTATGTGATTGAATAAACCGGTGAGCCCTACTTCAGGTGATCAGCTGCGCAATAATGCGTATTTGGGGTGGAATGCTATAGCCTTACGCAGGGCTACTGAGTTGAACTAGGACAACGATGTGGAGCGTAGGGAGAGAGAGTTGTGATGGGTTTTCAACTCTCTCTCTCTATAGACTGTATATCAGAGACTGCTGGTTCCACGATCCTACACAACGACAGAACGTAAGTCCCATCTACTATTCTTTATAGTGTGAAGGAAAGAAAGACTACGGTTTTGGTATTCTATTATTCTCAACAATGGCGTCCCACTTAGGTAAGCCATCCGAACCCTTGATCTCCATGTTTTATGCACAGCGTGATTATTGGGCTTATTCCGCATATCTGATAAGACCTACAGTTGGTATTAGAGCTTTTTCTTAGGTTTGCAGGTACTGGAGTATATCCCGAAACTCTTGAGAATATTTTGTGATAATTCAGCTGCTATTTCCTTTTCTAGTAACAATAAGCATTTGTCAAAGTCGAGGCATATCGACATCAAATATTTTGCTGTAAAGGAAAGAGTTCAAAATCATCAAGTGTCCATGGAATTCATCGGCACTAAGCAAATAATTGTAGATCTGCTCACTAAAGGGCTCCCTATCACGCCATTTCAGGAGCATGTGACATCCATGGAAGTCATTGATCTCACAGATGTTTTCGGTTAGTGGGAGTTAAGCGTATTTTGACTTTCACAGACATTTAGAGATATCGTTTTATACAGTTTATTTTTGGATGATTTTGATATACAGATTTATTTTTACTTCTCTATATATATGCGCAAATTTTAAGTAAGTAGAACTACAGTCGTGTATTGTTGGAGACATATAAAAGCTTAAGGACCTCTTAAGGATAGGCATATATCATCACACTAAAGTGTGTAATCCTTATACCATATTTCTTAGTTTCTGATCTATGTTGTTAAGATTAAAAGTACTTGTGATTGCTCTTAGCTTCACTTCGCTTAAATTAAATATTGTGACAACTACCGCGTTTCAATACTGACAGTCTTGATAGACTAGATTGAATAACGTTATTCATATTGTCCAACTATTTCATTGGTTAACCATTTGAATGTTTTCTTAAAATTAAAATTTATTTTCAACATTATTTTATATGACAATCATTAACATTACTTAATGAGGCCCAAGTGAAAGAATGTAAGAACTCTATGTGGTGGGCTTTACTGATCAACGGTCTGGATTGTCCTTTAGTTGGACTATGTGATTGAATAAACCAATGGGCCCCACTTCAGGTGATCAGCTGCACAGCTTATTTACGTAGTAATGCTTATTTGGGGTGGAATGCTATAGCCTTACACAGGGCTACTTGAGTTGAACTAGGACACAATGACGTGGAGCGTAGGGAGAGAGTTGTGATGAGTCTCAAACTCTCTCTCCACAAACTCTACATAAGAGACTGCTGGGTCCTCGATCCTACACAACGACAGAACTTAACTCCCATCTACTATTCTATATATTGGTGTGAAGGAGAGGAAGACTACAGCTTTGGTATTCTATTATTCTCAGCCATGACGTCCCACTTTGGTAAGCCATCTGAACCCTTGATCTCCATATTCTATGTACAGCGGTATTAGTGGACCTATTCCGCATATCTGATAAGTCCCACACATGTCCCTTATCCTAACCATTTAAACCAATAGGTTCTAAGTCATTTTCTTTGAGATTAACACTCTAATGAAGATTTCAACCTCCGTCATGAAAATGAGCTTGAATTCCACCATTTTTTAAAGATTAGACTCAATCTTATTAGTATCTCATTTGTTTAAATCCTCTAGAAGACTCATTTAGGTGAATGCCTTAGGATATCAACCTTCTATTAGTTGTAAGAGGTTTCACTTTACTCCCATCACTTTAGTCATCTCTATGGAGTATTACATGTAAGGTGTTTGATCTTAAAGTTGAAGCATTGGCAACCATCGACATCAACAATCGAGGGAGCATATGGGGAACTGATTAAAGCATGAGAGAGCATCGATCAAGCAACCTGAAAAGACGTTATAAAAAGGGTTTAATCCAACAAGTAAGTTATTAAATTGTAAGAGTTCACACTCTCTTAAGTAGGATTGAGTGTAAAGTTTGTAACCTAAACTCGCGTAAGTACTTGTGTATGACTATATCGCCACCGATACGGGTGGGTACGTGTGCAAGTCCTTATATCGGCCACCGACACAAGTGTGTATGTGGTTAAGTCCTTGTGTAGGCCATTGACATGGGTGTGTATGTGGTAAGTGCTTACGTAGGCCACTGACATGGGTGTGTACATGGGTAAGTCCTTATGTTGGTCACTAACACGAGTATGTATGTGGTAAATTCTTGAAAAGGCCACCGACACAGATGAGTAAGTGGTTAATTCCTTGTGTAGGCTTCTAGCAAGAGTGTACGCTTGTATAGGTTAGAGGTGAACCTAATTAAAAACCTCCGATAGCGAATATCGGTACACTCAAGGAGAGTACATCAGCTGAGAATAGAGAAAGAAAATAGAACCACTATATATGCTTATGTTTGAGATTGTCAATTGATCACATTTCTAATTATGCTTATGTGATTGTTTAATTGAATTATATGAATACATGATTAAATAAATGCTAAAATTAGAATAGTTAGCACATCTAACATGCAAGTACACTATCATTTATAGACTAGTTGTTTAATTGGTATATCTTGTGCAGTCTATGTGATTAGACTCTCTATTGGCTTGCGAGCCTTAAAGTTAATTATCTTAGTTTAAATTTCTATATTAGTTTAAGTAACTGTGAATTTAATTGGTCCTAATCACGCCCCTTTGGGATATAACCATTTATTCATTAGCCTCGCCAAGCTTTTGCACATAGCCATAGTATCCCACCACGTAATTTCAAAGAAATCTATAAATAACAAAACAAAATCAATAGAATAAAGATCTCATATTAATAAAATCAAATCAAATCTATCAATTTTCTTTATCTCAAGTTATCCAAGGAGTAGTGATAATCCACTAGTGGTAATGTTTAGCTATAGTTCTTACTTTTGTTATTCAAATCTACGCTTATATGTTAGATTTATCTTTTATCTAATATTAATGTCACACCTTGGCTCAGGAAACCTGAGTCCGCTTGACTCAGTCGCTGAGTCGAGGGTGTGACTTGATGGGGAGGGGATAATAAACATAATAATTATCATAAATAGTAAACTTAATTAATTACCATACATCCAGTCAAAAGTATCAATTATCTATTGGCTGATATCCAACACAAGTTCATACGTCATTATTTAAAAGAAATAAATATAAAATGAAAAATTCTTTATTCTTAGAGCAAATTTCTAAGAGCACGCCTTTCAAAGTCATTACTCCACATGCAGAGACTCTAGTTCATTTTTCTGCCCTTTATGATTTTCAAATCAACGAAATGAGCTAACAACTCATCAAGTAGTTGTATGCATGATTCACAACATAGGCATGATACAATTGCATATACAAGAATCTTAGTATACTATATTATCACATAAACAATTTCTTTAGTGAACAACCAGGGCCATAACTGTGCACAGCGTCTAGCCTGCCAACACCCATCCAACTGAGATCTATACGAGCCTAACACGTGTAAGAGTTTACTCACATCTTATGTGAACACTGGCTTGAGGTATCTCATGTACCGCGTGTAACTGTATAGTCTTGTAATGAGTAGCCCACTCTAGAGATGGTCAAACTCCTTCCCCAGCTTCAACCATAGTCTAATGAGGAGGTGTGAGACCCGTATCCTAGCCCATACTGTTTCGTAGGCTTCTGCGATCCTCCCGGTTAAATTTCAGCCACCTGCGATCTGTTATCAACGTTTATGCGTGATCCTTAGTCATGTCCCGTATATCAGAATTGGCTCGATTCGAAATTTGTATCGCGCTATCGCCGCGTCTTACCCGTTGAAGCGATACCCAAGCTAGAAGATGTGGGCTTACGTTCAGTTTGAGAAAAATACCGCGCATTGTAAATCCCAAGAGAATGTCCCATCAATTACATCAATCAAGTATACATCACTCTTATCACTCACACCCATCCCCAAGTACAACCACCCTCCCCAAAGTCAACTTACTCTTACAACAAAGTACATCTATCCATCCCTCACCATCCCTCTCCCATCATTTCTCTCCCATCACCTCTATCTCTCTCTCATTCTCTCTTTCCATTTTCAAACAACACCCATGAAAGCAATCGTTCAAGCTTCCATGAGAGAAGCTAGTGTGACCCACCTTTCTACCTCTCATCTCCACCATCTAAAGTCCATCTCGACCGTTGAATCGTATCCCTTAGAGCTTTAGGTCGCATTGGTGGAAAAAGAAAAAGAAGATCAAAGGTGGGTGATTTTATGATTTGATTTTTATGATTTGAGAGCTCACATGGTGGGACCCATCTTGATGTATGCATTGTATAGAGGGACCCATAGTGGCGGGGTCCCTCCACCATCCGACGTCTCTCTTTCTCTCTCTCTTTCCTTTTTTTTGTAGCCCACCTTGATGTTGATTCACACCATCCACGCTTATGTGGACCCATCATGATGTATTTATTATATCTGCAACGTCTGGTAGATTTGGACGGTGGAGATCCACCCGCACCATGATAAATGTCTTTTACCCATGACCGTCTGCAGAGTAGGTCCACCTGGCTGCCCATTTAGACAGGCTCAGATGAAGAGAAACCATAAATATTGGCTTGATAAAAAACTGCCGGTGGGTCCCACACGTATGGACCCACCTTGTGCACGTGTTGCAGCTAGGTCGTCCATCATCTAGATGGCCAGCAGCATCTGCTGCCGTTGACAAATTTTGTGGGCCATGCCCTGATGTATATGATTTCCCACACCGTCCAGCTATTTGGAAGGTAGGCCACACCCGGTGTATGTGTTATATCCACCCATCCATCAATGAACGGTGAGACCCATTGACTTGGATACATTATCCATCGTCCATTCATCTGGACGGTGGAGCCCCTTCAATTTGTGTTTCGTCCCTACCATGCGTGGGGCCCACTTGATGATGTATGTGTGGGGACCACACTGTCCATGACCCCCCACCTCTGACGTGTTGGTCATATCCACACCGTTTATTTTTGGACGGAGCAGAGAGAGGGGCTAGCCATGAGTTATGTATTTTATACATACCGTCTATCCATCTGGAGATAGGGGCCCACCCCACACGTGTGGCACGTGTGGGGTGGGACCCACCTTGATGTAATTGTTTTATATTCACCTCATCCATGTAGGGGATGTGGACCCCACCTTGATGCAACGTGCTTCATTCCAACTGTCCATTTGAAGGGTCCACCATGATGTATGTTTTGTATTCCAAGCTGTCCATTTGGACGGGCTGTCACGTGTGGACTCCACCGTGCTGTATGTACTTCATAAATACCGTCCTAAACGGTGGGCTCCATATCAATAGAGAGCTGCTGGCTGCTCTGTGGTTCTGATCATGTGATATGTATTATATTCCATTCGTCCCTCCATAGGCACACGTGTGGGGACCGCATAGATGTATGTATTTTAGATCTTCACCGTTCATTTCACATGGAGCCCAACTGTGATGTATAAATCTTATCCACACTGTCCGAACAGTGGGCCCTCCCATGTGTATGTGTTACATCTAAACCGCCCGTCCATATGGTGAGCTCGTCTTAAGGCTTGAGACTAATAATGAGGCACATATATCAGGTGGACTACATTGTAGAAAATAGTGGAGGGTTGAACGCATACCATTAAAATTCCTTAGGGATCATAGAAGTTCTAGATCAAAATGATGTTTATTTTTCCTCTTAAACTAGGTCTTTGTGATCCTATGAACAGATTGGATGGAAAATAAATGCTGTGGTAGGCCTTATGGAGTTTCAACAGTGGCGATCATTACCACCACTGCTATTTGTGGTATGGTCCTGATGATCTTTTGATATATATGATTCATTTGTTTGGATAATGCTCTAAAGTGATCTTTATAGATGGATGAATGGCGTAGTTTTTATGGCCCACAGGTTGAGGCCCATTGTGATGTATTTAAAGCCCATGGGTGAGGCCCATTGTGATATATTTGAGGCTCATGGGATGTGGCCCTTGTGATGTATATTAGGCCTGTGTCAGAGGCCCATTGAGACTATATGTGGCCCATTATGTCGTGTATGAGGCCCACTGGTGTAGCCCACATGATTGAGGCCCAATGCGATGTATATTATACTTATGTGTAAGGCCCATTGTGACGTATTTATGGACCATTTGGTAAGGCCCATTGTTATGTACATGAGGCCCATGGGTTGTGGCCCATTATGAAGTATTTGCGCCTTTGAATGAGGCTCAATGTGATATATTTGAGGCCTAGATATGAGGCCCAGTGAGATGTATGTGAGGACTATGTAATGAGGCCCTTGTGTGAGGTCATGGGCCCACTATATGTTTGACCCTATAAGGGTCACTCCTTAGGAGTAATGTTAGTTAAAGGAATGATAGTTAAACATTTACATTGTGACATTCTCTTAGGCCTGATTAGGCTTATTCTCATCATTCTTTGGTGGGTTACCCCAAACGAATGGGCCCCATTGATATTGATTGGTCCATCATCGACTGTCTATCCATGGATCCCGCCTTGCGTAGAGGCTAATTTTTTATTCCTATTATTGAGGCCGATTCCGATTGTCGAGGCCGATCCGATTATTGAAGCTGATTCCGATTGTCGAGGCCGATTCCAATTATGAAGGTTGATTTCGATTGTCGAGGTCGATTTCGATTATTGAGGCCGATTCCAATTGTCAAGGCCAATTTCGATTATCGAAGCGATTTTGATTGTTGAGGCCAATCCCGATTATTAAGGTCGATTCCAATTATCGAGGCTGATTTCGATTATTGAGGCCGATTCTGATTGTCGAGGCTGATTCCGATTGTTGAGGCCAATTTTGATTATTGATGTCAATTCCGATTGTCGAGGCCGATTCTGATTATTGAGGCCGATTCTGATTGTCGAGGCAAATTTTGATTATTGAGGCCGATTCTGATTGTCGAGGCCGATTCTAATTATTGAAGCCGATTTCGATTGTCGAGGCCGATTCTGATTGTCAAGGTTGATTCCGATTACCGAGGCCAATTGTCGAGGCTGATTTCAATGGTCGAGGCCGGATATCGAGGCTGATTGTCGACGCCTAATGTGATGTATATGTAGCCTGTATTTGAGGCCCATTGTGATGAGCATTCAGCCTTGGCTTGCTGTATATGAGGCCTATGTGATGAGGCCCATTGTAGTGCATTTGAGGTCCAGGCGATGAAGCCCGTTGTAATGTATATTAGGCCCATGAGAGAGGCCCATCGTGATGTGTATTAAGCTCTTGAGTGAGGTTCATGGTGTTGTATATTAGGCCCTTGTGTGATGCCATGAGTCCACTATATGTTAGGCTCTATGTGGGCCATTCCTTGGGGACAATGTTGGTTAAATGTCCACATTGTCGAGGTTGATTCTCGATGCTAGTTATGGATACTGATTGTGAGAATGTGACAGCATAGCATCATGATACATGCCCATACGCATCTCCACATATTTGTTATGAGATATGATTGACCATTACATATGCCATAGTGTTGGTGGTTTATGAGACTCCCTAATAGGTGGAGATCATCTCACATGAGCGCACGGTATGCACAGTATTGATGCATGACTGGATTGTATAATTCATGCATCTTGCATTGTGTGTTGTGATTACTATACGCCCTAACAACATTAGGGCCGTAGCCTCCACAGTCATGCCATGGATGGCCAGATGGGACACTGAAAATCTGTTACTAACATCGGGCCGTCATAAATGGCTGTGTGAAAATTCCTAAACCCTCTTAGTATTAGAGGACGCCATAATGTCGAGACCAAGTGGATACATGAGCGCCTGAGTACCGAATACTAGGGGGCCGCATCTCCCACTGTGTCATGGTCGGTTGAGAGGGGGTGTGACCTTACCCGTTCGAGGGTAGGGGGCATAGCCAAGATGAGTTTGACCAGCTCGTGAATGGATCCGTTATTGATGTGCCGGGTAGATATTAGCTGACTATTGGCCAGACTGATAGTGAGGTCTCTTCCACTTGCATGGTCACGCGTCAGTGGACAATGATTACATGTAGAGTGTATTAGACCCTGGTGATGATCTTAAAGATGTACAGTACTGATTTCTAGAGAAGGAGTTACATACTCATTCATTCATTCACTCACTATCTACTCGGGATGGCGGTGCGCAACTATTTGTTACGTGTACCTTCACAATGATCAGGATTTCAGTTGGGGCACGCGAATAACCTGAGATCAGGAGTTTACCACATTGAGTCTGACTATCCAAATTATATATGAGACTGGTTTGGATAGAAGTCCCTTGTGATGGACCCCATAGCTTGCGATACTACGTACTATCATCCCGACTTCACACTCCAGCATGATCATTTCATTCGCATCGCATATTACATTACATCCGCAGCATATGACATTTTGGGTTATTGTGTTTCTGCATTTATATGGGCTAGGTACGGCTGACGCTATTCGTGAACTCATCAGGAATTGTACATTGCATTGCATCATCGGCATTTGCTATTTAGCTCTTTATGACTCCTCATTTGCATAGCTAATATGTATTGTGTATTCTGATATTAATTGACTCATGGACTTGTAAGTATTTTTACTTACTCTGATATCGTATAATTTATGATCTTATCAATGTTTTCGATATTGTATGATTATGACATCGTATTAAATACTTGACACTTACTTTGTGCATACACTTACACCACCCTCTAAGCTTTCTATAAGCTCACGATAGATGCGTGCAGGTAATGTTAAGTTGCAGCAGCGGCGTTGGGCATGGAGCATGCAATTGTCTTCTGGAGCTTTGCTTTTATTTTGATATATGTATTTCCCTTTCAGCATTGTATTTAAAGTTTATATTAATGATGTTACTTTTGTGATTTGGGTAAACTTGTGGTTATGCTTCTTACGAGATAAATGTACGTTAAAAAATTCTCCTTATATGATCCCAAGATCAGAACCTATCATATGGGCACTGGGAGCCGAGAATGGGGTACTACGGAAACTGTTGGCACCGGATTCGGCGATTGAGATTCCCGTGAATCTGATTTCTGAGTTTGGAGCATGACAAGAGGCCCTATTGGTAATAACTCAGGTTCTATTGGGAACTCTGCCAGAGAATTTAAGGGATAATTCGATCCTTGAGTTGTCTAGTATTTTGAAAATGACATATTAAATGCAAGGTAGTTGCATACTTAAACAGATATTAATATATTATAAAAGTTAAGCAAAAGTAAGCATGTAATGTTATGCAATGCATGTGGAAAATCCATCTGTGATAGTAACTACTTACCCATAATGTCCATTCCTTATTCGACCATTTTGACTTTTTGATCATTTATTCATCTATCTGATAACTGCACTCAGGTATACAATCTATAGATAGTTTCAATTTTTAAAATATAAGCATCAAGTTAATTTATTTCTTACTTAGTGTTTATTTTCTTAAAACACTTGAAAAAATGAGTAAGATCTTAAGATTGTTATATTAATCCATTAAATCGATTAATCAAGTCTCTAATTTCTTAGATTTGAGCCGTAGATAGTCAATTTACTATATTTTTAATCATAGATAAAATATATTAATATTTGTTAAATTTGGCTTATGATTAAGATCTACCTTAAAGATGATTGGATATTTAGATCCATCTGATTCGACCATTTATTTCTTTATTTTCATAATTTTGGTCTAATGGTCCTGATTGATCTTTGATCAGATGATCCAATCTAACATTAGATTAAGTAAACTTTTAATTTTCTTAAATCTGATCCTTTAATTGGTTTATTAAACCTTTGATCAATAGTTGGATTGGACCCGATTATCGATTTAACGGTCCAGATCATTATTATGATCTTTTCCATAATTTTAATAATATAAATCTAGATTTATAAGGTCTTTAATCCATATTTACACTTAATGAATAAGATTTTCAAAGATATAATTAATTTTATATAGGGTCCACTTTTGCACTAAGCGCCTATGACGGATTTACCACTTACAGGATTATAACATAATACAAGATATTAGAAATACAAACGATTTAATTTGATAGACATGATCTTGTGGTGGGGCCAACTCTATGAACACGATTTTTATGTGAGGCCCACCAAAGATTATGATCATGGAGAATCATCATATATACTATAAATCTAAACGTTTTAAAACATTTGTTCCAAAAATCAAGATTGAATTTATCACATTAATCATGATTATGTGTGGAGCCCACTTTAAAGGGTATTCTTGGCATGTGCGGCCCACCACATGATCATGTGATGATTTTATATATTTCATAAGAAATATCTAAAGTTAGATTCTAAAATACACATATTATCTTTTAGGACTAATCCATGCCATACATCAAGATTGATGGTGGAGTCCACTTGAAGTATGTAAGATTAGGTTCGTTCAAAAAATATTAAGGTACATACTTTAGTGCTTGAAGCAGATGGACAATGAGGATTATCGATTACACCTTCCTCTTTATCTCCCTCCCTCTCACTCTCTCCCTTTCTCCCTCTCAGTGAGTGCTTACAAGAAGTGGTTTGACATGCCTTAAATAGAGGAGTTAAAGCTCCCTTCCATTAATGCACATGCACATATAACATGTGATAAACACAAGTTAAGTGTATGTAACTCTCATATTAAGGGTGAGAGATTTTATGGTGGATGAGGTTGCAAATAATATGTGCGTACATGCCATGTAGATATGAGTCCCACAAGTACAATTTTCTTGATCTAAGCACATGATTAGATTGTTTATATCTTATGCCCTATTATAAAAATGATTTCTTAATCAAAATGACTATGATTACTTGTAATGAAATCACAAGTGTTCGACTGTTCATAGAGGTGATGGTGCACCAAATATTATACACATGTGTTCATATGAAGTAGGGTGTATTAATCAAGTGTGTACGCGCCACAATCGTGTAAGCCATACCAAAAGTTTCTATTTCCAATCATATTATATTAAAATGAAGCATTTATTACAAAGATCATGAGAAAATAATTTCAAGGTAAAAAAAATAAGTATATAATATTATGAGTCTGTAGACACTGAAAAATCGGCGCCCCCGCTGATTTTGCATTCATGCTTGATGGGCGGGGGGTGATAAGCTGATTATGGATATTGGAGTCACCACTAGCCGAAAACTCTTGAAATCCCGTGGTCGGCTAGAACCACGAAATACGCAAGGTGAGAGAAATCCCGGGACTTTCTCATCTTAGATTGACTCCCTGTCTGCGATCCGGGATTCCAGACAAGGGACCTCGGTTACAAAGAGGGAAGGTGTTAGACACCTTCTCTGCCCGTACGAATGTACGGTCTCTACTCAGTGTGGTAAAAATAATCTCAAGGGATGATGGATGCTGTGGCCGTGATGAGATTAGGCATACACATGAATTTCTGATGCGGTAAGATCCGAGATTTCGGCAAACCACAGAGCATACGTCTAACTGTATGTCTAAAAAGTGAATGTGATGATGCTTATGTAAAGAGGTAAAGAAAAGACGGACTAGATCTCCAGGAATTTCTGATGTGACAAGATCCGATGTACGGTAAGTCACAGAGCATACGTTCACTAAAGATATAGAGAAGCATGGGGGTTGAGAGGGGAATAGATGTCATGATGAATGCTCGTATGTAGAACAGATCTTTGGCTTGATCTTGAGTAGGGTAAGACATGAACCAGACCATGATCAGATTTGAGTTAGGCTTATGGGTTGGAAAAGTTGAGAGGAAGGCTAGGGGGTGGCTAGAAAGATCGGATCTTTGAAGGCTTGGGAGCTCCTTCCCTTTCCTTCACTCTCTTCCTCATTCTCTCACTCTCTCTTTCTTCCTTTCTCTCCCTTGGATGAGAAGGTCCTCCCCTTTTGTGAAGAGGAGAGGGCTATTTATAGCCTTCTCCAATGGTATTTTGATATTTTCTGGGTTTGGAAGGGGTAAAGGACATGGCAAATTATGGTTGGTTGGAGAGAGAAATGCCACATGGCACACTCTCATTTGTTATGGGAGGTGGTAAAAGGGTAAATAGTGAAATTTGTGAGGGTAATTTTGAAGAAAAGTTGACTTTTGGACGCTGGGACAGCTGTCCGCACGCGGCCCGCGAGCGGCGGTACCTGAAGTACCGCAGGCGGCAGTCAGACTACTGCCCGCGGTAGTTAGACTACCGCCCGGGCTCAGTTCGGGCCGGTTTCACACGTGCGAACCTTGTACACTGTGCGGGTTCGCTCGGAAGTCTCCTTTTGGATTTTTCGGCTCAAAAAAATGGGTTTCGGCTTGGATAATGAGGATCTGAGCCATGGTATGGGGTATAGGCATGGTTGTATGGGTGATGAATGGTTTGGATTACGAATTTGGGTTTTAGGGACTTTGGTTTGGTTGGGTATGACCATGGTTCCTGAACGGTCTTAACCTTTTCAAGATGTATCCCGGGTGGGCTGTCTACAGAGTCATGCTCAAATTTAAGGTTATAATACATTTGGATGGTTTTTAAGATTTTATATATGCTAAAATAATTTAAAATCATAATATTGAAAGACATGCTCAAATTTAAGGTTATAATACTTTTGAATAGTTTTTATGATTTTACATATGCTAAAATATTTAAAATCATAGTATTGAAGATCTACTAGATTCATGAAATAAGAAGTTAGTATAATCTGTTAGGGTCTACAAAATATGTTGAAATAAACAGTTGAAGAATTATTTGCCTTAGATCTCAGCTTTTCATCCTTGTTTAAGTCAAGATTTTTATATGGCATTATTGATATTGTATATAGGAACATAGTAAATGGTTGTTTTTAAAAAATTAAGTGGTCTAATGGGTAATTTTTAAGATCTCGATAATACATCTATTAGATCTAATTTTAACAGTAGATTTAAAAATTAATCAGTTACTATTCAATTTAGATAGTTTGGATCAATGATTCATGGTTTGGATTGGTAATCCAGCAAACATATTGTCACAGATATTGTTTTAAATGGTTAAAATGACCTACTTGATGATCGGTTATGATTAAATAATCAGAAGAAAAATAATTTACCCATCGAAATTGCTAGAATATTACAATTAAGCAATTCTTTCAAAAGATGTAATTTTATAGTTGTTCTTAGTGATCGATTGTGAGTTTTTCCTTTTATTTGATTGCATTGGTATATTGAAAAGTCCTTTCTTGTGAAAAGCAAGACACAACCCATTCTCGGAAGAATAATCTCACCCTTCGACAATCGCATGATCATCGTAAATATTCTGTAAGTGACTAAGTAAGCAACTGATCTCATCAGATTCTGGTCATATAAGTTCATATTAGACGTATATGCTTTTTTTGATGCTTGGGCTCAAACTTGATTGGTTTGAATCGAGCTGCTATATCAATTCTGGCATGCCTGAACACATCGTACACATAAAACAAACTGAGTACCAATAGTGGTATACACAAGACATTCAATTCGTCTAACATGTGAAATTGATGTAGAACGTAGAGCAAGCATGTCTTATCACAAATGGACTAGAAGAGTCCAAATGGAAATCAACAAAATTTCAACATAGTTCATTTGATTGAAGTCGATCGAGTCGATCGATCGATATAAATTCGAATTTAGGTGCAAGCTTCTTGAATATTTTTTTCTCAGTTCAATTAATTGACCGATCGAATTGATCAATCGAAATAAATACAATTTTATGGGTTTTCGTCTTTGGACGCTTTTGTGCCATTTCGATCAATCGACGATCCAATCGACGAACGACATAAATTTTGTATGTTTTTTTAAGTTTTGTTTCCTTATTTGTTTAGGTCTTTGATAATTGCATTTTATGGTTTGTTTAAGAGTATTTAAGCATACAAATTCGTTTATTTGAATAGCTTTTCAACAAAAAATCTCTAAATTTTCTCTCATGAATTCAAAAAATTTCTCTTGTGAATTTAAGAGGGCCCTGTGAATTTAAGGTATTTATTATTTGAGGATGACGATGATCATCCTCATCACGCCCTTCCTTATGTCAGAAATCCATCTTAATGCTTACACTAACTAAAAATGAATCCACCATTTTATTATTGTATGCTAGATTTTTGTCCTTGCAATCATGGTGTGGTCCATCACATCTATTAGATGGGATGAATGTGAAACATGTAGTTTGTGGGCTTCATTAGTCTTGATTCACGACTTTTTAGAGAAAAAACTAAAATGAAAATGTTTAAACAATTTATCTTCCCCATAAAAGCACTTCCAGTAATTGGTAATATACAAAAATTTTTGAGGATTTTTTTCCCATAAAAATTCCTAACTAAAATAGTTAAAATTTATAATTTCTTAAGCAACATATACAGATAATCGAATAGTGGGTGTGTGTGTGTATGTGTATGTGTGTGTGTATATTACTTCTCTTAAATCTTTCATTCTCAAGTATTTACCATGTAAAGGGACGTCTCTACTAAAATTTTCTACCATTTTCTCGCTGTATCAGTAATCCATAGCACCATTTTCTATTTTAAAATTTCGTGATTGGTCTTTTTGAATACAACCATTTTTATCTAAAGAAATTATGTTTAATGGATTTCTCATAAAAAAATAAACGAAAAAAAAAAGAAAGAAAGAAGAAAGAAGCCTTTCTTTTAAAATGATAGAGTTTTAATTGTTTAGCCAACTATATATTTTTAAGTTTGAAGTTTAAAATGGAGCAAGGGTTCTAGCATTGTTAAGCACGTGATGCGCTTCTTTGTTTTGTTTTGTTTTTGCTTTTGTCTTTTAAAATCATGCATTCGGATGTTCGATAAAAAAAATTAGGAAATTTTGAAATTGCAAAAGTTCATTTATAAAATATTTTATAAAATATATTTACATTAGAGAATTTTATATAGAAAACTACCTAATTAATATAGAATTTATATTTAGGTAATTTTTCAAAGAGGTTTTTAAATCATTAATCAATATAATTATTATTCCACTGCCTATGGCCACCTGTGCAAGCAAATGGGTTGGTGGCCCGGGTGAGCTCCACAACTATCTTTATGTAAATCTATCCCAACCACCCAGTGAGTTAACCTATGTAAGGCTAAGGGTGTAAATATTGACTCCATTTGTAATTTGAGTGACCACGTGATTGAAAATAGTATATAGAAAAATGCTCACCCTCCGAACTGTTTCCATTAATGTGTTTAACACGAATCACAAATGGACGTGATTTTTGGTCCACATGGCTAAAATTTTGTGTAAAAGCGATTTCATATAATTACCTCATTGGGCCCCGTAAAAAATCAAGGGCGGACTTCTCTTTCGGATTGTTTCCTTTGATGTGACCAACCAAAATCCCATGTCAACCATAATTTTTGCATGTAGGCCTAATGTGGGAATTTTTAATGCTCGGACTGGATTTTACAAAAACATCATGATTGGCCTGTCAAAATCAAGAGCGGCATCCCATATAATCTCTCCATGCAAGGACTTTAGGACTTGATTTTTGATGGGGCCCACCATGATATGTATGCAAAGTCCACTCCGACCATTAGATGACTTTTAATTTAGGTGGGTCACCCCAAAGAATACACTTAGGAGAGATGTGTACCCTTGATATTTACAAGTTCTATCATGATGATTATATAAAATCCACTTCAACTATTAGATGCCACATTAAAATTTAAGCCCGTGGCCTAAAATTAGGCCCATTCAAGATTTAGGTGGGCCATACTAAGGAAAACACTTTTACGGATAATCATTGCCCTGTACACTGTTTCTAATCATGAGGTTCACTTGAATCATGGATGCCAGGGATTTTTAGGCTCTTGGCCTAACATGAGATGATGCACTTGGTTGTAAGGTGAATTTTACATAAACATTACAATTGGGCCCACATAACCAATCATAAAAGAAATGTAATGGAAGGTAGTAGAATGTTAATTATATCTATTAATGAAGTAGTTTTTTGAAAAAAGTACCGAAACTTAAATTCTGTATTAATTAGATAGTTATTTTTTTTTTCTTTGATAAATTCCCAAATGAAACAAGGTGCCCTTCCTCTACTACTGAAACTCATGGGAGGGGGTTGTTGGTCTGCCCATTATAAAATTTTTAGGTTAGGACTGTAATTGGAGAATAAATAGTTGCATAACTTTAATTACAATATAACAACATAAGTAGAGTGACATGAAATTAGTGGTCCATTTTGTAATCTTATTGTCAATCATTAAAATCATACTTTACATTGACTCAGATAAAGAAGTCTTATCACCGGCATATTGATTGGGCTACGCCATCAGTCAGGAGTTTGGCCCACGGCAATAGCTGGGCCATAAATGAGGCTTCACTTTTCAGCCACAACATTCAATCAAGATGCGCCCATGAACACCTCTCTTAAATGAAGCCTGAGACTGGCCCAATTATTAAACAGGCTTAAATTTTAGTTGTAGATCTAGATATCAAGGCTGGTGTGAGAGCCCAAGTATGTGAGATGGGGGTCCACATAGAAAAGAAACATTATCATTTATCACATGTAGAGCATACCTTTTTGGGCCTTTTGGGCCATAGGCAATTTGCATTTTCATTGGGTCAACTTCAAAAGATAACATTTAAAACAGCTCAGCCCAAGCATTTCCATTTCAAACCAATGGGAAGAAATGAAGAGTTGATATTCTCACATCGAATGAAGCCAGGAATGAGTTTTGAGAGAATAAAGTATAAAAGAAGATTTGAGAGAAGTAAGCCACGATCCTCTGCTATCTGGTCAACAGGGATTTTTTGTTATCTTAATGGTTTGACGTCTGAATTTATTTTTTTATTTTTTAAGTGAGTGGTGAGATAACGGAAAATCTTTGTTAACCAGATAGTAAAGGATTCGGCCTTTTGTCTAGTGTAGTATCTGTTCTTATCCGTTCCTTTTGTCTAGTGTAGTATCTGTTCTTATCAGTTTAATATCTTTGGGTCACATGATATTAAATTAATTTCTTTTGGGGGAGGGCCCATCACAGTAGCTTGCTGCTCGGACCCTCATGTGTTCGGACCCTCATGTGTTGCACTACTGCACGGGCCTGGCACATCCCTACCAAATCAGCTCAACATTATCTTTCTTAGTCGTTCACTGGATGATGGGTCCCAAGTAGATTTGGACGGTTGATGCTGGTACAACAAAATGAATGGCTGAGATGATGGTCTTCGTCCATGTCCTTTTTGTTATTGTTACACAATCTGCCTGATTTTCACTTTAGGACCCACTCCTTGGACGGCTTTGATGTCATATGGTATCAATCAATTCTCTTTTAATTGTGAAAAGTGGGGTCCATGGTTCGGTAGTAAAGATCTTTGGCATGCTTGTGAGGCCCAGCTGACGCTCAAACCTATGAGTGGGTTTGGTAGTTTTTCTTTCGTATTAACATATATGGAGATTTTTGGTGCTCTGAGAGCACTACAAGTTATAGTACTCCTAGTTGTATTAGGACGCTTAGATAGTCCAACTGGATTTATCAAGACCGTTCATTAGGTCGGAAGCCCAATTCACGGGCTATGGCAATGTCACATCAATCTGAAGAATATTAACCGTTTGATCAATATCCTTTAATATGCAGGTGGTCAAGATTATTTATGAAAAAATAGTTACAATCAATAATCTCATCCATCTATATATTAGGTCTTGTCTTAATTACTTATGATTATAAAGGTTCACATTTTTTAGGCAATCATAACCATCCAATCAATTGCTTGGAAATGAAAGAGTTATAGAAAGTATGGACAAATCAAGGATGGATTGGATGATCCGATCAGTGTAATGTTTTTCAATATTGGTCTATGAAATATGTTCTGGATTTAATAGACGGTTCAGATCGTTAGGTTGGACTGTCCAAGTGGACCGATGATATCGAAATTCAACTTTCTTAAAGAAGGCATTTATGTCCTCGATCTTGGTTCGATGATATCAAAATTCAAATTCCGATATCATCGAAACCAAGTTCGATTCCTCGATTTTTTTGGATGATATTTCGTGAAAGCTCGCTGGACACTTTTTGTCCATGATTCAATTTCATGGAGACGTCCTCGATGTCATCGAAATTCAAATATCGATGTCATCGAGACTATCTCGATTCCTCGAACATTTTCACAGATTTTCCTATTAAGCTTGCTGGACAGAACTTGCTCTAGATTTGATATCATCCAACCCGTTTTAATATCATCGCAATTTGAATTTTGATGACATCGAACCTCGCTCGATTACTCGAGCAATATCAAAATATTTTCCAAAAATATTTTGCTAGATAATGCTGTAAGTCCTTCGATGATATCGACTAGCATTCGATGTCATCGATTATTGATATTCGATGTTATCGAAGGCATATTCGATTTATCGAAAATTCTGTCCAAATACTTTGTGGTTGTTGGACATAAAATGTCTCAATTCGATATTATCGAAGCCTGCTCGATGTCATCGACGAAGGCTTGATATCATCAAACTGCGCTGAAAAACTTAGAGAATTTTCCTGGTATGAATAAGTTTTCAGACTTTTAACTCATATGTTGTTCTACGGTTTTTAAGGATTTATTTACCTAGGTATTTTAGGACATGGATGTGAGGATTAATTTACCTTGATAGCTCGAAAGACACATCCTATTGAAGCAATGGCATGAATGAAATCTTCTTATGAGGCTCACTTAACTCACCGACTCAACCTTTACGTTAATTGACAAACTAGGACACTTTCAATCTCTCCCTTTATCAATTACGTGATAAAATATAAAACTATAATGCCCTGGATTTCGAGGGTCGAGCAAAGCTCTACTCCCGAGATCCAGCGCATCACTTATGTAACATGAATAATGATGTTTAGATGTTGTCCATATCAATGAGTTAAACAAGAGTGAGATTAGACTAAAACAATATATCATACTCTAGATATAATTAAATTGAGCAAGCGGAAGACTGAAACATACATACATATATATATATATATATATATATATATATATATATATATATATATATATATGAATAGGTACATGTTTTACAACCTCCAGAGTATGATTATGTAGCAGGGCTGAATATGTATATGTATTGTTTCAAAATAGACAAAATATTAAAATGTAAGTGCCCAACTAATCCATGTGTCTCTGTAATCCCGTCGAATCAGAACAAAATTTACCTAGACCCGCCTGATAGCTGAACATAGGAGAATTCCTCCTCCTCATCTATGAAGTCCAACTCTACCGAATAGACCTCGTCATCACCTGCATCTACAACAGAGTATGGTTGGTGTTTTAAAACACCGTCCCAGGGTAGGAGTGAGTGTTCAACTCAATGATACTATAAGGCAAAGGTGAATATGTCATCAAGTCAATCAAGCAGTAATGATAAAGCGATACAACAATTATTTCGTAACTACTCTTATTAATGCAGGGATGAAATGCAGTAATGATGCATGCCCTCGCACGAAGCTCCCTCACAAGCGATTCTGACAACCAAGTTCACGCATGATAACCTCCCTAAAGTGCAACTTTCTTGCCAGAACACATGCAATGCGGTGCATGGTCGTATTAGCCAAGTACTTAATTAAGCTTATTCATACAACAAATTTGGAAAGCTAAGGTATCTCCCTTTATATCATTAACCCGAACCGAAGAATCCATCTAAGGTCGTCAGTCCTAGTAAATCACATACGATAGGTAAGTTGTAGGGCATCACCCCTAGTGTAAAGCAGTCGATAGGAAAATTTATAGTTTATACTCATGGTCACTATGGGGATGCTCATCACCTCAGCGTAGGTCGACAGCTTGAACACAGTGTCCCATACCACCATGCCTGTTCACAAGTTTGGATTGCTCACTGGTTACTATGGGGAGTCTCATCACCCTAGCATAGGCCGACAACTTGACCACGGTGTCCCATACCACCATGCCCGGCTCATGAGTCTTAGCGGATCGTGGTACCATGGTTGAAACGGATTTTTACATTGGTAAGTGGTATCTTAGATTCAAGCAGTGATGTTCATACATGATAAACACACAATAGGCCAATCGATTTGTTTGGTAAGTTCGATTAGTACGAGCACACGTTGACTTGATCGACATGGAGGGCATAAGCACCCCTTGTGGCCTAACCACTGTCGAAAATCGTCATGCAACTCGGATTAGTCGAGTTACCCAATGTGGCGAGGCTAATTCACCCACCTATACATGGATTGTTACTAATTACCCGAGCTACGTTGTAGCCCCAATCTTACTCAGATGCAATAGGTAGACACATGTGATAATCATATTAACATTTAACAAACAATTCAAATGAATTCCTCATTTAATCATTGCATCAAACACATTAAACATGTTGCCAAACATTTGCATTTCATCCATAAATCGCGTAGTCGAAATTTAAGTTACATGAAGGAAACTATACATATGGATAAGGTAATTGAGAATTCTATCTCAATACCCTTATTAAATATAATTCATCAATAATTTCTCATTCAGACATTTTATCAAACAATTAGACTATACATTACCAAATATATAGACTAGATTAGTTACGACATATATTATGACAAATCCTTACATAAAGAGATCGTCATACATATGACAAACATGAATCCTAGATTTACAGTCATAACAAGCGCAAATCACAATTTCATGTTCATTCAAACATTTCAACAAACACATGGAATGCATCTTGTATTCAACATAGTTCACACATGCATAATATATTGAAAACACCGTAACTAAGATCATATGGCAGCAATCAACGCAGACATAAATCATTAGCTGACATTGAAAGCATTGAAAACCATAACGTAAACATTTATAGTCCCCACCTTCCATCGGAATACTCGATTCAGACTCAGTTCAAACACTATACTCTCGAATACAGAACAACGGGTACCTAAACCATGAAATAGGTTAGCTAGTTTATCGATTACTCAATTCATATTTCTAAATCAAGATTAGGGTTAGGATTTCTTACCCAAATCGCAACCGAATAGATCGGTTAGCTAGATGGAAAGGCCATTTAGTGCGTGTAGTGGTGGGAGAGAAACTCTGCAACAATCTCCCATCCTTTCACTTCTCTCCTTACTCTTTTCTCTTCTTTTCTCTCCTCTCTCCTAGGGTTTGGAGCAAATTCGTATGGAATGGAAATGAGGTGGTTTAATGGCTTTATATAGGCCAAGAACTGATGTAAATGGCCCCAGGGCCATGGTATACTTAGTTTCTATCCAAAGGGTACCTATTTTTGGCAAACGGAGCTCATCGGGAGGTCCATTACTCGATTACGTCAAAGAGAAAGTTCCCTGACAATGGATCTATACCGGGATGTGATTTCAGCGTGATTGGATTGGCCGATCACCCGTGGAGGACCTGGGTCAGATCAACGGTCATGCTCACTCGATCGGGGCCACAGGTACACGGATATGAGCAGTGAAATTTTCTTTATCCATGGGTGAAGTTTGGTCAGAAACTGACGGTATAAAATCTTCAATTTCATGCTTAAGTGAGTGCCCAATTCACTTAAGTTTCATTACATTTTCTAAAAATATTCACGTTTCTCACACACTTCGCTCAGGGCTCAAGTTGTGCATTTCTGGACACAATCTGGGTTCGATTCCTTTGATGGTTGTCAAGCCCAATAAGTTGGTCATAACCCTATAGTTTCGTGGTCATTGGACTTTCGACGTGCGGTCCCAGTCCGATGCGGAGTTTCAATGTGCTCTCGAGAACAACAAGCTTTTGGGATTTTCTTAGGTTTTAAAGTAGTGTTGAGATAATGGTATAGGTGGTTTTGGGTCTTGTCATTTGTATAAATAGTGGTTCGAGTTGAATCCACCGATTAATTTAGCAAGTACTTAATTAATTTTTGCCTAAATTTCTACAGAATATGGTCCTTAAGGATTTCTGCTTGAGGTGGTACTCGGGTCTTTGTACAGATTTTTTCGAGACATTACAAAAACACCTAGAACAATGCCTAGAACAATATCCTAAATTGTGTGTACATGAACTTTACACAATTTTACAAATGATCTATTGGAGTTCACACACAAAACGAAGTCTTCATGTAGCTACTCCTATTATCTCCTTGCAGCGGCTCCCCCCATCACCTGTAGCACCATGTATATAAACCATACACAATTGTTCTCATGGTGGGATTTGTTCTCCCCCCTTTTGTCAGTCATTGACAAATGTGAGAATATACCAATTGCAAGCGTAATGAATTAGGAAACACTGGGAGAATTAATATAGGAGGGCCATCTAGGGAATCCTCATAACATAAGGGCGACAGACTTCACTCTATACAGTTCCTGTAACGCCTTGAATTTCGAGGGTCGAGCAGTGCTTGACTCCCGAGATTCCGAACATCACTTATGTCCTGTGGAAGATAGTTTTCTGATTTCTTCCATATTGATTAATTAAGCAAGCGTGAATTTTACTAAATGGCGTATCATACCCCAGATTTAATGAAGTTAAACAAGTGTGGAATTCCAAAATATGTCTAAGTAAATATGCAGATATTTCATAAAAGTTCTTCCAGAGTATGAGTACGTGACCGGGTTCAATATATACATGTATAATTTCAAATGTACAAAAAGGGATAACGTAATTGTGTTCAACTAAGCCTAGATTCCCATTGTTCCTTGCGTAACGGTACGTGGCCTACATCAGCCCGCCCGAGAGTTGAAAGTAGGAGAATTCCTCCTCCTCATCCAGGAAGTCCTGCTCCAGAGCATAGACGTCGTCTGTACCTGTATCTAAATCAACATCTGGTTGGTGTTTTAAAACACCGTCCTAGAGTGAGAGTGAGTGATCGACTCAGTGGTTGTATAAGGTAAAAGTTATATATGTTATCAAGTCAATCAAAGTAGTAATGATAAAGCAATCATAAACAATCACTTCCTAACTATTCTCTTTAATGCAGAAATGGAGTGCAAGTAATGATGCATGCTCTCACCCATTGATACTCCCTAAACACGAGACTCCGACCGCTTTTTTTGCATATGACAACACTTCCTCAATTGTGTAACTCTAATGCCTTTTTCCACATTCTAACTAATGTGGTATGATGCATGGTCATCTTATCCAAGTGATTAATTGTGCTCATTCATTTAGTAAGTTTGGTAAGCTAGGGTACCTTCCTTTTTAATATGGACCCAAATTGAACATTAGGCATCGGACAATCACAGTGGTCCTACTATTTTCTGTAGCCATCTAGGTTCGTCACTCCTAGAGAAACGCATACGATAGGCAAGTTGTAAGAAGTGGTGCTCGTGGTCACTACGGGGAGGCTCATCACCCCAGTATAGGCCGATAGCACGAACACGGTGTCCTATACTACGGTGTCCTATAGTTAAAGGTGGGTCTCTACATCAGTGAGGGGTACCTTAAATTCAAACAATCGCGTCCATACACGGTAAACACACAACAGGTCAAACTGGTTTGTTAGGTATTCTCGATTGGTTCGGGCGTATGCCGACCTAATCGATATGGATCGCATAAGCGCCCCTCGTGACCTAGCCACTGTCGGCAGTTAATGTATGACTCGGATCGTTCAAGTTTACCCAAGATGGCAGACTAGTTCGGTCACCCCAAACATGAGTGTTACCGATTGCCTGGACCATGATTGTAGCCCCCCTTCCTATCCACATGCTACTAACACCCACGTGTAATTCATATCAGTATTTGACAAGCCATCCGAGTGAATTTCTCATTTGGGCATTTCATCAAACGCATTGTCCATGTTAACTGCAACTCGCACTTTATCAATTAGTTATATAGAGAAAAGTATATATATGCATAAGATAATAAAGAATCCTACCCTAATACTCATAGTGTGTATGAATCATCTATGATTTTTTTTTATTTAGACAATTTATCAAACACATAGACTACGTTAGTTATAACATACGTTTTATCAATTCATTACACAGAGAAGTCTATATGTATATGACAACGATGAATCTTAAATTAACAATCATTGCAAGCACTAGTCATTTTCTATTTCTCATTTAGACATTTCATCAAATACATGAGTTACATCATATACTTATCACAACTCATAGGTGTATCTCGTATAGAAATCGACGTATTTAAGACAATATGGTAGTAATCACGGTAAACATAAATCATTAGCCATACTAAAAGCATTGATAAACCTTAACCTAAGCAATTATAGTCCGCACCTTTCAATAACACGATCGATTCGGACACAGTCCTAAGACTACATTTCCCAAAAATGAAATGTCGGGCACCTAAACAATTAAACGGGTTAGCCAGGTAAAAGAAAAAACCATCCAGGAGTTCTACATTGCTATTAGGGTTGGTATTTCTTACCCTAAGTAGTAGCCAGAAGAGTCTTGGGTAGCGAAAAACAGCGGTGATTAGGCACGTGGACACGTGAGAGAAGATTTCCCACAATTGCAGGGATCTTCCAAACTTCCTCTTCTCTATTTTCTCTTTTCTCTTCTCTTTCTCTTTAGGGTTTATGAAATTCGTATATGGGAGAGAGGGGGTGAGTTGGGAGCTATTTATAGCCCCAGATGGGGTGCAAATGGCCCCAGGGCCACCTTATACTATGTTTACACCCTGTGGGCCGCCGTTTTTGATGAACAAGGCTCCTAGGGAGGCCCACGGCTCGTCTACGTCATGGGGTACGCTCCCTGGCAATGGATGCATGCTAGGACATGATTTCTGTGCGATCAGATAAGCCGATCGACCATGGAGAGCCCATGTTAGATCAACGGTCATACGTGTCTAAACGGGGCCACGGTTATACGGATAGGTGCAGAGAAATTTTCTTTCTCCATGGGTGAAGTTTGGTTACAAACTAACGGTCCGAATTTCTCAACTTTGCGTACGAGCAAATGACCTAATTCACTTAAGTTTCAGTTGTTTTTTAAGGATATTCGCATTTCTCACGCTCTTAATTCACGGCTCAAGTTGGGGCATTTTTGGATGCAATCTGGGCTTGATTCCTGCGATGGTTGTCAAGCCCAACAGGACGGACGTCGTCCTATGATTTCAAGGTCATCGGACCTCAGACGTGCGGTCTAGGTCCGTTACAGAGTTTTAATGTACTCCCAAGAGTGACATGCCCTCGGGGTTTCTCCTAGGTCTTAAGATGACATTGGGTTAGTGATACTCATAGTTTTAGGCCTCCCCAATTATGAAAATGGTGGCCCAAGATTAATCCACTGATTACTTAATATCTAACTAAATTCCGTCTAAATTATACAATTGGGTGCGGTCCTTGGATTGTTTCGCCTGAGGTTATAATCGGGTCTTTGTACAGAGTTTTTTCGGGGCGTTACAATCTACTCCCATTAAAGAAAATTTTATCCTCAAAATTTGTACCTTTTCATACTCCTCGAGGATTTGTGGGTAGTTCTTATGGACCTTAGCTTTTGTCTCCCAAGTGGCCTCCTCCTCGGTGTGGTGTGTCCATAACACTTTCACAAGTGGGATGACCTTACTGCACAACACTTTTTCTTTCCTATCTAGAATACATGTTGGTCGCAATACATAGGTAGTGTCTTCCCTTAGCTGTACTTGCACCCACTTCATGATATGAGTAGGGTCGAGAACATACTTTTATAGCATTGATACATGAAACACGTTGTGCACTCCTGTGAGTGTCGTGGGCAAGGAGAGACAGTACGCCACCATACCCACTCGGTTTAAAATCTGGAAAGGCCCAATGAATCTCGGTGTGAGTTTCTCTTTTTTGCCAAAACGGAGTACTCCCTTCATTGGAGAAACTTTAAGGAATACATGGTCCCCAACTTCAAATTTCAACTGCCTCCGTCTCGTATTGGCGTAGATCTTTTACCTACTTTGGACTGTAAGGAGTTGACGTCTGATAATATCGATCTTCTCTGAGGTCGCTTGAACTTGGTCGGGGCCAACCAAGCTCTTCTCACCAACTTTGGCCCAACAATGCGGAGCTCGACATGGGTGTCCATACATGGCTTCTTAAGGAGCCATGCCAATGCTTGCTTGGAAACTATTGTTATAGAAAAATTTGGCATAAAGGACACAGTCATCCCAACTGTCCTTGAAGTCAAGTACATACGCTTTAACATGTCCCTGATTATCTGATTCACCCGCTCCATTTGCCCATCGGTTTGAGGGTGGAATGTGGTACTAAATTTTAGTTTCACCCCCATCGCCTCTTGGATTCGAGTTCAGAAAATAGACGTAAACCGAGTGTCTCGATCAAACACAATCTCTAGAGGAATTCCATGCAGTCATACTATCTCCTTAATGTACAGCTTGGCCAGGTCGTCCGCTGAATTAGAAACCCGAATCGGGAGAAAATGGGCCGACTTTGTCAACCGGTCCACAATCACCCAAATGGAGTCATGCCCCTTCCTTATCTTCGGTAACTCGGAAATGAAATCCATAGATATGAAATCCCACTTCCACTCGGCTATGGGCATGGGCTTAAGTAAACCCGAGGGTCGGTGGTACTCGGCCTTGATTTGTTGACATGTGAGGAATCGAGACACAAAATCTACTATTTGGATCTTTATGTTGTCCTACCAGTACGAACGCTTCACGTCTCGATACATTTTTGTACTACCCGGATGCATTGCCAACTTTGAATTGTGGGCGGCCTCTAGGACTTCTTTCCTTAGATCGTGAAGGTTTGGGACGCATAGGCGGCCACGATACCTCAAACCTCCATCTAGGCTGATTCTCCATTCTGATTCTTACCCGTCGCTTGCACGCTTTTTCATCCACAACAATAGCTCAATTAATGGTTATACGTGGAGGTGTACGATGCTCACGAATGGCTCTTCCACTGTTAACCTCTGCTCGAAGTCTCACACGAACTTCACCATATTTCACTCCCTTACCATTAATGGGGCTGCAAATTCCATGGTTTTCTTACAACTCAACGCATCGGCCACTAGGTTGGCCTTGCCAGGATGGTAGGAGACTTCAAATTTGAAGTCTTTCAACGTCTCCATCCAACGACGCTGCCTTATATTCAGGTCCCTCTGTGTAAAGATGTACTTGAGGTTTTTATGGTCGCAAAACAGTTCAAACTCCTCGCTGTAGAGGTAATGTCTCTAAAGCTTTAATATGAAAATGACTATCGCCA
Organism: Magnolia kwangsiensis; assembly: GCA_037074715.1. Classification (NCBI taxonomy): domain Eukaryota; kingdom Viridiplantae; phylum Streptophyta; class Magnoliopsida; order Magnoliales; family Magnoliaceae; genus Magnolia; species Magnolia kwangsiensis. The sequence goes on from CM073571.1 coordinate 161,783,424, forward strand.
ACTCTAGATCATGAGTGGGGTAGTTTTCTTTGTGTTTTCTCAATTGTCGAGAGGCATAGGCAATCACCTTATCCTTCTGCATAAGCACACACCCCAAACCGACTCAGGCGTCGATGTAAATATTATATTTGATCCCTTGCTCTGGCAGCACTAGTATGTGTGTAGATGTTAGCTTGTCCTTTAATTCTCGAAAGGCTGCCTCTGCTTTCTCATTCCAAGCAGATTTAAGATCCTTTCGAGTAAGTTGGGATAATGATTAGACTATCTTAGAAAAGTCTTTAATGAATCCGGGCTGAGGAAACTCCTCACCTCTGTAACTGAGCCGGGTTGCTCCCAGTCTTGCACCGCAGTCACCTTGGCAAGGTCCACGGCGATTCCTTCCTTGGAAATTACATGTCTCAAAAACTTGACTTCTTCCTTTCAGAAGGTACATTTTCGGTACTGTGCAAACAACTGATTATGCCTAAGAGTATTAAGGACTGCTCACAGGTGTTCTTCATGATTTTTTTGACTCTTTAAGTATATCAAAATGTTGTCTATGAATACGATAACGAATAGGTAAAGATGTGGCCAAAACACTCGGTTCATGAGATCCATGAATACGGCCGGTGCATTTGTAAGTCCAAAAGGTATCACGAGGAATTCGTAGTGACCGAAGCTAGTCCTGAAGGCTGTTTTCTGTATGTTCTCATTCCTGATGCGCAACTGATGACACCTGAATTGTAAGTCTATCTTAGAAAAATACTGAGGCCCTTTTAATTGGTTAAACAGGTCATCTATACTGGGCAGATGATACTTGTTCTTTACTGTAACATGATTCAGCTTGCGATAGTCTATACACAATCGTAGTGATCCATCTTTCTTTTTCATGAATAATACGGGAGCTCCCCAAGGAGATACGCTCGACTGTATAAAGCCCAAGTCTAATAAATTATCGATCTATTTTCTCAAATCCTCCATCTCACATGGAGGCATGAGATACGTTGACAAGGAGATAGGTGTTGTGCCTAGCACAAGGTCGATAGTAAAGTCGATCTCGCGTTGAGGAGGTAGTCCAAGGATCGTCCTGAACATGTCCGTGAAATCTTGGACCATTGGCGTGTCCCCAAGTGACGAACCATCATAATTTTCTAATAGGGAAGCGTAATAAAGGACCCGGAAGGGATAACTGACCTGAACTGGGAAGGTGAAGGTCGTGCCCTCGTGCTCATGGGCCGTCACCAACTTGGTCTCATAGTCAATCTCCACCTTCATCTTAGTGAACCAGTCCATGACGAGGATGATATCATAATGATAAATCTTAGTTACAATTAGGTCAATGTGATCACTCTGCTTGCTAATTCTATTGGGTAATTCTTACAAAGTTTAGTGGCGTCTGAGAAGGTTCCCACTGCAGCGATGAGTCTCACTCCATTCATAGGCACATTGTCCAACCCTAACCGCTTGACTGTGGAGCTTGATGTGAAAGAAACAGTGGACCCAGTGTCTACTAAAAGGGATGTAGATGTACCTTGGATGTGGGCAGTGACTTCAAATGCTAGAGGTACTGTAATTGCTGATTCAGCTGCTTTGGCGGCGAGTGCATGTATGGAGCTTGTTGTGGGCGATTAAGCGACGCTGTCATAGGTTGTTAAGGTGGCCTATTTTGGGATGCAGGAGGTCGATTATATGGTTGCCTCGGTGCCACGGATCGTAAGGGAGGGACTAAAATAGTGTGCGGGGGCTGGAGGTTGACCCTTTGAGGCAACCGTTAGCTCTCATCTTGGTAAAACAGAAAGGGTTTGTAAGTCCAAATTTATTGCAGTAAGAGCACAAGTGATCAGAATGCCTTTGTTGGGTTGGCGGAGCCATCAGTCTAAGAGGTGAGTTCACATGTGGCCTCTTGCTGAGAAGTGGCTAGGTTTGCAATTCAGGCCTAGGCCTCGGCCCCATTGGCAAGCGTGCTCGGGACACTTACTCACCATTCTGCTCAACTCACAGGGACATGTTCACTAATTCATCATACGTGTAAATGCTAGTACAACACATCTTGGTGTGGATGTAAGCCCGCAACCCTTCCCAGAATCACTGTATTCTCATTGGCTCATTAGCCAAAATGAAGGGAGCATATCTAGCCAGTTCCGTGAAGCGGTTCTTATATTCCTCCACTGTCATTCCCCCTGCTTGAGGTGGAGGAATTCGTCCTCTTTTTTATTACAGTAGGTGAGGGGAAAGTATTTCTCATGGAAATGTGTTTCGAATCCATCCAACGTCCACACAAACCCTGTGCGAATGGTTCGTAGGACACTGTCCCACCATAGGCTATTCTCCTTCTTGAACATGTATGTAACAAGCTTGACTTGTTCCACCTTGGAGCAGTGTAATGGCTTTATCATCTTAGATATTCGATCCAACCAATACTCGGCCTCCTCGTGTCTATGGGTACCTGCGAACATGAGAGAACAGAGGCATTGAAAATGCTCAAAAAGTGGGGGAGGGGCTACCTGAGGTATGGGTGGCGCCGACGAAGAAGCATGGTTTTGATCTAGAACCGGTGGCACACTTGGCCATGGCCCATCTGTAGGGCCGGTGGCTGGTTGTGAGTCTGGCATTATCTCACTGCCTGGACCCAAACTAGGGCCCTACTGGTAATCATTCGGGAGAGGGACTCCGTCAACCAACCCCGTAGGTGGGAGACGTGCCATGTTCCAGTTGGTTTTTGGAGGTATTCCCTATATACAACATAGGATACAATATTCAGAAAATTAGAGCAATATCGTATATACATCATCAACTTTTCTAAACATTCCTTGCATTATTAAAATAAAAGGAGCTCCATACATTTCACTAAATAAAATTTGTCACAGATACATATGGTATTGCATTACATGTACTATGACAGACAACACATGATAGCTGACTAACAAAAGACTTCAACATTTACCATCCCAACATTCGAACTAAGCCTATCCAAGGCTATTATAAAAAGTAACTACAAACTACACTACTAATCCTCTGATTCTAATGAAGGCGGAGGTGCTCCCTTATCTTATATGCAGCAGAGGAGAGCCTTCAGAGTATGGGACATCCTCTTGAATTTTATCTTCAGATATTCCTGGTTTTCCTCGATCTTGGCTAGGCGGGCATCATGAGTGGCCCGATCCTGGCGTTCTTCTCCCTGTTCCTCCTCCTCACTTTCTTCTTTTTCTTCTGTCTCCTCCTCTATTTCGTCCCCGAATTCCTCAAGTTGGGCCTGACGTTGTTTAGGACCTATTTTCATGTTGTTGATGGTGGTCTCGTTGATGAAATGGATATGGGTGAGATTGTCCATGTGGAGTCTGAACCCAAAGTTATGAGCAATCTTACAAATCAGACGGCTGAATGAGAGGGATGAATCCCCCCGAGTAGATTACGCCGCCTTCACAATCTGGGTCAAGACAAGAGTGGGCAGACACACCTTCTCTCCTTGTCCAACCTGGTATAGGAAATCCACCATAAATCTAGTGCATTCCGTGCGGTTGCTCCATCTGGGTTATACATTATACGTGCATATATGGTGGAGTAGGCGATAATCATTGGTCATGCGTGTCATTTTGAGGCTGTTCTCCCGCCTCCACTCAACGAGTCGGTTGCAAAGAAAGCGTGTGCGGTGATCTCTCTCCCGTTCCTCAGTGAGATTAGTCTCATTGGCATGCACAATGGCACACTTTATTCCCATAATACGGGTTATCAACTCTAGTTTCGGTTCTTCCCAAGGGAATAGTAAACTGGAGAGGATTAAGGGATTATGTGCGCATAGAAGGTCCGCACAAAGCCCTCACTAGCGTGCAATTTTTCTTCAAATATGGGGCCCCACCCATTCTCCAGAAGGTGGTCGATCATCGAGTACATCCAAAACAACTTCTCATCCACATGTGCTTCAAAGACAATTTTACTTTGGAGGAATTCAAGTTCAATGTTCACTGGTAGAGACCTCTTTAAAGGGATTTGAGGGTCAAGATCCCACTTTAACCTCTGCTCGGCGCTCAAACTTGCCTTGGTACTTGTCTTCTTTTTAGAATGACTCGGACGACTTGGCCCAGCCTCGTCCAGAGTTGGTTGCTTCTTGCCCATAAGGGAAAGGAGCATAGAAAGGGAGAAAATGATAGTGATGAGTGTTTTGGGAGCCCTAGGTGATGGGTTTGTGCTCAAATGAGCAAGAGGGAAGAAATGCAAAGGAAGATTTGGAAAGATTGAGGTGGAGGGGTGTAGGAAATGCAATGAAAAGATGAAGAGATGAGATTTAAGAGTTTGGGAATGAGGATTTGAGGGTGAAAATAGAGTTTAGAGAGGTTTAGGAAGGGTAGAGGGTTTAGAAAGGGGTGAAAATGGGCAATGGGGCAGTGGTAGGGCCATATAAGTGGACCCCCACATGTGGGAGGGGCCCACACACTCGGGCCGATGGTGGCGCGCCGCCGATCTCGCAGCGCCGCCACGCTCCACTGGACAATCCGACGGTGTGCCGCCGATCTTACGGGCAGTAGCGCCCCACTGGCATTTTCGGTGGTGCCCCTGCCGTTCGATGGTGTCCACCCCCCTCGGGCCGATGTCCTCGCTCTGTGGGGCCCCGTGAGCCCCACTAAACTCATTGGTTTGAGCCTTAGGCCCATCGGGTCCACTCATCGGGGTCCAACGGATGTTTAATCGCATCTTCTATATCTATCACAGGTTTGAAATTTGTCAACTGACGACCCAAATCTGTCAAGCGATGACCCAGAGGCGACTTAGGTCACTACTCATGATTTAAGTCCCTTAGTTATATGTTGCTGACGAAACTACAGTGCTTGGTCTCGTTTATCGGTGAAACTTGAGATTCTAATATCATTTCGAAATTCCACCGCCCCCTTCCTAAGTTAGATTGCGTCAGAGTGCGTTATGATAACCTATTACTCTAGGTCCAGTTTAATCCAATTCATGCTCTGATACCAACCTTGTAACACCCTGAACTTCGAGGGTCGAGCATGGCTCGACTCTCGAGATTCCGAACATCGCGTATGTATTTGAAAGATAGTTTTCTGATTTCTTCCATATTGATTGATTAAACATGCATGAATTTTACTAAACGACGTATTATACCCTAGATTTAATGAAGTTAAGTGTGGAATTCTAAAACATGTCTAAGTAAATATGTAGATATTTCACAAAAGTTCTTCCAGAGTATGAGTATGTGACTGGGTTCAATATATATATGTATAATTTCAAAATGTACAAAATATGGTAACGTAATTGTGTTCGACTAAGCCTAGATGCCTAGCGTTCCCTGTGTAATGGGACGTGGCCTACATTAGCCCGCTAGCCCGCCCAAGAGTTGGAAGTAGGAGAATTGCTCATCTTTATCCAAGAAGTCCTGCTCCAGAATATAGACATCGTCTGTACTTGTATCTTAATCAGCATCTGGTTGATGTTTTAAAACACCGTCCCAGAGTAGGAGTGAGTGATCAACTCAGTAGTTTTATAAGATAAAAGTTACAGATGTTATCAAGTCAATTAAAGCAGTAATGATAAGACAATCATATATAATCACTTCATAACTATTCTCTTTAATGCAAAAATAAAGTGCAAGTAATGATGCATGCCCTCACCCATCAACACTCCCTCAACATGCGACTCCAATCACCTATTTCGCATATGACAACACTTCCTCAATTGTGTAAGTCCAATGCCTTTTATCACATTCTAACTAATGCGGTACGATGCATGGTCATGTTAGCCAAGTGATTAATTATGCTCATTTATTCAGTAAGTTTGGGAAGCTAGGGTACTTCCCTTTTTAATATGGACCCAAATTGAACATTAGGCATTGAGCAACCGCAGTGGTCCTACTCCTATGTTCTGGATCCATCTAAGTTCGTTACTCCTAGAGAAGCACATACGATAGGCAAGTTGTAAGAAGTGGTGCTCGTGGTCACTATGGGGAGGCTCATCACCCCAGCGTAGGCCAATAGTACGAACATGGTATCTCATACCACTATGTCTGGCTCACGAGTCTTGAGGATCGTGGTACCATGGTTAAAGGTGGGTCTCAATATCAATGAGGGGTACCTTAGATTCAAACAGTCTCATCCATATATGGTAAATACACAACAGGTCAACCGGTTTGTTAGGTAAGCTCGATTGGTTTGGGCGTATGTTGTCCTAATTGACATGGAGCGCATAAGAGCCCCTTATGGCCTAGCCACTGTTGGAAGTCAATGTACGACTCGGATCTTTCGAGTTTACCCGAGATGGCAGACTAGTTCGTCCACCCCAAACATGAGCGTTTACCGATTGCTTGGACCATCACTATAGCCCCCTTTCCTATCCACATGCTACTAACACTCACGTGTAATTCATATCAGTATTTAACAAGTCATCCTAGTGAATTTCTCATTTGTGTATTTCATCAAACGCATTGTCCATGTTAACTACAACTCGCACTTTATCAATTAGTTACATAGAGAAAAGTATACATATGCATAAGATAATAAAGAATCCTACCCTAATACTCATAGTGCGTACGAATCATCAATGATTTTTTTTTATTTAGATAATTTATCAAACACATATACTATGTTAGTTATAACATACGTTTTATCAATTCATTACACAGAGAAGTCTATATGCATATGACATCGATGAATCTTAAATTAACAATCATGGCAAGCACTAGTCAATTTCTGTTTCTTATTTAGACATTTCATCAAATACATGGGTTACATCATTTACTTATCACAACTCATAGGTGTATCACGTATAGAAATAAACGTATTTAAGACAATACAGTAGTAGTAACGACAAACATAAATCATTAGTCGTACTGAAAGCATTGATAAACCGTAACCTAAGCATTTATAGTCCGCACCTTTCGGTAACACGGTCAATTCGAACACGGTCTTAAGATTAAGTTTTCCAAAAACGAAACGTCGAGCACCTAAACAATTAAAAGGGTTAGCCAGGTTGGGAAAAAACTATTCGGGAGTTATACATTACTATTAGGGTTGGTATTTCTTACCCTAGGTAGTAGCCGGAAGAGTCTTGGGTAGTGAAAAACAGTAGTGATTAGGCACGTGGACACATGGGAGAAGACAGTTGCAGGGATCTCCCAAACTTCCTCTTCTTTATTTTCTCTTTTCTCTTCTCTTTCTCTATAGGGTTTATGAAATTCGTATATGGGAGAGAGGGGGTGAGTTGGGAGCTATTTATAGCCCTAGATGGGGTGCAAATGGCCCTAGGGCCACCTTATACTATGTTTATACCCTGTGGGTGGCTGTTTCTGACGAACAGGGCTCCTAGGGAGGCTCATGGCTCATCTATGTCATGGGGTATGTTCCTTAACAATGGATCCACGCTAGGACACGATTTCAGTGTGATCAGATAAGCCGATCGACCGTGGAGAGCCCATGTCAAATCAACGGTCATATGTGTCCAATCGGGTCCACGGTTATATAGATAGGTGCAGGGAAATTTTCTTTCTCCATAAGTGAAGTTTGGTCACAAATTAACAGTCCGAATTCCTCAACTTTGCGTATTAGCGAATGGCCCAACTTACTTAAGTTTCAGTTCATTTTCCAAGGATATTCGCATTTCTCACACTCTTAATTCACAACTTAAGTTGGGGCATTTCTAGGCATAATTTGGGCTTGATTCCCGTGATGGTTGTCAAGCCTAGCAGGACGGACGTCGTCCTATAATTTCACGGTCATCAGACCTCAGATGTGCAGTTTAGGTCCATTACAGAGTTTCAATGTACTCTTGAGAGCGACAGTTCCTCGAAGTTTCTATCACGCCCCAAACTCGAAAACCGGGCTCATAAAATTTTCGATAGCCGAATCTGGCACAGACAGCCTCCGTAGAACCCCATTCTCGGCTCCCAGCTCGCATTCGCCAGGTTCCGATCCTAGGATACTATGAGGAGGATTTTCAACATCAGTTTGATTCGTGATAAGCATAACAAAGGCATAACCCACAAACAACAACCAAAAACTCCATTACATTCTCACTATGATAAAAAACTTTACAAGTACAATGAGCATAAAGGGAAATACAATGATGATAGACCAAAAGCTCTAAAATAATCTGTCATGTGCTCAAGCCTCAGCGCTGCTACAATCTAACGTCACCTGCACGCAACGGTCGTGCATAAGCTTATAGAAGCTTAGAGGGTGGTGAAAGTGTGTGCGCAAGGTAGTAATATGATCATACAATATCAGAATAATGTAGAATATACTAATGGATCCATGAATATCGTTAGCCATACCAAGGCTATGCGATGCAAAGCATGAATGATGTTGGCCATACCAAGGCTATGCGATGCAAGATGCAAGTCAAGCATACAATCCTCATCCCACATATCAATACAACTCAAATCTAGGATATCACTGGGGTCTAGTATACTTTAAACCAGATCGTCGCCCCATCGCGCGCAATAAGGTACGTGGAAGAGACATCACTATCCATCTACCAATATCGGGCTCAACTCGCCGATAGTGGACCCATTCCTCGAGTTGATAAAACTCAGCCTAGCTTTGTCCCCTACTCTCTGGTGGGTAAGGCAGCACCCCCTTCCAACCGACCACGACACAGTGAAAAGTGTAACTGTCTGGTAATCGGCACTCGGCGCTCCTGTATCCACTCAGTCTAAACGTTGGAGCAACCTCTTGGTACTATAAGGGTTTAGGGACTTTCACTCAGAGATATCTATAGCACCCCATGTAGAATAAGATTTTTGATATCCAATTCTGCCATCCACGAAATGCTTGTGGAGGCTACAGCCCTGATATCGTTAGGGTATAAAGTAACCATATCACACAATGCAAAATGCATGAATCACGCTATCCAGTCATGCAACAAATCCTACGCGCATCGTGCGCTCATGTAGGACAACACCGCCTAACCGGGAGCCCTTAACAACCTGTCCGATGGCATATGCTATGATTAGTCACCTCTCATATCAAGCATACATATGATGCGTATGATCATGAGTCATGGAACTATACAAAATATGTAATGAAGTAATGAACTATCCTTACAACGCAAGTGGCCTAAACGACAGACACATAACAAGTACTGCTTATCAATGAGCCCTAGGGAGAGTCGTAATGTGGACTCCAACCAACATTATACTCGCAATGTGGACGTCAAACCAACATTGCTCCCAAGGCGCGATCATTGTGCACATCATTACATAATCCGTGTTGGGATCACACATTGTAATGGACCTTAGGTACATCCCATTGGGACTTAAATATATCAAATGGGCCACATCTTATGAGTCTTATATTCATCAAGTGGGCCACATCAATGGGCCGCACCAATGGGCCTTAAGTGCAATTCCCATTTGGCCTTAAATATATCAAATGGGCCACATCCTATGGGCCTTATATTCATCAAGTAGGCCACATTAATGGGCCGCACCAATGAGCCTTAAGTGCATTGCAATAGGTCATAATCCGTGGGCCTTAGATTGCATCAAATGGGCCTAATCTCGTTGATCTTATATGTAACAAATGACCACACCAATTGGGCGTCATATGTACATTAAATGGGCCTCAACCCATTGGCCCTACTACATCTCAATGAGCCTTAATCCATGGGCCCCTAAAACATCAAATGGGCCTAATCCCATGGGCCTTAGAATACATCAAATGGCCTAATGATATGGGCCTTACATCCACATCAAAGTAGGCCCCCAATGAACTACTACAACTACATTAAGATGGGCCTCAAAACAGGCCAAGGTGGGGTCCACTTGAACTATGGATCTGGCTCATCTTAGCCTCAAGTTATGAGCTTTTAAAATGGATAGACGGTTTGGATTTAACACATGTATCACGGTGGGGTCCACATGAGCTAAGGATCTGACCCATTCTTTTAGCTTAAGCCATAAAATGAGCTCCCAAAATGAGTGGACGGACTGGATGCAACACAGGCATCATGGTGGGCCCCACTGTTAGTGTGAATACAACACACACGTCAGGGGCTCCACCATCTAGGCGGACGGTGTGAATAAAACCCATATAACCTGGTGGGTTCCACCGTCCACAGCCGTGGATGGTGTGGATAATATATGCATAACTGTGGGTCCCACGTATGTGGCCCACCATAATGTTTATTTTCCATCCAGGCCGATGATAAGGTCGCACGGACCTGGAAGAGGAGGAAAAATAAATTTCACCTTGATCCAAAACTTCTGTGGCCTAACAAAAAAGTGTTTCAATGGTAGATGTTCAATCCCACTGTTTCCTGTAGTGTGGGCCACCTAAGATATGGATGGGGCTGGAATTTGGAGGGGGCCCACTACCGGGAGTGGCCCACCTCATGAACAGGTTGGATGACAAATAGACATCACAGTGGGGCCCACATGCAGGGCCGTGGGACCCCTGTTGGCCGTCCGTGGAAGGCAGCAGCAGGCACTGCCTCTCATGCTTTGTTTTTTTTAAAGGGGGTTTTTTTGTGGTTTTTCATATATGCGGCCCGCATCAGGTAAATCTAACCCGTCCACTAGCTTCCCTGGCTCAAGACAAGCCCAATGAGTCCAATATTGGACATTTTTCAGCGTATAGAAAAAATCTGAGGAACTTTAGATGGTGGGGATCACTATTTACTAAGTTATGACCCACCAGATGCTCTGATCAATCTCACTTTCTGGCTCAACACCTAAAATGAGTTGGTGCATAGGATAGACGGCGTGGATTGAATATATACAACAAGGTAGGGCCTATGAGAGTGGGCCACCCCATGAGCTTGTAACCAAGCTAATATTTGTGTTTTCACAAAAACGTCCAGCGTCCCTGGACGCTGGACGGTCCCCACAACCAAGGTGGGCTATATTCAGGTGGGCCACCACATGATAAATGGTGTGGGTACAACACACATTAGGTGGGCCACACTTATAGATGGTTTAGATAGAATACATTCCTCATGGTGGGGTCCATTCAAGTGGGCCACACAACTATATTATGATCTCAAAAAGGGAAAATGAAATAGAGAGGGAGAGAGAGAGATATAGAATGGGACATGCTTGAGATGGAGGGCTCTGGGAATTATGTCTGACCCACACTTCCTCAACATAGAGACATGAAAAATGTTGTGGATGCCAGACAACTGAGATGGCAAGGCAAGCCGGTAGGCCACGACGCCAACGCGCCCAGTGATATCAACCAATGAATCTCGGGGCAAGCTTGCCCTTCGCTCCAAATCGAACTACGCTCTTTATGGGTGAGACCTTGAGATACACATGGTCCCCTACGTCAAACTCTAAGGGACGGCGCCGACGATTAACAAAACTCGTCTGTCGGCTCTGAGCTATGCGTATCCTTTGCCTGATGATGTCAATAACCTCTGACGTCTCCTGCAAAGCTTAGGACTTAGGAGACGACGCTTTCCAACCTCGGTCCAGCAACTCGGTGATCTGCATGGTCTGTCATATAATGCCTCAAAAGAAGCCATGCTGATGGTCGCCTGATAGCTGTTGTTGTATGCGAACTTAGCCAATCGCAGATGCTCATCCCAGCTACCCCTGAAATCAATCTCGCAAGCCCGAAGCATATCCTCAAGGATCTGGTTGACCCTCTCGGTCTGGCCATCGGTCTGTGGATGGTACGCGGTGCTGAGTTGCAAATCAGTCATCATCGCTCTCTGGAAGCTTCCCCAAAACTGAGATGTGAACCTTGAATCTCGGTCAGAAACAATTGAGACTGGAACGCCATGCAGTCTCACAACCTCCTCGATGAATAACCTCCCAAGCCGGTCCATAGACTAAGTCGTACGCATCTCAAGGAAATGTACTGACTTCGTCAGACGATCCACAACAACCTAAATGACGTCATGACACGCTAAGTCCTCGATAAACACATAATGAAATCAGTCGACACGTAGTCTCACTTCCACATCGGGACACTCAATGACTGCAATAGACCAGGGGGTCTCTGATGATCGGCCTTGACAAGCTGGCACGTATCACACTCGGCTACAAAACTGGCGATCTGACGCTTCATCCTCGCCCAAAAATACTATCGCCTCATATCGCGGTACATCTTCGTCGAGCCAGGGTGAATAGAAAATCATGATCGATGTGCCTCGGTCATAAGATCTCTGCATAACTCTGAAATATTCGGGACACATAATCAGCTTCTGAAGCGAAGTCCACCGTTTGCACCAATATGCCAATCTTCCTGACTCTCATATGCCGCCTCAGCCATATAACTCTGTAATGACTCATCAGTTTGCTCAGCCTCGATCACCTTTGCGACAAGAGAGGGTTGAATCGATAGGTTCGATAACTGCAAGATAGAAGACCGCAGGCCGAACTCAAAATCATACTCTGCTACATCCTCAAGCATCCGCCACTCCTGAATCATCATATGTGCCACTAGGCCTTGTGGCTGACGGCTGTGGGCATCTGCTACCACGTTCGCCTTGTCTGGGTGGTACTGAAGATCAAAATCATAATCTTTCAGGAGTTCCATCCAGCGCCTCTACCTCATATTCAACTCAGACTGCGAGAAGAGGTACTTCAAGCTCTTGTGATCGGAGAAGAGCTCAAACCTAACCTCATAGAGATAGTGCCTCCACACCTTCAGTGCGAAGACAACTGCAGCCAGTTCCAAATCATGTGTAGGATAGTTCAGCTCATGGACCTTGAGCTGACGAGACACGAAGGCCACTGGTCTCCCGTGCTACATCAGGACAACACCCAAACTAATATGCGAGACATTAGTGAATACAATAAATTCGTCACTCCCAGAGGGAAGAATGAGGACAGGAGCGGACGTCAGACGATCCTTCAACTCCGTAAATGCTTGCTCGCAGGCATCACTCCAAATAAACTCTGCACCCTTCCGAGTCAACCTAGTCAGTGGGGCTGCAATACGAGAGAAGCCCTCAATAAAATGCCGGTAGTAGCCCGCCAAACTAAGGAAACTACAGATATCTATCGCAGTCGTGGGCTGGCCCCATTGATGCACTGCCTCGACCTTCGAGGGGTCCACTGCGATACCCTTTCTCGTTACTACGTGACCGAGGAACTTCACCTCCTCCTGCCAGAACTCGTACTTCTCCAACTTCGCATACAGCTGGTGTGCGCGAAAGGTCTGCAAAGTGATCTCCAAATGCTGTCGTGCTCCTCACGGGTCCTCTAATAGATCAGGATGTCGTCGATGAAGACTACAACAAACTGATCGAGATATGAGTGGAAGACCTCGTTCATCAGCTGCGTGAAGACTGCAGGTGCATTGGTCAGTCCGAAGGACATGACCTGGAACTCAAAATGACTGTAATGCGTCCTGAATGCTGTCTTCGAAATGTCCTCCTCTCGGACCCGAATCTGATGATAACCGGAATGCAGGTCGATCTTCGAAAAGAACTGTGCGCCCTGCAGCTGATCAAACAAATCATCAATCCTCGGGAGCGGGTACCTGTTCTTAATCACGACTTTGTTGAGCTCGCGGTAGTTAACGCAAAGCCTCAATAAGCCATCCTTCTTCCTCACGAAGAGTATCGGCGCTCCCCACGGTGAACTGCTCAGACGGATAAAGCCTAACTAGCGCAACTCGTCTAATTATTTCTGCAGTTTTCGCAACTCCAACGGTGCCATACGATATGGGGCCTTCGAAATAGGCTCGGTACTGGGCACAAGATCGATCTGAAACTCTGTCACGTCCCAAACTCAGAAATCGGGCTTACAAAATTTTTGATCGTCGAATCTGGCACCGACAGCCTCCGTAGAACCCCATTCTCGGCTCCCAGCACCCATTCACCAGGTTTCGATTCTGGGATGCTACGAGGAGGATTTCAACGTCAATTTGATTCCTAATAAGCATAACCCACAAACAACAACCAAAAACTCCATTACATTTTCACTATGATAAAAAAATTTACAAGTAAGCATAAAGGGAAATACAATGATGATGAACAAAAACTCTAAGATGATCTGCAAAGTGCTCCTACCTCAGCGCTGCTGCGCCCCAACGTCACCTGCACACAACGGTCGTGCATTTACTTATAGAAAGCTTAGAGGGTGGTGAAAGTGTATGCGCAAGGTAGTGATATGATCATGCAATATCAGAGTAATGTGAAATATGCAGATGGATCCATAAATATCATTAGCTGTACCAAGGTTATGCGATGTCAAGTATGAATGATGTCGGTCATACCAGGGCTATGCGATGCAAGATGCAAGTTAAGCATACAATCCTCATCTAAGTCCACATATTAATACAGCTCAACTCTGGGATATCACCGGGATCTAGTACACTCTAAACCAGATCGTCGCCCCATCACACGCATTAAGGTAAGTGGAAGAGACCTCATTATCCGTCTGCCAATATCGAGCTCGACTCATCGATAGTGGACCCATTCCTTGAGCTGGTAAAACTCAGCTTAGCTTTGCCCCTACTCTCGGGCGGATAAGGTCGCACTCCCTTTCAACCGACCACGACACAGTTGAAAGTGCAACCGTCTAGTAATCGGCACTCGGTGCTCCTGTACCCACTCGATCTAGGCGTTGGAGCAACCTCTTGGTACCATAAGGATTTAGGGACTTTCACCCAGCGATATCTATAGCACCCCATGTAGAATAAAATTTTTGATATCCATTCCTGCCAACCACCATGCTTCTGTGGAGGCTACGGCCCCGATATCGTTAGGGCATATAGTAACCATATCACACAATGCGAAATGCATGAATCACACTATCCAATCATGCAGTAAATCCTGCGCGTATCGTGCGCTCATGTAGGGAAACACCGCCTAATCGGGGTCCCATAAACAATCTGCCCAAAGACATATGCTATGATCAGTCACTTCTCATATCAAGCATACATATAATGCGTATGATAATGAGTCATGGAACTATAGTAAACATGTTATAAAGTAATACACTATCCTTACAACGCAGGTGGGCCTAGATGGCCTATACACAACAAGTACGGGCCTAACAATGGGCCTTAAGGAGAGTCATAATGTGGACATCCAACTAACATTACACTCACAATGTGGACGTCAAACCAACATTGCTCCCAAAGCATAATCGTCATAAACATCGTTACATAATCCGTGTTGGGATCACACATTGTAAGGGACCTTAGGTACATCCCATTGGGCCTTAAATACATCAAATGGGCCATATTATTTGGACCTTTTATTCATCAAATGGGCCACATAAATGGGCTGCACCAATGGGCCTTATGTGCATTGCAATGAGTCATAACCTGTAGGCCTGAGATTGTATCCAATGGGCCTAATCTCATGGGTCTTATATGTAACAAATGGGCCACACTAATTTGGGCCCCATATGTACATCAAATGGGCCTCAACCCATAGGCCCTAGTACATCTCAATGGGCCTTAACCCATAGGCCCCTAAAACTTCAAATGAGCCTAATCCCATGGGCCTTAGAATACATAAAGTGGGCCTCGACCCTGGGTCTTACATAATGTTTATTTTCCATCCAAACTGGGGCCCAACATGATGTTTATTTCCATCCAAACTGTTCATAGGGTCACATGGGCCTAGGGCCCACTGTAATATTTATTTACAATCCAATCTATGCATAAGGTCACGTGGACCTTGGGCCCACCTCAATATTTATTTATTATCCAACCTGTTGGTAAAGACACGTGGACCAGGGGGCCCACTATAGTGTTTATTTGCCACCCAACCTATTTATAAGGTCACACGGTCAGGGTGGGGGTCCACATGAGCTAAGGATCTAACTCATTATTTGCCTCAAGCCCTAAAATGGGCTTTCAAAATGGTTGGATGGTTGGATGCAACCCAAGCATCATGGTGGGGACCCACATATAGGTGAACGACATGGAGAGAACACATACCTCAATGGGGTCCCACCGTCCAGCCCTGGATGGTGTGGTGAAAACACATACACCAGGATGGATTCCACCGTCCATGGTGGACGGTGTGAATAGAACACATGCATCTAGTTGGGCTCCACCGTCCGTTGGATGGTGGAGATAAAACACATTCACCACTGTGGGCTCCACGTGGGGCCCACCATCATGCTAGTATGCCATCCAATCCGTTGATAAGGCCGCACGGACCTGGATGAGGAGGAAAAACAAATTTCATCTTGATCCAAAACTTTTCTGGCCCATGAAAGAGTTTTAAGGGCAGACATTTTGTCCCACCGTTTCTTGTGTTGTGGGCCATTCGAGCGTTGGATGTGGCTGATATTTGTAGGTGACCCATGGCTGGAGGTGGCCCACCATTTGAATGGGTTGGATGACAAATAGACATCAGGTGGGGCCCACAGCTGGGGGCCTTGGGACCCCTGCTCGCCGCCCGCCTGTCAAACGCTGCAGCCCTATTATTGTGTCAGTGGCAGCAGGCGCTGCCTCTTCTTTATTTTTTTTTTAAAAAAATTTTTTTAAAACCTTAGTTTTTGAGGTTTTTTGAGTATGGGGCCCGCTCCAAGCGAATCCACTCCAGCTATGGGATTCCACGGCTTGTAACAAATCCAACGAGTCTAATATTGGGTATATTTTTGATATATAAAAATTTCAGGGAAGATTTCAACGATGAAACCCATCATTTGCTATGGTATGACCCGCTAGAACCTCAGATCAGCATCATTCTTTGGCCCAACGCCTAAAATGATCCAGGGAATGAGATGGATGACATGAATTGCATACATACATCAAGGTGGGGCTTATGTGAGTGGACCACCCCAAAAGCTTGAAAAACAAGCTAATATTTATCTTTTTCCAAACCACGTCCAGTGTCCAGGAACGCTAGACGTTGCACGTAATAGATTTATTAAAGGTGGGCCCTGATTAGGTGGGCTACCTCATGGAGGATGGTATGGATACAACACACATGAAGTGGGCCCCACTTATAGATGGTTTGGATAAAATACATGCCTTATGGTGGGGTCCATTCAAGTGGGCCACACAATCATATCATCACACAAAAAACATGAAAAGAAAGGGAGAGAGAGAGATAGAGAGTGGGACACGCTTGTGATGGAGGGACCCCGACATTATGGGCGCTCTCTTGCAACCAAACATACATCAAGTGGGTCCCATTTCACATGGGTCCACTAAATCCAAAATCCAACGGTGGAGATCCCTTCTCCACTAAAGTAGACGGTCTAAATGACCCTAGATATACAAGAAAATAAACATCATGATGAGGTATATGGAGAATGGCCCCATCATGGAATGATCATGATGATCAAAGTGGGCCATCGCCACATCTTAGGGTCCCAAGTGAGATCCAAACCATTGATCGGTTGGCCTCACTTGGCCCATCGTAAAAACATGAAAAACTACTATTATCAAGCACCCACTGTTTGATCTTCTTATTCCCTTGGGTTCCTTAGCTCCTTAGCTTCGATTTCAACGGATGAGATAAGGTTTGGATGGTTGAGATAGGAGATTTTAGGATGGAAAGGTGGGCCACACTTGAAGCTTGGAAGAGCTTGGAGAGGCTCATACATATGGAGGTTTTTCTTGCTTGAAAATGAATTTGAAAATGAGAGAGAGAGAGACTTGTAAAGGGAGAGAGAGAGAGAGTGATGGGTGATGGAGTGATAGATGTGGTGGTGATGGGTGTGTAAGACATTTTTTAACTTTGGTGGCCATTTGTGTAAGAAAGGCATGGCTTGTGTAAGAACTTTTTGACTTTTGAGACTTGCTTGGGAATGGGTGAAAGTTGATGTGTACTTGACATGTACTTAACATATTGATGGATTGATGGATTGATGTGACAAGTCGTAGAGATTCCCTTGAGTTTCGTAATGTGTGGCTTTTTCTCGTACCGAACGTTAGCCCACATCTCTTGACTAGGGTATCGCCTCGACGCTCGAGTCGCGGCATCAGAAATGCAGCGACGGCGCGGTCTTTATGGTAAAGGTCTTGAGTTGAGTCAATATGGGTTGATGACATACGAATTAGGGTCGCGCGTAAATATCGTTTAAGGGTCGAAGGTTGCCGAAATTCGACCGGTAAGACCGCGGAAGTTTATGGAACGGTGCGGCCTAGGATACGGGGCTTACAAACTCGGTGAGTCAACGAGGTGGTAATCTTGGAATCTCTTGGAACACATCAAAAAAATTGTATACCATGGGCAAATGATCGATACAAGCGGCAACAGGCTCCTCAACGGCGCAGGACATCATGCACGATAATGACTCTCCTTTAGGCTCTGCAACGAACTGAAATTACATCACGCCGGGTATACAGAACGTAACTGTCCTCGCGGAACAGTCCAATCTGGCATAGTACTCGGCAAGCCAATCTATGCCCAAAATAACATCAAAATCTGACATCGACAGTACGTATAATTCGGTGGGCAAGAAAGTCTCTCCTACTAACACGGGGCAAGACGGACAGAAGCGGCCTAATACTGTAGTCTTCCCCAAGGGCGTGGATATGGTCAACCCCTCTCGAGTAGACTCTATTAGCAATCCAGTCGAACGACAAAATTCCTCAGACATAAATGAGTACGAAGCACCGTAATCAAATAAAACCCAGGCGATGTATGCAGATACTGGAAGTATACCCTCAATGACTCCTCCAGATGACTGCGGTCCTGCTGAGTAGCATAGAACCTAGCCTTTGCCGGCTGGGGAGGTGCCTGTCCCTTCTTAGCATGCTGCTTCTACTGATGGGGTCGCTGAGGCGGTCGAAACTGCTGCCTCTGCTGCTTCGGCCTCTGAGGCTGATGCTGATGCTGCTACTGCTGAGGTGGCCTCGGTGGTGGGGGCTGGTGTCACTGCTGTTGTGGGGGTCTCTGCTGCGGCTATGGTGGAGGCTACTATGGAGCCCTCTGCTGCTGGGGACCTCTCTGCTGTTGCTGGGGGCTGGGACACTCCCACATACGATGTCCCGTCGAACCGTACCTAAAATAATTGCGGTGAACTACCTCGGAGGTGGTGCTGCTGGCGCTCGAAGGGTTGGGTGACCTGTGCGCCTCTGCTGGGAATCACTGGAAGGAGCCTGCCTCTTTCCGTCTCTCTTCTGACCGTGATCAGACTAAGAATCGGCTCACTCAGCCTTAAAAATCTGGGCCTTCCATACCACCTCCTCAAAATTCGGGAGTTCATGCCCAATAACACGGCCTCGAAGACCGTAACGCAGGCCATTCTCGAAGCGGCGGGCTCTCCGCTCCTCATCATCTACCAGATATGGTGCAAATCTAGACAGTACTACAAAGCGAGCTGTATACTAGCCACTATCATATCACCCTTCACCAGGGCCTCGAACTCTAACGCTTGTTGTCGCCGGATGTGATCAGGAAAGTACTGTCGATCAAACCGATCCACAAAATCCTCCCAAGTCCACACAAAATCAGCGCCTGCTGCTCGAGAGACTGATGCCTACCAGTGCTCAGCCTCATCATGGAGAAGAAATACGGCTAGTCGAACTCGCCGCTCAGTCGTACATCTCATTTTCTAGAATATCTTCTCTACATCGGCGTGCCATCTCTCAGCTACTGTCGGGTCCGGCTCACCCTGAAAACGCGAGGGATCAAGCCGTCAAAACTGACGAAGGGGGGCACTCGCGCACTCTTACTCTGCCTGGGCCGACGAAACGA
Source organism: Magnolia kwangsiensis (assembly GCA_037074715.1). Taxonomy (NCBI): domain Eukaryota; kingdom Viridiplantae; phylum Streptophyta; class Magnoliopsida; order Magnoliales; family Magnoliaceae; genus Magnolia; species Magnolia kwangsiensis. The sequence continues at coordinate 161,802,972 of CM073571.1, forward strand.
CTGGGTGCCTACCCTGTCCCTAGAGTGCAGCCGTCACAGCCCGTAACATCTGCTGTAACTGAGAGGCACTCACGGATACAGTCGGGTCTAAACCGGTCTCTGGTGGAGGAGCAACATACTCAGGATGGGCAGTAGGAATATCTGGTGGTGGAACGAGCACTGTATGTGGTAGTGCGGGAGCCTCAAGTGGTGGAGTGGGATCCTCAGGTGGTGGTGCAGGAGTCAATCAGGTCACTCTCCCACGCGCCATGTCTTACATGAAAGAGCAAAGGTGCCTATCAACTTCAAAACTCTCGAATGCACGCACGTTAAAGGCCTATAATGGAAGGTCGTTAAGCTATCCAAACTTTGGGACTTAGTCACTCTAAACTCATAGTAGATATGTAATATTGTTCTCGGTTATTCTCAAGTTATGCTCTAATACCAACTTCTGTAACGCCCCAAACTCAGAAACCGGGCTCATAAAATTCTCGATCACCGAATCTGGCACTGACAGCCTCTGTAGAACCCTATTCTTGGCTCCCAGCTCCCATTCGCCAGGTTCCGATCCTGGGATACTACGAGGAGAATTTTCAATATCAGTTTGATTCGTGATAAGCATAACCAAAGGCATAACCCACAAACAACAACCAAAAACTCCATTACATTTTCTCTATGATAAAAAACTTTGTAAGTACAATGAGCATAAAAGGAAATACAATGATGATAGACCAAAAGCTCCAAAATAATTTGTCACGTGCTCAAGCCTCAGTGCTGCTGCGATTTAACGCCACCTACACGCAACGGTCGTGCATAAGCTTATAGAAAGCTTAGAGGGTGGTAAAAGTGTGTGCGCAAGGTAGTAATATGATCATGCAATATCAGAGTAATGCAGAATATACTGATGGATCCATGAATACCGTTAGCAGTACCAAGGCTATGCGATACAAAGCATGAATGATGTCAGCCATACCAAGGCTATGCAATGCAAGATGCAAGTCAAGCACACAATCCTCATCTAAGTCCACATATCAATACATGTCAAATCTGGGATATCATCGGAGTCTAGTACACTCTAAACCAGATCGTTGTCCCATCGCGCACAATAAGGTAAGTGGAAGAGACCTCACTATCCGTCTGTCAATATCGGGCTCGACTCATCGATAATGGACTCATTCCTTGAGCTGGTCAAACTCAGCCTAGTTTTGCCCCCTACTCTCGGGGGTGGTAAGGCCGCACCCCCTTCTAACCGACCATGACACAGTGAAAAGTGCAACCGTCTGGTAATCGACACTCGGCGCTCTTATATCCACTCGGTCTAGACGTTGGAGTAACCTCTTGGTACTATAAGGGTTTAGGGACTTTGACCCAGAGATATCTATAGCACCCCATCTAGAATAAGATTTTCGGTATCCAATCTGACATCCATGATATGCTTGTGGAGGCTACAGCCCTGATGTCACTAGGGCGTAAAGTAACCATATCATACAATGTGGAATGCATGAATCACGCTATTCAGTCATGCAACAAATCCTGCGCGTATCGTGCGCTCATATCGGGCAACACCGCCTAACCAGGAGCCCTTAAACAACCTGTCCGAAGGCATATGCTATGATCAGTCACCTCTCATATCAAGCATACATATGATGCGTATGATCATGAGTCATGAAACTATACTAAATATGTAATAAAGTAATGAACTATCCTTACAACGCAGGTGGCCTAGACGACCGACACACAACAAGTACTGCTTATCAATGGGCCCTAGAGAGAGTCGTAATGCGGACATCCAACCAACATTATACTCGTAATGTGGACATCAAATTAACATTGCTCCCAAGGCACGATCGTCGTGAACATCATTACATAATCCGTGTTGAGATCACACATTGCAATGGACCTTAGGTGCATCCCATTGGGACTTAAATATATCAAAGGAGCCACATCTTATGGGTCTTATATTCATCAAGTGGGCCACATCAATGGGCCGTACTAATGAGCCTTAAGTGCAATTCCCATTGGGCCTTAAATATATCAAATGGGCCACATCCTATGGGCCTTATATTCATCAAGTGGGCCACATTAATGGGCCGCACCAATGGGGCTTAAGTGTATTGCAATGGGTCATAAACCGTGGGCCTTAGATTGCATCAAATGGGCCTAATCTCGTTGATCTTATATGTAACAAATGGCCACACCAATTGGGCCCCATATGTACATTAAATGGGCCTCAACCCATTGGCCCTACTACATCTCAATGAGCCTTAATCCATGGGCCCCTAAAACATCAAATGGGCCTAATCCCATGGGCCTTAGAATACATCAAATGGCCTAATGATATGGGCCTTACATCCACATCAAAGTAGGCCCCCAATGAACTACTACAACTACATTAAGATGGGCCTCAAAACAGGCCAAGGTGGGGTCCACTTGGACTATGGATCTGGCTCATCTTAGCCTCAAGTTATGAGCTTTTAAAATGGATAGACGGTTTGGATTTAACACATGTATCACGGTGGGGTCCACATGAGCTAAGGATCTGACCCATTCTTTTAGCTTAAGCCATAAAATGAGCTCCCAAAATGAGTGGACGGACTGGATGCAACACAGGCATCATGGTGGGCCCCACTGTTAGTGTGAATACAACACACACGTCAGGGGCTCCACCATCCAGGCGGACGGTGTGAATAAAACCCATATAACCTGGTGGGTTCCACCGTCCACAGCCGTGGATGGTGTGGATAATATATGCATAACTGTGGGTCCCATGTATGTGGCCCACCATAATGTTTATTTTCCATCCAGGCCGATGATAAGGTAGCACGGACCTGGAAGAGGAGGAAAAATAAATTTCACCCTGATCCAAAACTTCTGTGGCCTAACAAAAAAGTGTTTGTCCATTGGCTTCATCGGCTCGATACCGACAAACAGAGTCCAAACTTGGGCCTGATTCGGTGCGTAGAAAAAATCTAGGGGACTTTAAACGGTGGAGATCACTGTTTTCTAAGGTATGGCCCGCCTGAAAATCGGATCAGCTTTATATTTTAGCTCAACGCCTAAAATGATATGGGCATGCTGGCCCACCTAAACCTTTCCTTTTTCTTTTCTTTGGCAGGGACGTCCAGCGTCTCAGACCCTGGACGGTTGGGTGTTTATAACAAAAATAATAATAATGCATTGAGGTGGGCCACCTCATGGAAAATAGCATGAGTCCATTGTTCAAAAAGTGGGCCATACTTGACGGTTTGGGCAAAATAAAAGCCACATGTGGGGTCCATCCAAATAGGCCACACAATCCCCTTATAATTCCATAAAATAAAATAAAAATAAAAATAAATGAAATAAAAAGGGAGAGAGAGAGATGGAGAGTGGGACACGCTTGTGATGGAGGGCTCCGCTACTATGAGCCCTCCCTTGAAGAGATCGAACAATAAAACGGGTCCCTTTACACATGGATCTAACAAAATCAAATCCAACGGTGGAGATCCTTTCTCCACCAATTTGGACGGTCTAGATGACCTTCAAATGTAATGAAATAAACTCATAATGGGATCCATGGAGAATGGCCCCTTCATGGATGATCATAATGATCAAAGTGGGCCATCGGCCACATCTTAGGGTCCCAAGTGAGATCCAAACCATTGATCCGTTGGCCTCACTTGGCCCATCTCAAAAATAGGAAAAAATACTATGATCATGCACCCACCGTCCGATCTTCTTGCTCCTAGGGGTTCCTTAGCACCTTAGCTTTGATTTCAATGGAGGAGATGAGAGATGGAGGGTTGAGATGAGAGATGATGGGGTAGGAAAGTGGGCCACCTTGGAGTTTTGAAAAGAGAGGGAGAAGCTTGGAGAGCTCTCATACGATATGAGGGTTTTTGTTTGAGAGAATGAGATGAGAAAATGAGAAAGAGAGAGAGTGTTGTAAAGAGAGATGAAATGATGGGTGATGGAGTGATGGATGGGAGAGAGAGGGGTGTGTAAGAAAATCTTGACTTTTGTGGCCTTTTGTGTAAGAAAGGCATGACATTGGAAGACTTTTGAGGCATTTGTGTAAGAAAAGTATGGGCATGGAAGACTTTTGTGGCTTGCTTGAGAAAGGGTGAAAGTGATGTGTACTTGACATGTACTTGACATGTGATGGATTGATTGATGGGATTGATGTAACATCTCGTAGAGATTCTCTTGGGTTTCGCAACGCGCGGCGTTTTCCTCGCACCAAACGTTGGTCCACATCTCTTAATCAGGGTATTGCCTCGGCGTGCAAGTCGTAGCATTAGAACCGCAGCGATGGCGCGGTCACTATGGTATTGGTCTTGGGTTGAGTCGATACAGGTTGACGGAATATGAATCAGGGTCGCGCGTCAATATCGGTTAAGGGTCGAAGGTTGCCGAAATTCGACCGATAAGACCGCAAAAGTCTACGGAACGGTACGGACTAAGATATGGGTCTTATAGGAATGGTTTGAAAAAAATGAGAAAGAGAGTTGTAAAGAGAGGAGTGATGGGTGATGGAGTGATGGATGTGGTGGTGATGGGTGTAAGAGCCTCTTTTTGACTTTTGTGGCCATTTGTGTAAGAAAAGTATGGCTTGTGTAAGAATTTTTTGACTTTGGAGGCATTTTGTATAAGAAAGGTATGGGCTTGTAAGAACTTTTTGACTTTTGGGGCTTGCTTGGAAAAATGGTGAAAGGTGATGTGTACTTGATATGTTGAGATTGATTGATTGATGAATTGATTTGACAAGTCGTAGAGATTTTCTTGGGTTTCACAATGAGCGGTATTTTTCTCATACTGAACGCTGACCCATAACTACTGACCAGGGTATCACCTCGGCGCACGAGTCACGGCATCGGAACCGCAGCGACGGCACGGTCGCTATGGTAAAGGTCTTGGGTTGAGTCGATACGGGTTGACAATATACGAATCAGGGTCACGCGCAAATATCGGTTAAGGGTCGAAGGTTTTCAGAATTCAACCGGTAAGATCGCGGAAGTCTATGGAACGGTACGGTCTAAGATACGGGGCTTATAGTTTCTCCTATATCTTAAGATGGCATTAGGTCTGTGGTACTCATGGTTTTAGACCTCTCCATTTGTGAAAATGGTGGCCCAAGCTTAATCCACCGATTACTTAACATCTAACTAAATCCCATCTAAATTATACAACTGGGTGCGGTCCTTGGGTTGTTCCACCTGAGGTTATACTTGGGTCTTTGTACAGATTTTTTCGGTGCATTATAGTTACAAAATGCATAATATAGATATCAGAGTATACAATATTCCATAAGAGACATAATAAGCACATATGCATTGGAGAATAGAGCATTGAAATCATTATTTACCAATCAAAAGTAAACCCATTCAGGAGCATATAAACAGTTATAAAACAATCACCATTCCATAATCAGCATTCATTCCTATGAGTATAAAATATGCAATATTCAACAACCTGCAAACATGATTCATTCTCATAAACAATTTTAATTTCATGCATAGAAAGATCATCATTCATTAACACACAAAAACTGCCCAAGCTTAGCAGAATGATCATCCAAAAAGAATCTAGCCCATCCATGGGCACACATAAATCTAAAAACAAAAAATATCATCTAGCCCATTCGTGGGCACATTGAAACCCCCCAAAAAAACAACCATTTTGCCCAGTCATGGGCAATATCAGACAATATCTCAACCAATCAAAATATCCTAGTACTTTTAACATCTTTGGTCATTCCAAAGACTAGACAGACACACTAAACTGTCAGACTATATAAGTCAGTAGACCATCACATACACTCATAAGTACTTAGGACAATAAAAAAGATATCCATGTCCTAAGTATGAGTGATGAACATATGTATGTGATGGGGCAATTAATGAAACTACAGCGTTGAGCTGGATGGATCTGTGTCGTCATGCCGACAAGTGAGTAGATCAACTATATGTTGTGTCGTGTGTTGCAAAGCAACCACCATCTACTCCAAGCCTGAGATTCATTCCTCCTGTCTATTGAATCTATCTTCAAGACGCGCCACCCCTCTTAGAGTCGCCCCGACCTGATCCTGATGCCACTTTTGTCTCTATATTTGTGTGGAGTCAGGTGTGGTTGGAGTGACCCATGGTTCCTGTGTCTCTCCTTCAGTTGGTGTCGTTGCTTCTCCCATTTCTATTTCACCTTGCGTCTCTTCCTTGAGCTGTCCTTTTGTGAGTGGGTGGAATTTGAGGTCCATCTTTCGAATGTCAACTTTGTTGAAATGTTGTAGAGGATGCTCAGGATCATCGGTCATGGGCAGTCCCAACTCATTGCACAACACATGGATGATATGTGGGAAAGGTAGATGAGTTGCTCGGGAGGTGTGGACAACAACAACCAATTGGTGGACTATTAAAGTGGGTAAACATAGTTTGACACCAGACGCAATGCTATATAGGATGAGGACCTTAAAACTGGTAAGATTGACTCGATTTGTTCCCCTCAGATATACATGTAAAACTCGGTATTTTGGGAGAATGTATTTTTCTTTAAGAGCATTCCCTTGATACCATGGGACATCTCTACCAGAGCATAAGAATTTGGTGACCATGGATCGGACAGTTGGGTCATCAAGATCAAGACTAGATAGGCCTATAGGGGAAAGGGTGAGACCAAATTGATTTGCCATGAACTCGGCCATGATCTCCATGTTCATTTCCCCGGTTGTGACAATTATCGAGGGAGGCTTAAGGATTAGAGAGTGGCAATAAGCGAGAAATCGGTAGGTTCGTTCATCATGACATGGTCTCGTGAAGTCCAATACTGGGGTCCAATCGACAATAGGCAATAAGGATTCTAAGTCATAAGCCCGAATGCATTCCCTATCTACTTGAGTTCATGTACAAGACTCCTCCCCATATATTTTTCCAATACATTGGCGTGGGGCAGAGGAATTACTGTAGCTGGAGGAGGTGTAGGTGCAACAGACGGAGCCTTATCGCGTGATGACTGTCTAGTGGTGGTTCCACGGTGACGAGCAGGTGATTCGGGAGCTCTGGCTCTTTCTCACGGAGCCAGAGTCTTTTTTTGAGTAGGCCGTGAGGATTCTCCTACGATTGGAGCTTTTCCTTTATCCTTGGACATGATAGCTTTGGCAAACTTAGATGCAAGATGAAGGATGTGGAGGCCATGAGAATTTTTAAGGATTTCTGGTCTCCATCACTCTTTGAGTCATTGAATTCTGAGTTTAATTCTTCAGTGTCATCCCATGTATCTGCCATGACCTTTCCCTTATTCTTCTTGTTGGGACATTCAGTGGACAAATGTCCAAATTTCCTACAGTTGTATCAATGAGGCTCTCTAGACTTTTTAGAAGGCTTTCCTATATGGTACTTCTTGTCCAAATGTTTGCCTCTGTATGGCTGGCCACGGTTTTTGTTGAAAAGTTTTTTGAACCTTTGAGCCAAGAGAGCCACTTCCTCATCCTCATTCTCTTTTTCACTTTCTTCTTCCTCATGAATTTCAATGTGTTTTGAGGGCAATATTTTTGGGTTTGGAAGGTGGTTTGAAGTGTAGTTCAAATGTTTGTAGGGAACCTACTAGTTCTTCTACTTTCTTTTCATCCATGTTTCTACACTCTTCAATAGTTGTAATTTTAGAGTAAAAACATTCCTATAGGGATCTTATAATTTTCCTACAAATTTTTGGGACAGAAATTTTTTCTCCCAATCCACCCATGGAATTACAGATGATATTCAATTTTGTAAACAATTCCATTAATGTCTCATGCTCCTTCATTCTAATATGTTCAAACTGTGCTGTTAGAAGTTGCAGCTTATATCTTTTCACTATATTGGTTCCCTCATCGGTCATTTCCAACTCATGCTTGTTTTGATGTGCTACACATACTGATTTGATTGAAGACTTCTTAGGACACAACACAGTAAATAACATTCATTGCTTTTGCTTCATACGTTTGTTTTTCTTTATCATATGCAATCCACATTTCTTTGGATTTAGGTTTGGAGATAGTTGTGCCACTCTCAAGTACTATCTGATTAGTGGGTGGCATATATCCAGTTTCAACTATGTCCCAAACATCATGATCCAGAGATTTTAGAAAGTAGTGCATCCTTGCCTTCCAATATGCATAATTTGAGCCATCAAATACGGGAGGTCTGGACCCAGATGACCCCTCCCCTTTGGCCATGATTCCCAACTTCAGTCAAGATCACTCTCTAGGTGGTTAAACCCTTAAGAGAGACGCGCTCTGATACCAAATGAAATTGCGGTAAGGCCCGTAATAGTAGAAGTTGGAATAGGTCAAAGTGTCCTAAAGGGGGGAGAGGGTGAATAGGACTTTATAAACTTTTCTTAATAATTAAAAATCTTATTGACCTAATCTTGATTTAATGTGCAACTGTCAAGATATACTTACTTTAACTCTAATGGCTTCCAAGCCAAGAGAGGATCCAATAACAAGACTACTCAATGTTTAAACAAGATTTAGCAATTAGTCTATGATGGATGAACAATGTGACACTGTGTGTAGGATGTGGTTCTTAGCAAAACATTCACGTTATCATATTTCATGTAATCATTTGAAGTAAGCATAATAAAAAAATACGCAAATATTAATCCTTAACACAGTCATTTATAGTGGTTCGGCTATATGCCTACTCCACTCCCGGCGGACGCACTCAACCCTTGAGTGTACTGGATTTTACTAATGGAGGTTTTAAATTAGGTTCACCTCTAACCTTTATAATCTATACAAGGTCGACTCTAGGACCTATATAAGGAACTTAGACATGCCTATACAAGGCACACATTTATGCCCTACACAAGAGCAAAGGTCAACACGAAGCACCTAGGTTTTATGCCTTACACAAGAGCAAATGATCCACATAAGGAACTTTAAATTTATGCCCTATACAAGAGCAAAGGATCCACACAAGGAACCTAGGATTTAGGTCACATAGACTAAGGATCCACATAAGGACCCTAGTTTAGGCCACACAAGCCAATGACTCACACAAGAACCCTAATTTAGGCCACACAGACCAAGGGCCTACACAAAGGACCTGAGTTTATTCTCTATATAAGAGCAAGGGTCAACACACAACACCTAAATGTATTCTCCCATCGGAGGCCTCCTATGAGGGCTTGAAAGGGGTGAGAAGCACCTGTGACCTAATCCTGCACAAGGAATGATCAACAGGGCCTCTGGACTTTAATGACTTACAAATAAGTATGAGCCCCATTCTACATGTTGACGAAGATCTTCTCCTTTGATGACAAAGATTCTTCAACTCCCTTGATCCGCAACACTCATGATGCTCCAATGTAAGGCGATGGGTTGGGTCAAGGTTATGTTAGAATCTACTCTAATGAATATTACTCATTTGAGAGACGGAGTAAATCCAAGATCTTAAGCATTCAAGGGATCCCAGCTCAATGATTTACCATTAAGATGGTAGCTGGATGATCTTGAATGAGGAAGTTCATTCACCAATCTACTCTATTGAATGTCAATAATGAGGGTGGATTGAAGGATGAACTCTCATAAGAAAAAAGGGCTTAGGGTAAGTGGTATATAATTACTCTCTCAAAGCTCTCTTTCTTTTTTTTAATACAACAACCAAGAACAAGCTCTTCTTATATAGGCAAAAGTTCCAATGGAAATAAAATTGTCAGTGTTAAATAAAGTTTAATGTCATCAAACTTGATTCGATGTCATCGAACATATACTTTCGATGCCATCAAATATCAGTTCGATGATATGAACTCAACAGAAACATATTCCAGGAATTTTTGATAGAAGATCGATGTCATTGATTTTTGAACTTCGATGTCATCGAATCAATCTTCGATCCCTTGACATGACATTACACAGAGCTTGAAGGACTTTCTTAAAAAAGGCATCGATGTCCTCGATCCTGGTTCAATGATATCGAAATTCAAATTCCGATATCATCGAAACCAAGTTCGATTCCTCGATTTTTTTGGATGATATTTCATGAAAGCTCGTTGGGTACTTTTTATCCATGATTCGATTTCATTGAGATGTCCTCAATGTCATCGAAATTCAAATATCGATGTCATCGAGACTATCTCGATTCCTCAAACATTTTCACAGATTTTCTTGGTAAGCTTTTTAGACACAACCTGGTCCAAATTTAATATCATCGAACCCGATTCGATATCATCTCAATTTGAATTTCGATGACATGGAACATCGTTCTATTACTCGAGCAACATCAAAATATTTTTCAAAATTTTTTTATTGGATAATGCTCTAAGTCCTTCGATGATATCGACTAGCCTTCAATGTCATTGATTACTAATATTTGATGTCATCGAAGGTATATTCGATTTATCAGAAATTTTATCCAAATACTTTGAAGTTGCTGGACATGAAATGTCTTAATTCGATGCTATCGAAGCCTGTTCGATGTTATTGACATTGATGTTCGATGTCATCGATGAAGGCTTGATATCATCGAACTGAGCTGAAAAACTTAGAGAATTTTCCTGGTAAGAATAAGTTTTCAGACTTTTAACTCCTATGATGTTCTAAGGTTTTTAAGGATTTATTTACTCTGGTGTTTTGGGACATGGGATGTGAGGCTTAATTTACCTTGACAACTCGGAAGACACATCCGGTTAAGGCAATGGCTTGAACGAAATCTTCTTATGGGGCTCACTTGACTCACTGATTCGACCTTCATGCTAATTGACAAACCAGGGCACTTTCAATTGTCGACCACGACCCACTCTAGATGAAACTATGATCCATTGCTTAACAAGGTTTTGGTCCACGTCATATTCTCGGGATTGTTCTAAACAGGTAACTTCTTTTGCACTCTGAAACCATACAACTACCGATTCAAGGATAAGGGACATTTTCATCCGAAACATTTTATAAAGGTTGTCAAAAGGCCACCCTTGAAATATTTGAGAGGTAAGACCATGAATCGGGGCCAGTACGAAGAGTTGTGGTTATGAAGCGCAAATGGTCTTGGTTGTCATGGACTATGGGGTGTGGCTCAAATGCACAATAGATCGTGGTTGTCATAAACGTTGGGTCGTGGTTATGATGAACAATGGATCGTTATTATATCCAGGGTGGATCGTGGTTGTCAATCACGATACATATTCCGTGACAACTACGACCTATATAATATGACAACCACGACCTATATCAGTTGATAACCCACGACCTGTGTAATATGAAAACCACGACCGATATAACATGTTAACCATGATCCATAACAACTGGTAGCCACAATCCATATACTGTCATAACAACAACCCATATAACCTGACAACCACAATACAAAGGTTATGGGCCAAACAAGTTGGACCTTGTACAGGGTAGTGAAAGGCACGACCTTATAACATGATGACCACGACACATCTGACATGACAACCACAACCCATAATATCTACCAATCATGACCAATGTAAAATGATAACCATGACTCATGTGCATGTGAAAAGCACGATCCTTAGAATATGACAACCATAATCCAATGTGCATGTGAATCAAACCGTTCGTCTGGGTCGTGGTTTTGACAACGTGAAGGGTCGTGGTTGTCACTGTCGGTGGTCGAGGTTTGATTTCTTTGAAGATAGAAGGTTTGAAAATGTGAAGTCGTGGTTTTCTACTATCAATGATGGAGGTATGATCAAGGTGTGCCCTACAGTAGGCTCCCTTCACGTGACAACCAGAACCCTCACATTCTCCACTCTGATCTTCCTTTACCTTAGTAAATGCCTATGATAAAATAAAATACAAATCTCATAGTGAAAGAGAATTTCAGACGAGAGAAACGATAAAGGAAAAACAATATCCCTCTATGGCAATTGGTCCCCAGATCTTCACTTTTCTAGGAAAATGAAAGAAGAAAAAGAAGGTCTGTAAAAAGTGAATAAAGGTGACATTTAGCCCTTCCCAAGCTCATAAATGCTTCCGTATTCTCGGGAAAAATGAAATGGCTACTCCCTCTGTCACCAGCCATGGGCCCAACCAGCATGTATGCGTTTCATCCATTTCGTTCATCCATTTTTACAGATAATTTTAGGGCTTGATCCCAAAAATGAGAGGAATATAAATCTAAGTTGGACCGCAACACAAGAAAACAATAGTGATTGGATATCCACCATTAAAATCCTCTTAAGGTACACCATACTGTTTATTTGACATCCAATCTATTGATTAGGTCGTACAGACATAGATGAAGGGAAAAAACAAAGATCAGCTTGATCCAAAACTTTTATGGCCCCAAAAAAGTTTTTAATGGTCTACGCTCATTCAACACTGTTTCTCGTAATGTGGTCTACTTGAGATTGGGATATACCTCATTTTTAGTTTCATACCATAAAATGATCTATAAAAATATATGGATGGCATGGATGAAACACACACATGGTGGTGGGCCCCACAGACCATTGAGCACAGCCATTGGCTGGTGGCAGAGGGAGTAGTCAATCCGTCACTTGCTCGGGTGTTGAAATAGAAGGTAACTTCTTATTCATTCCATGATTGTACGACTTCTAAACGAACCAAGATTAGAGATATTTTCGTCCGAAACAATATCTAAAATATGCCACAAGCCCACTCTTGGAATATCTGGAATGTAGTGCCTCCTGAGATATTTCGACCAACCTCCATTACAGCCAAATTCCCTTTCACAGCTCATTTAAAGACATTATATCAAGATAGCCACGTTGCTATTGCCTGCAGTATCAATACGGAATCGCGTCTGGAGAACACCAGCGGAACACGCGTTTAAAAAAATGCGTGGGAGAAGAGAGAAGGTTTGTTTTACCCGAAGAATCCGCTTGTAAAGAAGTCAGCGATGTTATTTCTACGAAGCGAGCTTTCCCTCCCTTTTTTTGTTCTTCTCTTTTTTCTGTTTTTTTTTTTTTTTTTCCCTGCGTAGATAGCTTTCATTTTGGTTTTTGTTCTTTTCTCTTTCCTGCGTAGCTTAGCTGGCGAGCTAGCTTGATAGATACTGAAGTGCAGAGAACATGAAAAAAATAAAGACGCAGAAATTAAGACAGTTTCCATGGATACGCAGTCTGATTTGGTAGTCACCATCACGGTTTCAAGACTCACTGTCCGACTCACCATTTCAAACAATATGTATAAATAAGTACACTAACCAATGATAATTATATTGATTAATAAAGTAGCTTTTTGAATATTTCATATTATTTACGTAGCTTTTATGAAATGTAAATTTCATAATAATTGAGTAGTTTTATTTATTTATTTAAATTCCCAAAATAAAACTAGGTGTCATGTACTACCGAAAATTTATAGAAAGGGGCTTTTGGTCCTCCCATTATAAAATTAATAGGTCCGGATTGTAATTAGAGTATTAATAGTTGGATAACTGTAATTACAATATAAGTCAGGAACTTGATCATGAATTTCCCATTACTTAATAAAATTAGTGGTCCATTTTGTAGACTTATTTTAAATCAAATCATATTTTACATTGACTCATATATCCAAGTCTCATCAGAGTCTGTGTGCCCATTGATTGGGCTGGGCGACTCCAGTCTGTAGTCTGGCCCACAGCAATAACTGGGCTTTGAATGAGGTTTCAGCCACAGCATCTGATCAGGATGAGCCTAGGAATGCCTCTTTAATTGTGAAACTGGTTAGCCTAATCCTACCTATTTACCCATTATTGGGTGTAATTCATTTCTAGAGAACTTGATTGGGCTCAGGCCCAAATCCTCAGCTAGTGGGGCCAGTAGAGCCGGGCTGGGTTGGGTTTCAGACTTGTTAGCCAAGTACCTTTCTCAACTTTCCAGGTAAGGCTGTCAACCAGTCTGACCAAAGTCCCAGGCCTGGACGCCTGGGCCACAAAGTAAAACCTAGGCCTGAGCTTGACCCAGGTCCATCATTGGCTAAAATAAAGAGGCCCAAGCCCAGACCAAGCTCGGTTTCACAATCCACTTTTGTGCAACATCTGGGCTGTTCACTGAATGCGCTCCATTGTTCATCGAGTATGAAAAACAAGCACTTGAAATCTTAAACAGGCCCGGACAAGCTGGGCTCACCATCTCTTAAATGAAGCCTGAGGCCAGCACAGTTATTAAATCCGTCGGATGCAGGCGCGTAGTGAATTTTTATTTTTTATTTTTTATTTTCATGTGAAATATTGATTTTTTTATATATTCATTACGAGTTCCGCATCTGACAGCCGCATACCACAATTTTTCATTAGGTCATATAAATGATCATAAAAATCAAGTAATTCAGTTTCCAATAACTAGGCCTCATCAAAGAATATTTAAAGAGGCAGTCTAAGTATTTTAAAATCGGAAACCCTAACCAACTCAAAGAAATGAAGAGCTGATATTCCCACATCGAATGAAGCCTAGAATGGGTTATGAGAGAAAACAAGTATAAAAGAGAGTTTAAGAGGAGTAAGAAAGCATACCTTTCTCGGCGTTTTGGCTAAGATCAAGTGTAGTATCTCTTCTTATCAGTTTAATATCTGATACGTGGCCCATTGAGTCACATGATATTAAATTAATTTCTTATGGGGGAGGGCCCACCACAGTAGCTTGCTGCTGGGACCCTCATGTGTTGCACTACTGCACGGACCTGGTACACCCCCACCAAATCAGCTCAACATTTTCTTTCTTAGTCGTCCACTGGATGATGGGTCCAAGTAGATTTGGACGGTTGATACTGCTACATCAAAATGAAGGGCTGCGATGATGGTCTTCGTCCATATCCTTTTTGTTATTGTAACACAACCTGCCTGATTTTCACTTTAGAACCCACTACTTGGACGGCTTTGATGTCGTGTAGTATCAATCAATTTTCTTTAATTGTGAAAAGTGGGAAACATGGTTCGGTAGTCCAGATCTTAGCCATGCTTGTGGAACCACAGCTTGAACGGCCTCTCTATCGTCCAACTGCAATTTTGGGGCCATGGGCCATCATGGTGGGACCCAGCACGACAGTCCAACACATCATATTATCATGGGTTTTCTCTTCACGTATGATGAGTTTCATATATAAATACATTCAGCTAAATTCAAGTTCATATAAAAAACTTGGACAATCCTGCAATTGCCTCACAAAATATTCAAATCTTCTTTTCAAGTATGAAGAGTTTCATACATCAATACATTCAACTAAATGCAAGTTCATACAAAACTCAGAAAATCCTGTAATTGCCTCACAAAATATTCAAATCTTCTTTTCAAGTATGAAGAGTTTCATATATCAATACATTCACCTTAATGCAAGTTCATATAAAACTCAGACAATCCTGCAATTACCTCACAAAATATTCAAATCTAGAACAGTAACCTACATGGTTTCATCTTAAGTTCCTAAACATCTGTTTTAAGTCCCACCGCGATGTTTCGAGCTCAGTCGTCTGATCGCATCTTCCCATCATTAATCTTCAACAGTACAGACAATACCTCATTCATGTCCGGCCGATCCTCAGGGGCTGCACGGGTGCAGGACAAGGCCAGTTCCAGGAGGGCGACGATCTCATCACTGTTGGATTTCGACGTTCCATTAGAGACTAGATCATGGTCGACCACGCGTAGAACAGCGTCTGTTCCATTACAGATGGCGTTCTCCACAAAGTGCCGTAGAGTGATGGGGACACCATCATCTTCGATGGTGCCAGTGGGCCTTCTCTTAGTTAAAAACTCCATCACGATCACACCGAAACTGAAGACATCGGCCTTCGTTGTCACCCTACTCATGTATGCAAACTCTGAAGAATCAATGCTTATTAGTTAGAGCAAGAAGCATTGAAGCAACAGGAGACTACATTGTAATCTTTATTAGGACTGTAAATCTGTGATTAGACAATCCTAACTTTGGGGTCATCTGATCACTTGCCATCCACTTGTAGCTAATGATCAGATATAACTAGCATAGTCCCATCGCTGTGATGGCCCAGAAAACCAACAGTACCGATCCCCGCTCGATTATCATCAGTTGGGCCTCGCCTTTTAGATCTTGGGGTGTAGAAATCAGGCTGTTGGATTCCTCAGGTGGGCCACAGTGGACAAAACTAACAGAAGACTGAAAAAAAATGCTTCAGCCATCCATTTATTTTGCGCACCGCCGGTGATAGCAGAACTCTCTGATTACTGAATGAGAAGATCAATTCAGTGTGGCCCACCTGATTATAAATCAGATCATGCACAATTTGTCCATAGGCACATGATCTTGTGTGTGGAGGGACAGGGTTCTACCTAATTTGAATTGCTATTGATGGTGTACATGTTTGGATGCAGAGTTGAATTAGAATTTGTGAACTAATTATTTCAATTCAACTTGGTAGCGCATCCGAACACGCCCTTGATCGGGCTGTAACTGCATATGTAGACATGACCACACAGATGAAGATGGGAAAGCAGGAATTGAAAAGAAATACCTGGTGCCAAATAGCCTATGGTGCCTTGGAAAGACGATGCCGATGAAAGGCTGCTGCCATCTTGCAAAAGGACACCCAACATTCGAGAGGTCCCGAAATCACTGACATGGGCTATCCAGTCTCGATCCAGAAGAATGTTGGACGGCTTCAAATCGCAGTGGACAATTGGAAAATCATAGTCATAATGCAAGTAAACTAACCCATTTGCGATGGACACAAACAATTTCACTCTCTCAGACAAGCTCCACCTTGATCCATCCGTTCCCGAGTCATGTATGACACTTTCCAAGCTCCCATTCTCCATGAATTCAAGAACCAATGCTTTGAATTTTCCATACTCCCAAGCATAACCCACCATCTTAACCAGGTTCTTGTGCCTCAGTTGGTTCAAAATCTTCAGTTCTGTGTCGAAGCATTTGTCGGACTCTACTGCAAACTGCTCTAGATTCAGTTTCTTTACAGCAATGACCCACCCATCATCAATTCTCCCTCTGTAGACGGTGCTCAAACTGCTACGGCCTATCACATTGCGTTCATTGAAGAAATCCGTCGCAATCTGCAAATCTTCTCGGGTGAATCTCTTCAGTGATGGCGCTACTGAATACTCTGTTTTAGATTCACAACGGTCTTCTGTTTTTGGCTTCGTGATGCATCGATGGATGGCTATGATCATGCAGACCACCAGTAGTGACACGAAGATAGATGAGAGAATTATAAGAATAATGGCGACCTTTTTCGAAATCCGTCGGGAATTAGTTTTCTGAATTTCATCAATGCATGGGCTGAGGAATTTCGTTCCACAGAGAAACGGGTTTCCATCCAAACTCAATGAACTCAGATTTTGAAATATTCCAGAATTGGGGATGGGCCCTTCAAGCTGGTTGAATGAAAGGTTGAGATGTTTTAGGCTGGTAAGGTTCCCCAAGCTCACAGGAATCAGACCGCTGAATTCATTCTGGGAAAGATCAAGCGAGACTAGATATTTCAGTTCTGATAACCTTGATGGAATGTCACCGTCTAGCTTATTGCCAGAAAGATTCAAGCTCATAAGCAAGTCTAGTTGATTGAAATTGCGGGCTGGAATCTGACCTGAAATCGCATTTCTGGACAGATCAAGAGAACCCAAATTCCTGCAGCCTACTATCGATGCAGGGATACTTCCTGTGAGATTATTATTCGAGATATCGATGGCCTGAACCATCTGCATCCCGCCGATCTCATCGGGGATGGAACCCACCAAGAAATTGTTGGAAAGGTTAAGATAGATCTGGATGTTCTTCATGCCCACGATCAAGGATGCCGGAACAGATCCATTCAGACGGTTGTGGGAGAGGTCCAATGTCATGAGTCCTTTCAGATCGCCCATGCTTCTTGGGATGGGCCCACTAAGCATGTTCCCATGGAGGTCCAAGTTCGAAAGCAGCTTAAGTTTCGAGACTGAGTCTGGAATTGAACCACTGAATCTGTTCACCTGCAGCTTGAGCTCTGAAAGCTGCTTCAATTCAGATATTTCTTCTGGAATTGCACCATGGAAAGCATTTTCATGTAAAGAAAGACCTTGGAGAGCCAACAAGTTCGATATTGATGATGGAATAGGACCTGAAAATCCATTTGTGCTGAGGTCCAAAGAGATTAACATGCTTAGATTCCCAATCTCCTGAGGAATCTTCCCAGTCAGAGAATTAAGAAACAGTCTCAAATTCCTTAGATTTGTTAGTTTTCCGATACCCGGTTTTAGTGACCCGCTGAGATTGTTTCGTTCCAAATCCAGCATCGTAAGCTCAGTGCAATTGAATATATCTTCCGGAATCGCACCCAACAATCGATTTTGCCCAAGTGAAAGGAAATTCAGATTCTGTAACATTCCTAAACCCAATGGAATCCGCCCCGTCAATCCATTGTTAACCCAGCTTATGTTTTGAAGATTAGAACAGTTGGTGATCGATGAAGGAATTGGACCCTCTAAGTGGTTGTTATGTAGAATTAGCACCTCCAGCTTATAAAGTGATCCGACAGTCGACGGAATCGGCCCGCTCAAGGAATTGAAGCTAAGAGCCAAGTATATCAGATCCGTCAAATTCATCAAGGATGGTGGAATTTCGCCCGTTAGACTATTCAAATTCAGATTCAGTCTACGTAAGGATCTCAAAGATCCCAGTTCGGACGGTATGTTCCCGGTTAATTCATTTTCAGAAAGACCCAAACGGATTAATGACTTGCATTGTGATATCGAAGCAGGGATTGTGGAAGATAAGTGATTATTATATAATAGAAGAGCTTGCAAGTTGGCCAATTCACCTAGCTCAGATGGAATCCTGCCCGTTAATCGATTGCTATAGAGGACCAACATTGTGAGATTCTTACAACGGCCCAGTTCAGCAGGGACTCGCCCAATGAACTGATTTTCTTCTAACTGAAGAATTTGTAATTTCGACAAGTTCCCGATCACCAGAGGTATTATTCCAGATATCTGATTCTGACTCAAATCAAATGCAATCAAAGCTTGCAGTCTACCAATTGATGACGGAATGGGGCCCACCAATCCATTTAAGTAAGCGAGGAATGACTGAAGATTAACCAAATTGCCAATATCTGATGGGATCATACCCGTTAGATTGTTCGTGCTGAAGTCTAGGCCGGTTAGAGACGTACAGTTGATGATGCTTGTCGGAATGGTACCGTTGAAGAAGTTGTCGCTCAAATCCAAAATCTGCAGCTCTTTCAGGTTCCCGAGCTCCAAAGGAATCGTACCTGAGAGGGAATCATCAAAGAACATATACTTAGTGTAATCTATGGATTGACTGTCGAGTGAATTGGGTTCTTCAGTTGATTCGTATAAGCTAGGAAGAATTGAAAATTAACTAAATGACCGATGTGTGATTCGATCATACCTGTTAGCTTGTTTGTGGGGAGGCCTAATCCGATCAGAGCCGTGCAGTTGCCGATGCTTGCTGGAATGCTCCCACCCAAGAAATTGGTGCTCAGATCCAAAACCTGAAGCTTTTTCAGGTTCCCCAACTCGGTAGGAATCGCATCCGACAGAGAATTGTTCGAGAGGAGCAACTCGGTGAGTTCTGAGCAGCGATGGAGTTCAGTTGGGATTGAACCGGAGAATGAATTCGACGATAAATCAAGAATCTGGAGGCTCGAAATGTTTCCAAGAAATGGAGTGATCTTGCCTTGGAGTTGCAATTCAGACAGAGAAATCGAAACAACAGCATTGCCTGAAGGATCGCAGGCGATGCCGGACCAGTTACAGTGATGAATTCTGTCTATCCAATCTGCCAAAGCTCCAATTGGGTCGTTGGTGATCAAGCTCTTGAAGGCTTTCAATGCCTCAATTTCTAGATTGGAGCTCAGCCCTTCCGATGGGATTTTGGATAGAACAGAACAAATACAGAGCATAAACAGAAGGACCTTCAAATTGGCCATTTCAACGGTCAGATCAGTGATTAAATGGTCTAAACTACTGAACAAACGGAAATTGCAGAGGTTTAAATAAACTCAGAAAGATTCAACCGCTGCAATCGAAGCAATTGAATGATGAATGTTTAAAGAGCACGGATGGAGTTCAATATGCAAGTGGGGCCCATGTGAAGATATGGGAAGATGAGCTGTCCTTCTGGGTGCTTGCGTGGGTGGGACCACAGCCCACAGTCAATGATTCACATACATACAACTCTGAAAGTTAAAGAAAGAAGCTGATGCTTCCATTCCGTCACAAAGGCTTTCCATGGAAAGCTAGGTGGGGCCCACCGTGGTATTTTTGAGAAATCCATCCCATCCATCTGTTTTGCCCGATATTGTTAGGACATGATACCAAAATCGAAACAGATCCAAAACTCAAGTGGGCCGACAGGGAAATGCCTGTCGTTGAAAGCTTCCCGGGTCCACCTTGATTCTTATATGTCATCATACTGTTCGTAAGGTCACTGGACTAGTCGGGTTATCTGGGTCAGCTCGATAGATTCGACTTGGAAAAGCTCAACTCGCCTCGGCTCGAAATTAGATTCGGACTGAGTTGAGCTGGTTTTTAGAGTTTCAAAAAATTTTGAGCCGAGTTTAAGCTTGCTGGAGCTCGGCTTGACGCGGATCGAATCAGCTTGGTGACCGGGTTATTTTGATTTTGATGCGTGTTTGATTTTAATGCTGCTCTCCGGTGTTTGATGAAATACTAGAAAAATATTATTATTGTTTTGCATTCTTTGAGAAATTGAAGATGTAATTTATATGTTTGAGAAAATGCCTTATAGGCTCGAACTCAGCTCAAACTGGCCTGAGTTGTTGATAGAACTGAGCCGAGCTGGGCAAACAGGCTCGAGGACTAAGCCGAGCTATGTCAAGCTTGACACAATTCAACTCATGTCTCTAGTCATTCCTACTGGATAAACTAAAAACATCAAATATTTGCCTAATCTAAAACTTTTGTGGCTCCATGAATATTTCCATGTAGACATTCAATCTCACTTTTTCCTATGGTACGACACACTTGAATTTTGAATGTACCTCATTTTTGGACCCATGTCCTAACATAATCAGGCAAAATAGATAAGTGGGGTGAATTTCCTACTAGCATCACGACGGGGCCTAACTAGCTTCCCATAGGCTTTGGCAGTCTGGCCATTAGTAGCCAATAGCGATGATGTATAGGTTTTATCCATGCCGTCCATCTACTTTTCTGGATCATTTTAGAGCTCGAGCCTAAAAGCAGATCAAATCTCATGTGGAACATACCACGGGAAGTAGTGGTGATTGAACCCCACTATTGAAAACTTTCTAGAGGTACAAATTTTTTGGATTAAGCTTGTGTTTCCAATTCATCCATATCTTGGTGACCTAGTTAATAGGTTGGATGGCAAATAAACATTACAATGGCACTAGCAAGTTTTTAATGGTGTGCATTCAAACACCAATGTTTTCTTATGGTGTGGTCCACTTGAGAATTAGATGTCTCATTTTTGGATTCATGCAATAAAATAATATATAAAAATAGATAGATAGCTAGAATAAAACATATATATCATGGTGGGACCCACATAACAATGCAGCCAGCCACTGGCAGCGTCAGTAGGTGATCAACATCCTTGGTTATTAAACTAAAATAAATATTATAGCATCCAAGAGTAACATTTTAGTTTAAGTTAATACATTACTTTTTAAATTTCAACTAAAATAAATATTATAATACAAAGTTTTTTTTAATTTTTTTTTCTTAAAGCATTTCAAATTAAAAAGGTAATTTAAACCATAAGGGGTAATAATTCACCCCATGATGTTCTTGAGAAATCCATCAAGTCAACCATTTTATTTGTCATATTTTAGGGGTGGGGCAAATATGAACTAGATTCAATATTCAAGTGGGTCACGTGACTTGCAACAGTGGTATTGAACATCCACTATTGAAACTTCACCCATTGTCATGTGGCCCACCATGATGTTTATGAGAAATTAATCTATCCATCAGTTTTCCCAGCTCACTTTTGGACACATGTCCAAATGTAATGAAGATTTAAAACTCAAGTGTGCCACACAACTTGAAAAAGTGTTATTAAACCCCTTCTATTAGAATGGATAAGTTCAAAAAACCAGAGTGTCCCATCATAATGATTTTGAAAATTCGACCCTATCCACTATTTTCATCAGCTCATTTTAGATGCAAGCTCAAACATGAGGCATATCTATCACTCATGTGGGCCACACTATTTGAAACAATGGTAGGCTATTGAACCTTCATTATTGAAATAGTCATGAGACCCACATTTATTTTTTGAAACATCTACCAATCCAGCATTTTCTTCACATGATCTTATGGGTGGGAATAGAGTTGTACACAAGTCGAACCGTGTTGAGCTTGGCCCTGCTTAACTCGGCTTGGCCACTAGCTGACCCTAGCTAGAACTGAGCTTTGCTCGGTCCTTGAGCTTGACTAGCCAACTCAGCTCGGTTCGGTCAACAGCCCGGGCCAGTTCGAGCATGTGTGGCATTTTCTCATACACATGAAGTGCACCTTAATTTCTCACAGTTTGTAAAATAGCGGCAGTAATTTACATGTATTTCATCAAATACTCAGTAGGCAGCATCAAAATCAAGATTCAAGGGTAATTTTATCATGTAATGGTTTTTTCTTGCAGTGACTTGTTTCATATCCATACCTTCCTCACCACCGGCCAATCTGACGGAGAATGTATCCACCCAAAACAACACTTCGTTCAGTCATTTCATCGAACACTTGGTGAACAACATCAATATCAAAGCAATCGAGTCACCGAACTAGTTCGATTTGAGTTGAGGTTCGATCCGAGTTGATTTGAGCTTGGCCAAGTTCGAACTCAGCTCAAAATTTTTTCGAGCTTCAAAAATTGACTTGGCTCGAACTCAGTTTCGAGCTGAGCCGAATCGAGTTTTTTCAAGTCAAGCAAGTTAATCGAGCTAACTCAATTCGTGTATAGCTCTAGGTGGGAATGACCTAATGACCAATTTAGACGAAATATAATTGACATGGTGGACCCTTAGAAGATTATGGCCCTAGGCACATAAAGTTAAGTCACCCAGTAATTTACATCTATGGACTAACAAGAAGAGAGGGAGCACATTTGGTCAAGTATGGGTAACAACTTATTCAATTAAGTCATGACTGCGGACCCACTTTGATTTATATGCCGTATATCCATGCCTTTCATCTGTGGACCATAGTATATGAAATATGATGATTGAACACCTACAATTAAAAACTTCTCGGTGGCCAAAAAAGTTTTAGATTAAGCTGATATTAATGTTTTTTCTTTAAACTAGTTTATTTGACCTCATCAATAGGTTGGATGACAAGTAAACACTGTTTCTTGTGGTGTGTTCCACCTATGATTTAGGTTGGACCCTGGGAAGTTTTTAATGCGGGCTTACAATAACCACTATTTCCTGTGGTGTGGTCCATCTATGATTTAGATATTTGGGCCAATACTCTAAAATGAGTTGGCAAAATGGATGGACAAAGTGGATACATAACATATACATTAAGGTGGGCCCACTATCAAGACATTATCAAACATAATGTTTCAACAACTCAACATGCTTTTTTGGTTAATTATTTTACTAGAAATGCTTATTTTCTTGTTAAGTCAAAACTAAGATAAGCTACTTATGGACATGAGTAGCTTATGTAAAGTAACTTATTATCCATTGTTTCTATTCCTTTGACCTGTTTGTTTTGCCAATTTCTCTAATAATGTAAAGTAAATGTGTTATCATTATTATTCTATCATGGCAAAACCAAATACAGAAATGGTATGTTAAATACTATAAAAGTTTTCAACTAAACGACTAAATAAACATACTTTGATAATAATTTAACATTGAAGTAATTTAAAATTACCATCATCATGAATTCTCATTTTCTTTATATTAATGTGGTAATTTGACATTGAAATTAATAATGTAAAATCACTATCATTATGAATTATTGCTCATTTCCTATACATTATTTTTCTTCTTAGAGCCCAAAAATGGCAAGAAAACATAACAACAAACTGTTGGGATAGAATGCCAAATGCAAATTGCATGATGATCTTAACACAATGTAGCGCGATGTTGGGAACTGATGGATTTAATTGGGGAATGTGTTGCTGTAAGAGATAAGGTCATGCAAAGTATGTTAGAAATTTATTAGGTCACGTACGTGCCCATATGTGATAGTGGCACGTGGCTTAATCAAATTCTACCACCATTCCTACACCTTTGTGATGAGATTTTTCCTCCCAGGCTCGACTGGTCAAGGGTGGCGCTCAACCAGTCGAATGGGGCTCGACTCAAAGTCCAACGACCAATTGTTTTTATTCGTCCAGGCTACTCGATCGATCGAGGCTCCGCTCTACTAGTCGAGGACTCTACTCGACTAGTCGAGGTTACACAGATTCTAGTCCGATTTTGTGTGGAATTCAAAATTTTGAGCTGATTTTTACACCCACGTGAAAGAGAGTTTCCTAAACTATAAATAGGAGGTACCTAGGGCTTTCTAGGTAATGCAAGAGGGTTTTCTGAAGCTTTGCAAGGGTTTGCTAAAGGGTTTATGGCTATCAAAGGTGTGAGAGAGAGAGAGAAAGAGAGAGAGGAAGCTTGTGAAAGAGAGGTTATGCTCGTGGAGGTGATCTACTGTGCAATCAATATCTCAGCGCTTCTACGTACTTATGATTGGTGAGATATCTCTGTTTTTCTCTATTTTCTTATTATTTATCTACTCATACGTGAATGAAAAAGGTTTGATCCAAGCGGTGTGTGCTTGTGACCGGTTGTAACGTTTTACATCATAGTGGATTGTTGATTTGGACGAGGTCCCGTAGTTTTTACCTCTTTGAGGGTTTTCCACATAAAAATCTCTTGTGTTGTGTGATTTGTGCTTTGATTTATTTCATTGCTTTATTATCCCATAATTCTAGTATTTTTGAGAGGCTAGATCCTAAGGTTTTATGCAAGGCTCCCAACAAAGTGGTATCAGAGATAAGTTCATTGAACAGAGTGGGATCAGTTCTGAGTTAAGGAAAGTGGCTCATTAAGGATGATCAGTTTCAATGGTTCTAACTGGATCATATGGAAGGCTAAGATGGAGGACTTGCTATATTGCAAGGACTTGTATTCTCCAATTCAAAGCATATCAGTAAAGTCAAAGGATATAACAGATGATAATTGGAAGAAATTGGACTGGAAGGCAGTGGGGTATATTAGATAATAGTTGGACGATTCCGTATTCCACTACGTATCTACGGAGGCCTCAGCCGCTAGCCTATGGCTAAAACTACAAGTACTGTATGAGAGGAAGATGGTCGACAATAAGATTTTCTTAATAGGACGACTTGTGAATCTCAAGTTCAAAGATAGTGGTTCTATGGCTGAGCACATAAATGAGGTTAGCAATATTTTGAACCAAATCTCCGCTATGAAGATAGTCCTAGATGATGAATTACAGGCTTTACTATTACGTAGCTCATTGCTTGATAGTTGGGAGACATTGGTAGTGTCTCTAAGTAACTCTGTGCCAGACGAAAAGGTATCCATGGAACAAGTAACTAACTGTCTCTTCAATGAGGAGACAAGGAAGAAGTCTCAGGGGTTTATTCAACAAGAGGCCCTTATGACACAAGAACGGGGGAGAGAAAAGTACAGAAAGGGCGAGAAGGCCCGAGATAAATCAAGAGGTCAGTTGAGCACCAGGAAGGATATTGAATGCTAGAATTGTGACAAGAAGGGCCACTACAAGCATGAATGTCGTAATAAGAAGAACAACAAGAAAGGAAAAAGAAATGAGAAGGAAGATAAATCAGATTCCACTGCGGTCGCTTCAGATGGCGACGTTGTAGTTATTCTTTCTGCAGATCATGATGCTTGTCTCACGGTTACGAGTCAGGACATCAACTGGGTGATAGACTCGAGAACCTTATTTCATGCAACTCCACGCAGAGACTTCTTCACAAGCTACAAGTTAGGTGACTTTGGGACCGTTAAGATGAAAAATTCTGGTGTATCAAAGATCGTAGGGGTCAGTGATATTTGTGTAAAGATCGATATGGGCTGCACATTGGTTCTCAGGGATGTGAGGCATATCCCAAACCTTCGCCTCAACTTAATGTCGACAGGAAGGTTAGATGATGATGGATATGAAAGTCGATTAGTTGGTGGGCGCTGGAAGCTCATTAAGGGTTCATTTATTATGGCCAGAGGAAATAAGTATTACACCCTTTACAAGGCAAGTGTTAGTATGTGCAAGGGCGGGTTGAACGCAGCAGAAGATTCAACTATTGACATGTAGCACAGGCGTCTAGAACATATGAGTAAAAAAGAGCTTCAGGTACTAGCAAGGAAGCGGCTCCTTCCAGACGTGATAGGTATATCTTTCAAAACCTATATTGATTATTTATCAGGAAAACAACATAGAGTTTCATTTGTTAAATATGCTTCTCATGTTAATAAAGTGCATGCATTAGATTTGGTTTATTCTTATGTTTGTGGTCCTATGAGACAAAAACCTTGGGTAAGGCATTGTATTTTGTCACTTTTATAGATGATGCACTTAAGGGGGTTTAGGTATATGCTTTGAAATCTAAGAACGGAGTCTTTGGTGTGTTTAAATTGTTTCATGCTATGGTCGAGAGAGAGACGGGTAGATCATTGAAATGTATCCGCACTGACAATAGTGGTAAATTGTAAGTCCCTGAGTATATGGCATGAACAGACGGTTCCCAAGACCCCCAAGAATAATGGTGTGGCTGAGTGAATGAATCACACAATTGCAGAAAGAATCAGATACATGTTATCCCATGCGAAGTTGCCCTAGGCGTTCTGGGGAGAAGCAATGCACATGACAATGTATATGATAAACAGGTCTCCATCAACCCCGTTGAATGGAGAAGCACCTGAGAAGGTGTGGACTGGACAGGATACATCGTACAGTTATCTTAGGGTGTTTGGATGTAGGGCATCCGTTCACGTACCAAAGGATGAGAGGTCCAAGCTCGATATGAAGATCAGGAAGTGTGAATTCTTGGGGTACGGTGATGAAAATTTCGATTACAGATTGTGGGATCCGACCAAGAAGAAGTTCGTCAGGAGTAGAGATATGGTTTTCTTTGAAGATCAGTGTATAGAAGATATTGGTAAGTTAGAGAAGAACCAGCTTAGTTCAGGTGAGCCAGAGGACATGGATCCAGTTATTCCTCCCGTGGTACCTGATGACGGAGAAGTACAATAAGGTGCAGAGGATGAGGGAGTTCCTACAAAAGATAGACTGGGGGAGCAGCCCCCGCTTGTTCCATCTGTTGAGTCACGGGTGAGGAGGTTATCTAGGGAAAGACAACCATCCAAGATGTACTTGCCGCATGAGTAAATTATGCTCACTGATAGGGGACAGCCAGAAGATTATTCTGAGGCCTTAGTCGACGAGCATAAGGGGGAGTGGTTGAAAGCTATGTAAGAAGAGATGAAATCTTGGTATAAGAACCACACCTATGACATAGTGAAACTACATAAGGGTAAGAAAGCTCTGAGCAACAAGTTGGTGTTCAGAAAGAAGATTGAGCAGAAGAATTCACAGACGAGGTTCAAGGCTAGACTTGTAGTGAAAGGGTTCGATCAGAGGAAAGGTATAAACTTCGAGGAGATATTCTCACCAATGGTGAAGATGACATCCATATGGGTGTTGTTTAGGTTGGCGGCTAGCATGGATTTGAAAATAGAGCAGTTAGATATTAAAATTGCCTTTCTCCATGGTGACCTAAAAGAAGAGATATACATGTACTAACAAGAGGGGTTTGAAGTCAAAGGCAAAGAGCATATGGTGTGTAGGCTGAGGAAGATCTTGTATGGACTGAAACAAGCTCCACAAAAATAGTACAAGAAGTTTGACTAGTTCATGTTGAAGCATAGATATGACAGAACGGAGTCGGACCACTGTGTGTTCAACACAAGTTCTCGGATGATGATTTCTTAGTTCTACTATTATATGTTAATGACATACTCAATATGGGAAAAGACATCAAGAAGATTGATAGGTTAAAACAGGAGTTGGGCATGTTGTTCACTATGAAAGACTTGAGCCGAGCTAAGCAGATTCTAAGAATGGAGATAATCTATGATAGAAGTAGCAAGAAGCTTTGGCTGTCACAAGAACGGTATATTGAGAAAGTCCTAGAGTGGTTCAATATGAATGCAGTGAAGCTGGTCAGTACCCCACTGGATGGTCACTTCAGATTAAGCGACAGCCAGTGTCTCAAGACGAAGGTAGAGGTGGATGAGATGCAAAAGATACCCTACACGTCAGCGGTAGGAAGTTTGGTGTATGTTATGGTGTATATACACCTAGACATATCATATGTAGTTGGTGTTGTCAAACGGTATCTTGTCAATCTTAGCAAAGAGCATTAGACAACGGTGAAATGGATACTGCGGTATCTAAGAGGCTCATCCGGGTTGAGCCTATGCTATGGTGACAGAAAACTTGTGTTAGAGGGCTAAACAAATGTAAATATGGCATGTAACATAGACTCTAGAAAGTTTACATCAAGGTTCATGTTCACATTTGCAGAAGGAACGGTCTCTTGACAGAGCAAGCTACAGAAGGTCATAATATTGTTGACGACAGAGGCTGAGTCATAAAGGTATGTAAATAGATGCTTTGGATGAAGATGTTCCTACAGGAACTTAGCATGAAGCAGGAGCAGCACGTGGTCTATTGCGATAGCCAAAGTGCTATACACTTGAGCAAGAATCCAAGTCAGCACTTCAAGTCGAAGTACATATAGATTTGGTATCACTGGATCGGAGATACTTTGGAACAGAAGGTGTTATAGTTTGAGAAGATCCACACAGATGATAATGGGTCAGATATGATGACCAAGGCATTGCTCGAGGGCAAGTTTGAGATTTGTAAAAACCTGACTAGCTTGAAGAAAGCAGATCTCTCCTGAGTCAGAAAGGGGGGAGATTTAATGGGATTTTTCCTCCTAGGTTTGATCGTTCGAGAGCCTGGCTCGGTTGGTTGAGGGTGGCTCTCGACTAGTCGAGTGGGGCTCGAATCAAAGTCCAGTAACTAATTATTTTATTCGTCCAAGCTGCTCGACCAGTCAAGGACTCTGATCGACTAGTCGAGGTTACACAAATTCTAGTCCGATTTTGTATGAGATTCAAAAATTTGAGGTGGTTTTCGCACCCATGCGAAAGGGAGTTTCCTAAACTATAAATAGGAGGTACCTAGGGCTTTCTAGGTAATGCAAGAGGATTTTTTAAAATTTTGCAAGGGTTTGCTAAAGGGTTTAAGGCTATCAAAGGTGAGAGAGAGAGAGAGAGAGAGAGAGAGAGAGAGGAAGCTTGTGGAAGGAAGGTTATGCTCGTGGAGGTGATCTACTGTGCAATCAATATCTCAGCGCTTGTATATCCTCGTGATTAGTGAGATCTCTCTATTTTTCTCTATTTTCTTATTGTTTATCAACTCCTGCGTGAGTGAAGAATGTTTGATTCAAGCGGTGTGTGCTTGTGATCGGTTGTAACGTTCTACTTCATAGTGGATTGTTGATCTGACGAGGTCCTGTGGTTTTTACCTTTTTAAGGGTTTTCCCCGTAAAAATCTCTTATGTCGTGTGATTTGTGCTTTGATTTATTTCATTGCTTTATTATCCCATAATTCTAGTGTTTTTGGGAGGCTAGATCCTAAGGTTTTGTGCAAGGCCCCCGACACTTTGATCTTAATGGTGTTAGGTCACTATGTAATCCGTGTCTAAGGATGCCCATGGGCATATTGAATGTGAGACCCATTGTCAGAAGATGCATCCAACTCGGATATAGATACACACCTAAAAAAATCAAGCCATTTTGTAACTTAGGTGGCCCCAAAACTTAGGCGCCCCAACAAATGATTTTAGTGGTTCATGCATGATTATTCATGGGGTGGCCCACCTAAGTTTTGGATCAATTTGATTTTTGGATCCAAGGAGTATATGGACGCAAATTGCCTACTAACCAAAGCAATTATCGACTTAATGGTGCTTTGTGGGCCCCACCATAATGTATGTGTTTTGTCCACACCATTGACCCATTTTGACGGCTCATCATAGGGCATGAAGCCAAAAATGAGGCAAATCAAAATCTCGGGTGGAACGTACACCACAGGAAAAGGTGGTAATTGAATGCCTTCAATCCAGTTGATATTTATGTTTTCCCTTCATCTAGGGTCTTTGTGACCTAATCATAAGATTGGATGGCAAATAAATATTATAGTAGACCTTAGGAAGTTTTTAATAATAGGCACCCAGTTCCTTGATGTGGTACACCTGGATCTCCCTCATCTTCATGTTTGAGGTCATGATCCAAAGCGTATGTATGGTGGGGTAAAACAAAGGCATCATAGTGAGCTCACATAGCACCGTCCCGCAGCGGAGTAGATAAGCTGTCATCTAGGTTACCCCTACCACCGAGGGGCCACCTCAATGAATGTGTTTCATATCGACGATGTTCATTCGTTTTCTAGCTCATTAAAGGATGCCACCACTGAAAAAAGTGGTGAATGACCATTAAAAGCCTTTTGTAAGCCACAAAATTTTATGGGTTGAAAAAAATGGATGGACGAAGTGGATATACAACATATCATCAAGGTGGGCCCTATGGTAACACCTAATCCATGCACATCCAGGGAGCGGATTAGCCTTACCCGGGTAAGTAACACCTTAGTGGGTGTTACCCTTACTGTGTGGAATCCACCTCGATGAATGTGTTTCATATCCACAATGCTTATTTGTTTTCTCAGCTCATTTAAGGACTTGTAACAAAGCTTAACATATACAAATCTCTCATGGACCACACCACTAGAAAAGGTGGTGAATGACCATTGAAAGTTTTTTGTAGGCCACAAAAGTTTTGGATCAAGCTAATCTTTGCATTTTCCATTCATGGATTTGCTTACAGTGGGCCTTGAGAAGTTTTTAATAGAGCATTCAATGATCACTATTTCTTGTGGTGCGGCTTACCGGAGATTTGAATGTATTTAATTTTTAAGATTGCGTTCTAAATTGGGCTGAAAAGCAAATGGACAGAGTGGATACTGGATATACAACATATCATCAAGGTGAGCCTTACGGTAAGGCACGGGTAACACTCACTAAGGTTACCGGGGTAACAGCTTACCGTGTGGACCCATCTCGATGAATGTGTTTCATATCATGACACTCCATTTTCTCAACTTGTTTATTTTCTCAGCTCCTTTAAGAACATTATATCAAAACTTGAGCATATCCAAATTTCTTGTAGACCACACCACTGAAAAAAGTGTGAATGACTATTAAAAGCTTTCTGTAGGACACAAGTTTTAGATCAAGTTAATCTTTGTATTTTCCATTCATCCTATTATGGTTGACCTTATTAATCGGTTGAATGGCCTATAAGCATTATGAATATTCTTACAATAGGCCTTGAAAAGGCTTTCATGGTAAGCGTCTTATGGTGTGGCCCACTTGAGATTTGGATATGCTTAATTTTCGGACCATGTTTTAAAATGGGCTGGAAAAACTGATGAACAGAGTGAAATACAACATATCATAAAGGTGGGCCCTATGGTAAGGGCAACACCCACTAAGGTGTTACCTGGGTAACACCTGATCCACGTCCCTCCATGGAGCAGATTATCTATTATAGGGGCCCACCTTAACGAATGTGTTTCATATCCACGACCCTCATTGCTTTCTCACTGATTTTGCGAAAAAAAAAAAAAAGTGAATGGCCATTAAAAACTTTTTATAGGCAACAAAAGTTTTAGATCAAGCTAATCTTTATATTTTCCATTCATCCATTTTTGGTTAACCTTATCAAGGAGTTGGATGGCATATAAACATTATAAATTTTCTAACAATAAGCCTTGAGAAGTTTTTATTGGTGAGCATTCAATGATCTTTGTTTCTTGTGGTGTGGCCCACTTGAGATTTGGATATACTTAATTTTTAGGAATGCATCCTAAAATGGACTGGAAAAACGGATGGAAGGAGTGCAACATATCATCAAAGTAAGCCCTACGGTGAGGGTAATACATTAGTGAGGGTTACCCAGGTAACACTTAATCCACGCAGCGGATCAGCTGTTACCCAGTAACACCCTGATGGACCGTGTGGGGCCCACCTCGATATGAATGTGTTTTATATCCACGACGCACATTCGTTTTCACAGCTCATTTAAGGACATTTTATCAAGATAGCCACGTTGCTATTGCCAGTATCAGTAGGGAATCGCGTCTGGAGAATAAGCGGAACACGCGTTTAAATGCATTGGAGAAGAGAGAGAAGGTTTGTTTTACCTGAAAATTTCACTTGTAAGGAAGTCAGCGATGATATTTCTACCAAGCGAGCTTTCCCTCCCTCTTTTTGTTCTTTTCTTTTTTTTGTTTTTTTTTTCCTGCGTAGATAGCTTTCATTTTGGTTTTTGTTCTTTTCTTTTTCCTGCGTAGCTTAGCTGGCGAGCTAGCTTGACAGATTGTGAAGTGCAGAGAACATGAAAAAAAAACAAAAAAAAAAAAAAAAACAGACGCAGAAATTAAGACAGCTTCAATATTCAATGCATGGATACGCAATCTGATTTGGTGGTCACCATCACGGTTTCAAGACTCGCTATACGACTCACCATTTCATCTCGAGTTGAGTTGTACCGGACGAGTCGAGGTGACTCAGCCAAGTCAGGCCAAGTAATTTGCTAATTTTCAATTCTGGCAAATAGAGCCCATGATTCATTGATCCAGACCATTGGCTGTTGATTCTCATCTTGATGGAGCATGTACAAAAAACAAAAAAGAAAAAAAGATTGGAATGAATATTATTTCACTGAAATGTGTATTGTCTTTCTCAACCAACTACATGAGCACCGATAAGCCACCAATCTGGAAATCATTTGAATAGTGGCCCATTCGCAGCAATCCATAACGTATCAATGGTCTGGATTGTCCAAACATGAGACCCACTTGCCAAAACTAAAAACACTAGATATAAGTGGGGTAGATGCAGCAGCTGATCGTTTTGACCAGACAAGTTCCATGGTTTGACTCGCCTTGACCCGTACTCATCCCACTTTTACCCATACAGTGCTCGACTGAGTCCGAGTCAACTTGAACGACTCGTCAAGTCAAACCAACGACAGAAACCATTTAAGAGGATGTAAGGAGAACTGGATATTCCAAATTCAAAGTACACATGTGGCCCACCTAATGAATGGTCTGGATTCTACATATGCATTTGAAAAATGCTACTCCACCGACTACCAGCCTTTGCGTTTTCTACGCCCACTTTAGTGGTGTAGGATGGGAGTTCGCAGGCAAGTGGGTTTCAACGGCTACTTTTCATAAGGCAAGTGGATGGATGGGGGTGGGCCCACTTTGGGTCTTCATGCCCGTGAGTTCCCATTTGGATTAGGGAATTGTTTGGATGATGGCTGGCCGACATAAAACCGTGATACTCTGTCACAGTGTCGTGGATCATACACGGGCCCTTAAAAAATTACTAGAAATTGCACACGTAGCATGTAATTAATTCAAATTAAATTATCCAATTTATGAGTCCATTCTAGATAAATCATGAACTGAAGTTTCAGTTTTTTGATAATCTAACTGAGATATTTATTGGATAGTTAAAAATGAGCAACATCTAACCATGGTATTTTAACAAATAAGTGTCTATAAATCACATGTTAGGATTGTTCAACAAATATGAATTTGAGTCTGTGACTCATCCATATTCCATGTGTATGATCTCTATGTGTCTGAGTATCAAGCATCGCACTCTGCAGAGTAGCGAATAATTTCCCAGCACAAATTCTAGTCTAATCAAAACATGCCCAACGAAAGAAAAATAATAATAATAAAATAAGCAGAAGACTCTTCAAAGAGAGAAGTGCTCTAGGAGCACTGTATAAGTTCTCCTGACTGCATCAGTTCTTATAGTGCTCTTAGTTGTATTACCTCAATTAGCCGTTTCAATTGATTGATCTGGACCGTCCATTAACTTTAGAATGCATTTATAAGGCTTTCAAGAGAAGATCACACCATTCTGATGATCTAAACCATCTTTGGTTTGGACTTACTTTCTATAGTCATCTTTTTTTCTTTTTGTTTTTGGTTCCCAAGCCATAGATGATTGCGTAACAAGAGTGGTTCTTTAGAATCATAAGCAATTGATGATGGTCTATAACAAATACATGGATCGGATTATTGATTAGACCTATTTTTGTTTATATGATCTTGACCGTCCTTATTAAAAGCCACTGGTCAATGGTTAATATTTATTAGATTAGCGCGATGGTTGCATGGTTGTCTGAAATGTATGTTGGACCTAATGAACAGTCTAGATCAATGGATTAGAAGGGATTAGGTGGGATGGAATTGCATATGGTCATGTGCCAATTCCACTCCATGTTCGGAGAGAATGGAAAAGCTGGAATTAGATTAGATGGAATTGCATTGGTCGAGCCAATTTCACTCCGTTAGCAAGTTGTGTAGGTCCCATCATGATGTGTGGGCTATATCCACACTGTCCACCCATTTTTTGAGATTATTTTAGAGCATGGGCCAAAAAACCAAGTAAATCTAAAGCTCAAGTGGACCCACCATAGAAAGCAATGGGGATTGAATACTTACCATTGAAAACTTCTTTGGGGCCATATAAGTTTTGGATCTACCTCATTTTTAGGCTCATGCCATAAAATGAGGTTACAAAACAAATGAAAGTTTTAGATATAACACATGTGTGTTATTCTCAGTAGTTTTAAATGATAGTGGGTATATCCATTCACTGTACCACCATATTACCAACAAAGCATAAAATTAATCTCATCCCATGGCAATAGGGACAATCCCTCTATGGCTAATAGTTGTTTTTTTTTTGAATCTCATCTCACCTAATCCCACCGCCCAGACACGCCCATTTTAGGGGACTTGATTTTGGTAGTAACTCTTCCGACATTAAAACGTTGGTATTGGTCACTGCTGATGCATGCATTTTATCCATTTTGCTAGCTCATTTTGGAGCCTTAGCCTTAAAAATTGAGGCAGATCCAGATCTCGTGTGGACCACACAATGGGAAATAGTGGTGATTGAACACCCATTGTTAAAAACTCCTTAAGGGCCATAAAAGTTTGGATGAAGGTCATATTTGTTTTTCCCTTTTATCTAGGTCTATTTGACCTAATCAACATGTTAGATGGTAGATAAACATTACATTAGGCCCTAAGAAATTCTTAATAGTGAGTGTTCAATCACCTCGGTCTCTTGTGGTGTGGTCTACCATATTCAACCTGAGACTTCAATCTGCCTCATTTTCAGGCTCATGTCCTCGATCGAATTGGAAATAGGTGGATGACATAATAAAACACATCCATCATGAAGGCACGTAACATAACATGACTAGGGTACTAATTGGTCACTATCAAATCTGAGTCACACTACAGGTATCAGCCCAAAAATGAAGAAGATCCAAATATCAGGTTGACCACGCAATCAGAAAAATGATAGTTGAACCCCACCATAAAAAACTTCCTAAGGCCCGTCGTAATGCCCAATACTTATTTGCCATCCACCCTCTTGATGAGGTTACATAGATATAGATGAAGAGTAAAAGCACTTATCAGCTTGATCCAAAACTTTTGTGGTTGATAATAAGCTTTTAATGGTCAGTCACACTTGTTTCATGTGGTATGGTCCGCCTGATATTTGGTTTTACTTCGATTTTGGGCTCATGCCCTAAAATGAGCTGGGAAAATGGATTGACATCTGGATATACGAATGTGGGCCAAGTTGATTTACGTGTGTTATTTCCCAAAAGGGAACCAGGTCTGAAGCATAAGTGGATCATACCACTTGAAACAATGGATATAATGGCAACGAACGGTACTGCTTATTTGTCATCCGACCTGTTGATAAAGTCATTTGGATGAAGGGAAAACACAAATATCAACTTGATCCAAAACTTTTGTGGCCCCAGAAAGTTTTTAATGATTCGCCATTCACTCACCAATGTTTCCATGGTGTGGTCCACTTGAACTTTGGATTTGCTTCATTTTTTGGTTCATGCCCTAAAATGAGAGGGAAAAATAGATGGATAACATTGATATAAAATACATACATCACATTGGGCCCCACAACGCCCAACACATATGATGTATTTTGTTTCAAAATTTATATTTTAGAAAAAATTCAAATATTTTGGTTTCCTTCCAAAGTTGAAATTTCTATTGCTTTTGAGTTATAGGTTTAGTCCTACATCGGATTTTTCTAAGAATTTTATTTATTTATTTATTTATTATATATTTTTTTTGCATATAAGATAGGCTTTTTTTCTTGGGGCTTGAGCACCATTTAGGGGAGATATGCCAATAGCTTTAATATATGTCATTGACCACATATGCGTGTGCGTGCTGAGCTGAGCCGAGTCTGATTTCGAGTCCACGTACGATGAGATGGGTCGGGTGCGACTGCAAGTGTGTGTATGGGTACTCGTGGAACTTTATTTTTACAAGAGTGTAGCGCCTTTTGGTTTGAACTAAAGAGATGTGGCTAGTCGGTTGGTCGCACTTGTTGGGTTTAAGTCCAACGGACCAAACCCTTTCAAAAAGGTGCTTAATGCACCACTTCAAAGTATATATAAGGACTTTCATTCCATTTTCAAAAAAAGAAAAAATCTCTTTGTTTTGTACTATTTTACAAGTTTTGGTTGCTAAGTTCGTTCTCAAGTTAACTCAGCACTTTTGAGTTAAACTACAAGTAGTTTGAGCCCGCATATAGTGAGTGTACCACTGGGACTGGATTATAGTCGTTGTATCCTGGAGGTCGATTGCTCTATAAAACTGTTGCACTTGGGACACTGTCCAAGGGGAGAAAATTTGATTTCAAGCCGAGTGACTCACATTACGCTTTGACTCAACTCCATAAGTTTTTTATCTCATTTCTTTTATTTTCTTTTTAGTTTTCAATTTTTAAATAATTTATTTGATTCAACCAAATAGTTCAGAAATTTTAAAATCGAATTTGTTGAATTAAATAGAATATGACTACCGTAACAGTTAATACTTCTACCGAGGTAGCCAAAATCAAATCATTTGATGGACAATACTTTAAACGGTGGAAACAGAAACTTATGTTCACATTGACCACCCTTAAAGTTTCATACATATTGTCTGAATCATTTACTATAGATCCAGTAAATCAAACTGAAATAGAAGATGAAAATAATTGTAAAAATTATATTATGAACTCTTTATCCAACGAGTTGTATGATGTGTATGCTTCTTATGAGTCTATTAAGGAAACATGGACTATTTAAAAAAGGAAAGAAATACATTATGGAAGATGTAGGCATTAAGAAACATTCAATCACTAATTTCATTCACTATAAAATCATAGATGATAAACCTGTCATAATCAGATACACGATTTTTAAAATATAGTTCATGAATTGTCATCAGAAGGAATTAAGTTGGATGAAGTGTTTTTGTCAAGAGCGCTGATAGAAAAGCTACTGTCCTCCTAAAAAGGACATAAGACTAAAATAAAACATAAAAAGAACAGTGTTTTATTAGAAACTGTAATCGTATACAAACGAATAGAGGAAGCTAATAGAAATATGGACAAAAAAAAATGTAAACGAGGTAAATTCAAAGGCGAATCTTGTGGAATCAAGTCAGAAAATAATAAGAAGAAAAATAGAAAATGTAATAACTGTAGCAAGGCTAGACATTATGGCAATGAATGCAAGCTAAAAAAAAGAAGAATGCAAATAATCAATTTAATAAAAAAAAAGAAAAAAGAAACTGCTATAACTGTAAAAAGCCTGGGCGTCACATTAAAATCTACAGGCTTAATAAAAGTAAAGATAAGCCATAGGCTAACTTTACATAAACAAGTAATTTTTAGTGCACTCATTCTTGCACTCTGATTTGTTAATCACGTGAGTCGTTGTGTCATAAAGTCGGTGAGCCTTTGAAAAGTGAAAATCGAAGACATAAGCGGGATAAAAGCATCAAAGTGGCAAGAACAAGTAACCAAGTGGCCTTGATGATCCTAACCTTTGACCCAAAACAATTCCTTTACCTTTAGATGATTTAGACCCATTAGGATAACCCATTTTGATCATCCCTTAAGCCATAAGATCCTATATCCTATCATGTTTGGCTTAGCATTAGAGGTTTGTGTTGCTGAAATAAACAGTTGAGATCAGCAACCTTTGGTCCGATTGAATCAAGCTATTGTAGGGCAAAAAAAAAAACAGGAAAACCTGGCCACTGTTTGGTTGGACTCGGTTTGACCAAATGGCAACTTCGGTCTGACTAAACATAAATTTGGTCCGATCAAGTGTGACTGAAGGTCAGCCTTGGTCTGACTAAAAATGGCCAAAACTGTCCAGTAACTTTTGATCTTTATTCAGTCCGATCGAGAGAAAATTTGGTTTGACCGAAGACCTCCTCAATGCAACCGAAATATAGCTATTAAAGATCCGTTATGACTTTTTCTTATAAAAATAGCATTCAGATCTTTACGAAGAGCATAGACTTTGGCAGTTTAGAGACTCTAGTACCCTCTAAGTCTAATCTATATAGCCTAGAACTCTTTCCCAATGAAATTCATGTCTTCTTCCTTGTGATACATCACTCAAATAAACATTTCATGCTTTTATTAAGGAAGAACATGATCTCATGCATTCTCTAGAGTATTGAGAACAACCTTATAGGTATATCTATAGTCTCTGTGATACTCTAGAGTGTCCATCAGTTGAATCCCCTAGGAACAACAACTTCCCATTAGTTATAGGAGATTCAACCCACTCTC
This sequence comes from Magnolia kwangsiensis, assembly GCA_037074715.1. Taxonomy (NCBI): domain Eukaryota; kingdom Viridiplantae; phylum Streptophyta; class Magnoliopsida; order Magnoliales; family Magnoliaceae; genus Magnolia; species Magnolia kwangsiensis. The sequence continues at coordinate 161,841,688 of CM073571.1, forward strand.
ATCACCTTGGTTATCTTGAAAGAAGCATCAAATGCAAGGAGATTGATCGTGAAGCTGAAGTCTTGGCAAGCAGTAGCAGCATGATCAGGGGAGCATTTGGAGTTGATTGAAGCACGAGAGAGTGTTCACAAATCCAAGTGTAGGGTCACGATGTAGTAATAATGTCGATAAGACCAAAGTTGAATCCACAGGGACTAATCTTGTATGTTTCTGAAAGTAAGTAGAACTATAACTAGAAGAAGATGCAAATCTAAATCTGAATAATTAGGAAGAGTAATTGTAAATGATGTAATTGAAACTTGTGAGTTTAAAAGTGAAAATTAGGGTGCCAAGGATCTACTTATAGCAATTAAGATTCTACTTTACTTAATTTAAGTAACGCAATTGGAATTAGAGTCCTATCCTATCCAATTAAAAAATATAGTAATTAAATCAAATCTGAACATTTATTGACCTATTTCTCAATGGATAAGGATTATGAGGATTGGAAGGGATTCCATCACCTTAGCATGCCTAGAAGAAGATAGTAAACAAAAAGATTTACTAATCCCACAATCTTAAATAGGAAAATGAGATATTCAAAGTTATTGCAACATTTATTGTAATTTGAGTCATAACAAACCATAGAAAACTGAAAATATTCCTTAAAATCAAACTAGAAATCAATGGAGTTCAATAAAAACATGACTCAAAGCAAAGTAAACATCACAATCACGTTATAAGCTTCACCTCTTAGCCCTAGCTAAGAGGTTTGATTAACCATAAACATGATTGAATTAAAAACTCTTAAGGAACACATAAAAATAAACTGAGGAAAAAGAAGAAAACTCTTAGCGGTGACCCTCTACCCTTTTGATCCACTCCTTAAACCCTAGAGGATGCTTTGGAGCATCTCAGGAACTCCTATTAATAGTTGGAGAACTCCAACTTTCACACTGAGTTGGAAAATTTTGGAAACTGCTTCAAATTTACGTAGTCTGTACAAAATCTGTATAACCTTCGACTAGTCGAGAGCATTAATCTTTGACTAGTTGAGAGTCATCTTTGATTAGTCAAGAGAAATTTTTGACTGGTCAAGAGTCAAAGATAATGTTGATGGATTTCAAGTCGAAGTTTCTTGGGTTAGTCAAACCAGAACTTAGACTAGTCGAATTTCACGAGTAATCCGTTTCTTCACTTCAAATCTTTAATTCTCTTCATTCCTCACTTGGTTTCCTTAGATCTTTGACATGTGTATTTTTCAATCTTGGTCTTCTAATATCCACTATTTGCCTTGGTGATTCTTGAGCATTAAATCCATGCTTTTAACATTCTTTTCAATCCAAGCTCTTAGATTCACCTTACAATACAAACATGTGTACAATATACCCATTAAGCATTATCATGTTCATAAAACTAAGATATAAATAGGGAGAAATATGAAATATTTGACACTTAACAAAGAGCGGAGATCAAGCAACCCTAGAGGCGAAACAAGCGGGGCTCAATCAGACAAGTAAGTTGTCATCATTAGAGTCCAATGACCTCGAAGATCTTTCCGTGGTTAACATACTAAGACCGTCATAGGCCTCTCGGTGGAGAATATGTTGAGTCCTTGTGTAGGACGTTATTGCCTTGTGTAGGCATAGTGTGCCTTGTTTAGGCACTTGTGATTGCCTTGTGTAGGCATTGATGGCCTTGTGTAGGCTCCTGGTCATGTCCTTGTGTAGGACTTGTTAGCCTTGTGTAGGCTTCTCCTTATGTAGGAATTGTTTGACTTGTGTAGGCTTCTAAGGGTGTCTTGTGTAGACTCCTTAGGTAACCTTGTGTAGGTTGTAAAAGTTTATGATCAACTTGATTTAAAACCATTGAGAGTGAAATCTGGCACAATTTAAGCTTGAGTGCGTCAACCGAGAGTGGAGTAGGCAAATAACTAAACCAATATATATGATTGTGTTTGGGATTGCTCTCTATGCATTCATCTAATTATACTTATGTTTATTAAATGGTTACTACGATGCATGATTAACTATATGTCTAAGCATTGATAGGAGTCACATCCCACACACTCACATATACTATATTCATAGGTTAGTTGCTTTACATGTAAATCTTGTGCAACCTATGTGTTTGGACCCTCTATTGGCTTAGTAGCCATAGAGTTAATTTGCCTTACTTAGCTTGAATGAAGTTAAGCATTGTTTGTTGTTATAAGGAAATAAATTTTGAAAAAGTCCTATTCACCCCCCTTTAGGACACTTAGACTAATTCCATACTTCTACAACAACGGTTCTACTGCAATTTCAATTGATATCAAAACAGGTTCCTCTTGAAGGGTTTAACAACCTAGAGAGAGATCCTAAACTGAAGTTGGAACTATGGCTAAAGGAGAGGGAACATTAGTTTCTCGACTACCCATCTTTAATGGTTCAAACTATACATATTGGAAAACAAGAATGAATTTTTTTTATAGTCTTTGGACCATGATGTTTGGAAAATTTTTGAAAATGGATATGTGCCACCAGCTGAACAAGTAGTACTTGATAATGACACCACCATCTCTAGACCCAAACCAAAATTCATGTGGAATGACTATGAAAAACAGATGAAAACATATGAGGTCCAAGCCATGAATGCCAGCTTGGACCTTGAATGTGTGCATAGATCCGAACTTCAAAATTAGCTTAAATATGCACTTTGATCAAGTTATGTCTCGAGTAATTGAGCTGATGCTCGATCAATCAACCTTGAGTGATCGAAACAAGCTAAAAATGTCTAGTGAACAATGTAGCAAAAAAGAGCATGTTTGATTGATTGAGAAAATCCTCGATCCCTCTCGAGCTATCAAGTTCGATCGATCAAACTTGTCCAGATTTATTCAGCAAGCTTTTTATTTTGAAATCATTTGGAGCTTGATCAAGACCTGGCTCAAGCGACTCGAGCGATCGTGCCTAACATTATTTTTCTGTTCTTCTTTGGTTGAAATGCAGTCTATTTATATGAGAAGATAGGCATTTGGGCACTTCGAGGAGAATCCATTAGAGTCCTGTGTGAGTGTTTTCCCTAGTTTAAAACCTTCTTTCCAAGCTCTAATTTCCCGAGTTCATCATTCAATCCTAGTGTTTATGAGAGCATTAATGAGCATTTAAAGCTCAATTTGAATAATGAACTCAATGCATTTATTAATGGCCTTAACCTAATCCGATTCAGGAAAATCTTTTGTCATTATGGCCAATGAATGCTCTATACTTTAGAAAGATTCATCCATCATATTCTCCCTTACATTGGCACTACAAAGGTACATTTTCTATAAGAATGTTGTTTAAGGGAGTTGAAGAAGAACCTTTCATGACAGAAGAACTTCTTCAACAAGATGCATTCATGGGGGCTCATCCATTTCGAGTAAGAAAGTATTTTTTGAGTCCATTTTGTTAGGAAATCGATTCTTGTGTAGAATTAGATTTTATAGTTTGATAAACCAAACTCACTAAGTCCTTGTGTAGGCCTCTAACGAGAGCGTATCTGTGTCATCCTTGTATATGAAATTTTGTTGAGTTTGAGATCCAAACTCTCTATGACCGTGTGTAGGCCAACGATGGATGCAAAACGTGTATACCTTGTGCAGGTTGTAAAGGTTTATGGTAAACCTGATTTAAAACCAATGTGATAGTGAAATCCAGTACACTTTAGGAGAGAATGTGTCCGCCAAGAGTGGAGTATGCACATAGCCAAACCATTATACATTGTATGCAATGGGTTGACTGAATCTTTTTTATTGTTGTTTTTATTTTTACTGAATGTTTGTGAATATATATATGTACTGTAGCCAACATGTTTGATAAATTGCTCACATGATTGATTTAATTTGAATTGGTAAATCAATCTATATCTTGTTTCTTTGATTGAGTGATTGGAGGAGCCTTTGCAATTTAATTTTACAATATTCTATTGAGCCCCCTCTAGGACGTAGCCTAACTTTCTAGGTCCTATCGTAGCGACTATTGAACTTAGATTGCAATTTCAAACCTTACCCTCATGGTTTATATAATTAAAACAAAATGGGCCTTTCAATAAAAGCCGACAAGGCACTAAGTCCATTTAAGAGCACCATAAAGGAATTCTACCTATCAAAGCCAACGAGGCACCATACTTTCCAAACATGGTTAGTTTACAACCAATTCCATTTGATCTAAAATATAAGGTGGCCAATAGTTTGAGGTACAATCTCATATTCATGTTACAACTATATAAATCACAAATGGGGTAGCCAGGTCGCATGAATCAATCCACATTCACTCATTATCCCTGTGTTTATCACAAGTGAGTTCTGATTGCAAGAGTTCATGATTCCAAACATTTTAACATGCTAATATAAAAAACTTACTCTAAAGCTTATTCAATGTATGTTCATGTATAATCTACGAGACAATTATTACACTTAGGCATGTAACGAAGTGCGCATATGTGCAACAACCTATACAAAGAGAGCTAACATATTGAGTTTTCATATACATATTTCTAGAGTTAGGAATTCTACCTAATAATATTATAATTGACACATGTGGCATACAGTATAAGAGGTATCACAGGATTCATAACCAAATAATTATAGGGTTAACAGATAAAGTATAGACTACAAGGGTTATCACTTGATTTATTGGTTAATTAGCATAATTACTCAAGTATTGAGACTATCTTAAGAGAAAAAAATGTAGTAAGAAAGCTTAAAGGGCATTTAATCACCTTGGGGGTAGGGTTCCTCAGCTCAACCACCCTCGATTTGGGTGCGACTTGTCGGATACAGTTCCCAGGTCTTAAAATTGGGGAATACCTAAGACAACTTCAATTCAGAGCATCTACATTAATTTCCCCCAAATTAGGGTTTAAATTGAGAATTTGAAAATGGTTTACTTACCATGGGATCCAACGATTGTCTAGGGCTGCTTGATTCGGCACGAATCTAAGGCTTTGGCGATGTTATGCCTTACGCATGACTTTCACTTGAAGACGGACAACTCTATATTACGTGTAGGGCTTTAAAAACCAAAGTTAAGATGGGAAGCTACTAGTGGGAGGTGATCCAAGAGAACTGACATGATCCGAAGTGACAAGATCTGGCTTCGATCTACCCCTCTCTCTCTCTCTCTCTCTCTCTCTCTCTCTCTCTCTCTCTCTCTCTCTCTCTCTCATTTTCTCTAAAACCCTAGGGCTTAGAAGGAATGAAAGAAAGAAAGAAAGGGTTGGGGGGTATTTATAATCAAAAATATATTTTTTTTCCAAATTCATAACTTAATGTGAGCTATCAATCGAATCAATGACAACTGTTGGTCAAATTAACATATACCAAATGTAAGACCTGTATCCTAGCTTGCACTGATCCATAGCTTTCCACGGTCCTCCTGGTTGAATTCCGGTGACCTGTGACGCGTAGACAATAGTTGCGCACGATCCTAAGTCGTATCCCGTAGATCTGAGTTGGCTCAATACGAGACTTATACCATTGCGACTGCATCGTCGCCGCGGTTCTAACGTCGCGTCTTGCACACCGATCCGATACCTACGCCAAGATATGTGGGCCCGCATTCAGTTCGAGGAAAACACCGTGCATTTGCAATGCCAAGATAATCTCTACAACATGTCTCATCAATCAATCACTCAATCAATTAATCAATCACCTCATGTCAAGTACAAGATCAACCCCAAAGTCAACTCTTTCTCACTCTCTCTCTTATAGACCCGTAAATGTCAAGTACACTTATCAACTCACATCCATCACCTCTCCCTTACAACCACCATTTCTCTCTTTATCTTCACATTTTCCAAGCAACCAAAAAAAAAGAGGACGTCCAAGCTCTTCCATGGATAGAAAAGTGTGATGTGTGTGGCCCACTTCCTATCCTAAGATCCACCATCCTAGCCTTTCATTTCTCATCATCTTCGATCAAAGTGAGACACAAGAAGATTGGCGTTCCATCGGACTAAGAAGATCGAACGGTCGGTGTTTCTATAGGCCTAGATTTTATTTTTGATGATGGGCCAAGTGAGGCCTACCGATTGATGGTATGGATCTCACTTTGGACCCTAGGTGTAGCCGATGACCCACCTTGATTCTCATGATCATTCCATGACAGAGAAATTCTCCATGGACCCCATCATGATGTTTATTTTTCTTACATGGATAGGGTCATCTAGACCTTGCATTTTAGTGGATAAAGGATCTCCACCGTTGATTTTGATCGGTGAGCTCATATGTAATGGGACCCACTTGATGTATGTTGTAAATCATGGAAGGGAGGGCCCATAGTGCCGGGGTCCCTCCATCACTCTCTCTCTCTCTCTCTCTCTCTCTCTCTCTCTCTCTCTCTCTCTCTCTCTCTCTCTCTCTCTCTCTTCCCTTGTTGTTGGCCCCATGATGTATGCAATTGATCCAAGATGTCCACCTTTGTGGGACCCACTTGATGAACGTGTTAGATCTACACCATCCAAACCATGTTGGCCCTACCTTATGGCGATGGGAAAACATAAATATTAGATTGATACAAATCAAGGGCCACGTCCATGTGTGACCCACCTGGATGAGTTATATTCACACAGTCCAGTATCCCTGGACGTTGGACATGTAATGAAGTGTGAACAGACAGTGGATTGTACTAACAAAAAAATGTACCACCTTGATTCTAAACTTTTTAGGTGGGCCGCTCATACAAGCCTCACCTTGATGCATTGATCTAATCCACTCCATCCATCCCATTCCCCTACTTGTTTTAGGCGTTGAGCTGAAAAATGAGGCCAATTCGATTTTCTAGCTAGCCATAACATAGAAAACAGGGATTTCTACTATTCAAATCTATTAGGGCCCACCTTGATGTTCCACACACCAAAACATGTTAAATATTGGCCTTGATTGGTATGTCTTGTGTCATACCCCAAACCCGAAAATCGAATTCACAGGAATCCCGATTGCCGAATCCGGTGCCGACAGCCTCCATAGTACCCCATTCTCGGCTCCTACCGTTCACACGTCAGATTCCGATCCTGGGATACTACGAGGAGGATTTTTTTTTATTTTTTATTTTACATTTAAATCATAATAAGCATAACTATAAGATTACCTAAATCACAAAAGCAACATCATCATCACATATCCACTAATATAATCATTTGAGTACAATGCTGAAGGAAAAATACATAAATCAAAAATCAAGCTCCAGAAGGCCACTGCACACTCCAAGCTCAACACGGCTGCAACCTAACATCACTTGCACACATCTATCGTGCATAAGCTTATAGAAAGCTTAGAGGGTGGTGTAAGTGTATGCACAAAATGAGTGTCAAGTATTCAATACAATACCATCATTATACAATATCGAAATTACTGGTAATTCATAAATTGTACATTATTGGAATGAGCAGAAATACTAACAAGATCATAAATCATACAATGACAGAGTAAGCGGAAGTATGGACAAGTCTATAAGTCAGTAAATATCAGAATACGCAATATAGAACAGTTATGCGACAAGGAGTCATAAAGAGCCAAATATCAGATGTCAAGGATGCAATGCAATATACAAATTCTGCTAAGTCTGTCTAGGCCGTATAAGTGCAGAAATATAGCAACCCAAGATGCCATATGCCTGCGGATGTAATGAAATATGGGATGCGAATGAAATAACCATGCTGAAGTGTGAAGTCGGGATGATAGTACGTAGTATCGCAGGCTACGGGGTCCACCATAAGGGACTTCTATCCAAATCAGTCCCGGTCACGCCCCAAACTCGGGAACCCGGCTCACAAAATTCTCGATCGCTGAATCTGGCACTGACAGCCTCCGTAGAATCCCATTCTTGGCTCGTAGCTCCCATTCGTCAGGTTCCGATCCTGGGATGCTACGAGGAGGATTTTCAACGTCAGTTTGATTCGTAATAAGCATAACCAAAGGCATAACCCATAAACAACAACCAAAAACTCCATTACATTTTCACTATGATAAAAAACTTTACAAGTACAATGAGCATAAAGGGAAAAACAATGATGAAGAACCAAAAACTCCAAATGATCTACAAAGCACTCCTGCCTCAGCGCTGTTGTGCCCCAACGTCACCTGCACGCAACGGTCGTGCATAAGCTTATAGAAAGCTTAGAGGGTGGTGAAAGTGTGTGCGCAAGGTAGTAATATGATCATGCAATATCAGAATAATGCGGAATATGCAGATGGATCCATAATATCATGAGTCATACTAAAGCTATGCGATGCAAGATGCAAGTCAAGCATACAATCCTCATCTAAGTCCACATGTCAATACAGCTCAAATTAGAGATATCACTGGGGTCTAGTATACTCTAAACCAGATCGCCGCCTCATCGCGCGCAATAAGGTAAGTGGAAGAGACCTCACTATCCGTCTGCCAATATTGGGCACTACTCGTCGATAGCGGACCCATTCCTCGAGCTGGTCAGACTCAGCCTAGTATTGTCCCCTACGCTCAGGCGGGTAAGACCGCACCCCCTTCCAACCGACCATGACATAGTGGAGAGTGCAACCGTCTGGTAATCGGCACTCAACGCTCATCTACCCACTCAGTTTAGACGTTGAAGCAACCTCTTGGTACTATAAGGGTTTAGAGACTTTCACCCAGGGATATCTATAGCACCCTATGTAGAACAAGAATTTTTGGTATCCAATCCTGCCAACCACGATATGCCTGTGGAGGCTACGGCCCCGATGCCGATAGGGCGTACAATAACCATATCACACAATGCGAAATGCATGAATCACACTATCCAATCATGCGACAAATCCTGTGCGTATCGTGTGCTCATGTCGGGTAGCACCGCCTAATCGGGAGCCCATGAATAAACTGCCCGAAGGCATATGCTATGATCAGTCAATTCTCATGTCAAGCATACATATGATGCGTATGATCATAAGTCATGGAACTATACTAAACATGTTATAATAAGATGAACTATCCTTACAATGCAGATGGGCCTGGACAACCTATACACAATAAGTACGGGCCTATTATTGAGCCCTAGGGAGAGTCGTAATGCGGACATTTAACCAACATTAAACTTGCAATGTGGACGTTAAACCACCATCGCTCCCAAGCCATAGCCCGCAGTAAACATCATTACCCAAACCATGTTGGGTTCACACATTGCAATGGACCATAGGTACATCCTAGTGGGCCTTTATTACATCAAATGGGCTACATTAGTGGGCCTTACATTTATCAAATGGGCCGCATTACTGGGCTTCACCAATGGGCCTTAGGTACATTGCAATGGGTCACAATCCATGGGCCTCAGAGTATGTCAAAATGGGCCTAATCACATGGGCCCTATGTGCTTTAAATGGGCCTAAACCCATAAGCCTTTTACAATTAAATGGGCCTAATCTCATGAGCCTTATACATACCAAATGGGCCTAATCCTGTAGGCCTTTATATAAATCAAATGGGCCTAAATCCATAGGTCTTTTTCAAATCAAATGGGCCTAACTCATACATAGGAGGCCCACCCAATCTTCACTCATGCCTTAAAATGATCTTACCAAGTGGATGGACGGTCTGGATGCATCACATGCATCATGGCGGGTCCCACTATCGCTGGACAGTGCGGACAACACATGCATCACAGAGAGCTCCACTGTCCGCTGGACGGTGGAGGCAAAACAACGTCAAGGTTGGTACCACCGTCTGCCTGGACGGTGAACTTAAAACACATACATCATTGTGGGTCCCATGTGGGGCCCATCTAAATGTTTACATGTCATCCAGCCCGTTCATAAGGTCACTCAGACCTGGATGAAGGGAAAACATAAATTTCAGATTGATACAAAGCTTATGTGGGCCCAAAAATGGTTTTCAATGGTAGGGGGTACAGTCCCACTGTTTCATGTAGTGTGGGCCACTTGAGTTTTAGATTGAGTTGAAATTTGGAGGGGGCCCACCTGAGGAGGGGACCCACCTCATGAACAGATTGGATCTCATATATACATCGTGGTGGGGCCCACGGCAGCAGCCGTGGGTTGCTGCTCGACCGCCCGCTGCACGCAGCGGCGAGCTGCTGCTGCACGGCCGTCAGAGGCAGAGGCACTGCCTCTTATGTGATTTTTTAAAAAAAATCTGAAAAACCCATTTTTTGGAGGTTTTTCGGATCTAGGGCCCGCAACAAGTAGATCCACTCCGTCCATTGTCTTCCCTGGCTCAAGACAAGCCCAATGAGTCCAGATTTTGCGATTTTTGGGTGGATAGAAAATATTAAACGACTTTCCAACGGTAACCACCACAGATTTCTATACTATGGCCCACTAGATGATTAAGTCAGCCTCATTCTTCGGCTCAACAGTTCAAATGTTGCCGGGGATGAGGTGGACGGCATGGATTGAATACATACATCAAGGTGGGGCCTGCATGAGCCGGCCCACCTAAACCTTTCCTTTTTCTTTTCTTTGGCAGGGACGTCCAGCATCTCAGACGTTGGACGGTTGGGTGTTTATCAAATAATAATAATAATAATAATGCATTGAGGTGGGCCACCTCATGGAAAACATTTACATCAAGGTGGATCTCACCTGTCCAGGATGGACGAATGGCTAGAACAAATCCCAAGCCTCACGTGTGTACCACACTGTCCAAATGGACGGTGAGGATACGGGATATGTGCATCAAGAGAGTCCCACCCACACGTGTAGAGTGGGCCATGTCTTGGACAGTGTGAAACACACATACATAATGGTCAGGTCCCACCGTCCTGCCTCAATGGACGACGTGGCTAAAATACATGCAATCGAGGTGTGCCATACGTCCATCAAAGTAGACAGACAGTGTGAATGCAACACACTCATCAAGGCAGCGTCATACATCAGGGTGCCTCCGTCTGTGATGGACGGTGTGAATATAAAATACACGCTTTCAAGGTGGGACCCACGTCCAGGGATGGACAATGTGGTTATAATAAATACAATAAGGTGTGGCCCACCGCCTGGGTCCGCTGGACGGTGTAAATACACCAAGTACATCCAGGTATGGCCCACCATAACTTGCTGACGTCAATCACACCAGCTGCCTGCTGGTGTGAGGTACGTCAACCAATCTACTTTCAGTCAATGCATCCTTTTACATATATATATATATATATATATATATATATATATATATATATATATATATATATATATATATATATATAATCATTTAATATTTATTTATTTACTTATTATTATTATTATTATTATTATTTTAAACAAATACTAGCGTTTTACCTTCATCTTCAACGTCTGCTGCTGGACAGCAGACGGTCCAGCAACTCACGGCCCCTCATGGACGGACGGAGCAGATACAATAAGTCATCAGGGTGGGGTCCACGTGAATTTGGACGGTAGGGATGAAATAGATACATTAGGTGCGCCCACCGTCCCTACTGGACGGTGGAGATGAAGCACATATATCAAGGTAGGTCCCACCGTCTAACTTGTTGAACGGTGGAGATACAACATACATCAGGTGGGTCCGCGTGTACATGGCCCACAGCTTTGAAGCAAGCTGATATTTGCGTTTTCCTTTCCAATGAACGATCAACAATAAGCTGATATTTGTGTCTGCCCTGCCATCCAGATAGCGCTGCTACTACTAGTGCAGCCCTTAAACACCATATCTTCAGACGGTGTGGGTGAGATACATCCAGCAAGTGGGGTCCACGTCAGTGGGGCTCACCAATTTGAATCAAATTGCTATTTTTGTTTTCCTGCATTAACACCTGCTGCTAGACAGCAGCAAGTTCATCTATTAACGGCCCATCTGCCCCATGGTTAGATGGCCAGATGATGGACGATGTGCCTACAGGGTACATACATCGAGATGGGACCTATAGTGGGCCCCACAGCATCAGAGAACACGCTGGACAACGTGTAACGCCCATGAAAAATCCGTACTTGGGTTCGAGTACCGATTTGACCCGAAATCGCGTAGAAATAATTTTCATGGAAATTAAGCGTAAGTTAGCTAGCGCAACGCTAGAGTAGCTGGGAAATAGTCCCTGATCACTTTAAATACGTTCTGCAAGACCCAAATCGAGTAGAACAAACAACTCTACAATACTCTATAACCTCGGATCAAACTCTAAGCGGGTTTGTCCTCTGGACCACGTTGAACTTTTGTATTGGATTTAGACCGCGCGTCGAAAGTCCGATACCTCCTATCTTAGACCGTTAGAACCGCCTAGCTGGACTTGACAATCATCTCGAAAATCAAGTCAAACCGATAATCACAGACGATTTCGTTGAACCCGGACTGAAGCAACCGCGAATAGGGACGAATTTAGAATTTCAAATTCAAATCTGGCACACGACTTGACGCGTCAGTATTGAGCGTTCTGACCGTCAGAATTCATCCAGATTACACCCTCGGATCAGGAAAAATTTCTATTTATTATCATGAGACTTTCGGCCCTGATCTATGTGCGGTGACCGCTGAACTGAAACTGGTCCGCCACGTGCGATCTGCGAACCTTGCCAGACTGAAAACTTAATACGAGGTACATCTGGTACCCATGAGCTTAAGTCTGATCGCAATCGACCAGGGGACCACCAGAAAGCAGTTTTTGGACCGAAACAGCCCCGAAATGGATAGGCATCAAGTAAACTTCGTCCCGGAGCCTATTTTCGGCGATTTTAAGCTTATAAAAGGTGTTGAAACCCTCATTTCTCCTTCCCATCCGAAAATCATAAACCCTAGGAGGAAAAGAGAGAGAGTTTGAGAGAAAGAGAAGAAGAGAATTTCCCCGCTTCCGAGCCCCTGACAGTTGCTGCTTCAGCACTTCCTTCCAATCACCTGGCTGGTGATTTCTCCATTTTTCAGGTATAAAATAACCCCAAAAACTTGCTGATTTAGGGTTTGCTTAGATGCTTAACATGTTAGCTAACGTATTCCATAAATCAGGCTTTCCTACCGCCGTAGACGAAGCGTATACGCTCCGTTCAAAATCCTGCAACCGTAAGAGACTAGGTGAGGATTTTAGACGCTTTGATTGACGGTTTACAACGCTTTCAATGTCGTTTAATAGTAGATTATCGACGGCATCGCCGTTTGACATGTACAACATGCTTTCCGTTTCCTGTTTCGTAAATTAACGAAGAATATGAGATTTAGGGCATTTTAGTCATTTGTAGGAAGTACGGTCTACATGCATATTTTGCTGACGTGATTGACATGGTTTGTCGCCGCATTAGAGAGTTAGGAATGCTTGCATAATCAATTTGGCGAAGAGATTCGTCAAGTTGCGCACTTTGGGTCGACATACTATATGTGGACTTAAGTGTGTAGTGTATGTGTTTGTATAAATGCTTGTATTAGTATGTATTGAATTGAATGATGTTATGTAGTAGTTTGAGATTGATTTCATGATTAAAATGCTGACCTAAATGATTTCCTACATGTTTACCTTATGCATGATTGCATTACATGCATAGAAAGTATGCCTTGAAGATTTGCTTAAGTTGAATGTTATAACATGTGTTAACATGCTCACATGATGTATTTCAATTCCAATACCCTTGCATATCGTGTTAATATGATTTCATAGATGTATGGGACTAGACTTAGTCCAGGCAGTCGGTAACCGAGCGAATTCGTGACTGACTGGTCATAGCCACGAACGACGCGTCGATGAACGTGATTCGTGTTGAGAGTTGGCGGCAGTGGTTAGGCCACGCGAATTATTTTACCCACTTCATGTCGTTCGACTTGAGATGCGATCGCGCTAGTCGAGCCCGTCAAGCAACCCGACTGGCCGATGTATGTTCACCTTGTATGTGTCATAACTGCTTGAACCTAGGGTACTGAACTTACCATTGTAAACCCTGTTAACCGTGGTACCTTGATCCACGAAGACTCATGAGCCGGGCATGGTGGTATGGGACACCGTGGTCGAGCTGTCGGCCTACGCTGGGGCCACAAACCTCCCCGTAGTGACCAGTGAGGACCTAGACTCGTGATCAGATTATGGTGGTATGGGACACTATATTCTAGCTGTCGGCCTACACTGATCAGGCGACGAGCCCTTTGTAGTGACCGCGAGCGTATTCTGAGTCCACGGGAGGCGACGACCCTTCCGTGCAATAGAGTACAGTAGGCCTGTATTGATAAGGTGATGGGGGAGCGGTGCAACGAGTGTGAGCAACAGCCCTGGCAGCCCTTGCAGTGACCTACGAAATATACATCGTATGAGATTACTAGGAGTGACGACCCTAGACAGGATCTGTGTTGGGATTGATACAAGGGAAGTACCTTAGTTTCCCAATCCTGCTGTTTAAATGGACTAATAACAACTTGGAAATCATATCACCATAGAATTACATGTGCCTGGAAGATGTGGTGCACTCTAGGGAGTGTGGCATGCCGCGGTCGTAAGATGTTGCCGCATGAGGGTGATCGTCGGTGAGGGCATACATCACGTCATATCATCTTGCATTAATAACAGTATTAGGATTGTCTGATTTACTGCTTTACTATTATCGCGTGATTGAATTGTGAACATGCTAATCTTTGCTCTATGATTCCACTGAGTTAATCACTCATTCCCACGTTACGGGATGGTGTTTGCAACACCCACCAGACCCTGTTGTAGCTGCAGGTGAGGACGAGATCCAGGAGGTGGAGCCAGAGATCGACGAGGACCAGGATGAGTTCTCGTATATGCAGTATCATGACGGCTTCCCGTAGGTGACCTGGATCGAGGGGACCTCAGTGGGACTTTCTTTTGAACATTATCTTTTTGTTATGTATATGTAAATGAGACTCAGAGATGTAGTCATACTTTGGAGACAGATGAGATTACTTTGTTTTTCCATACAGTGATATATACATTATTTAGTCTTCCGCTTGCTTTTATCACTGGATCTGAAGTATGAATTGCAGTTTTGGTATACTTTTACTCATGTGAATGCTTTAAATCAGAAAACATTGAATCATAACCATTTTTGTTGCATAAGTAACGGTCTGGAACTCGGGAGTTGAGTTTATACACGACCCCCGATTTTCAGGGTGTTACACAACGTGCTGTCCAGCGATGTACTCCGCCTGAGACGCCTGAGATTTGAATCTGCCTCATTGGTTTGATGGCGTGGATACACTACATTAGGGTGGGTTCCGTCATAAGTGAGCCATCAAAATAAAATAAAAATAATCAAGGGATTGTAACACCCTGAAAATCGGGGGTCGTGTATAAACTCAACTCCCGAGTTCCAGACCGTCACTTATGCAACAAAAATGGTTATGATTCAATGTTGTCTAATTTAAAGCATTCACATGAGTAAAAGTATACCAAAACTGCAATTCATACTTCAGATCCAGTGATAAAAGCAAGCGGAAGACTAAACAATATATATATCACTGTGTGGAAAAACAAAGTAATCTCAACTGTCTCCAAAGTATGACTACATCTCTGAGTCTCATATACATGTAAATAGACAAAAGAATAAGTTCAAAAGAGTCCCACTGAAGTCCCCCTCGATCCAGGTCACCTACGGGAAGCCGTCGTGATACTGCATATACGAGAACTCATCCTGGTCCTCGTCAATCTCCGGCTCCACCTCCTGGATCTCGTCGTCACCTGCAACTACGACAGGGTCTGGTGGGTGTTGCAAACACCATCCCGTAACGTGGGAATGAGTGATCAACTCAGTGGAATCATAGAGCAAAGATTAGCATGTTCACAATTCAATCACGCGATAATAGTAAAGCAGTAAATCAGACAATTCTAATACTGTTGTTAATGCAAGATGATATGACGTGATGTATGCCCTCACCGACGATCACCCTCATGCGGCAACATCTTACGACCGCGGCATGCCACACTCCCTAGAGTGCTCCACATCTTCCAGGCACATGCAATGCTATGGTGATATGATTACCAAGTTGTTATTAGTCCATTCAAACAGCAGGATTGGGAAACTAAGGTACTTCCCTTGTATCAATCCCAACACGGATCCTGTCTAGGGTCGTCACTCCTAGTAATCTCATACGATGTACATTTCGTAGGTCACTGCAAGGGCTGCCAGGGCTGTTGCTCGCACTCGTTGCACCGCTCCCCCATCACCTTATCAATACAGGCCTACTGTACTCTACTGCACGGAAGGGTCGTCGCCTCCCGTGAACTCAGAATACGCTCGCGGTCACTACAAAGGGCTCGTCGCCTGATCAGTGTAGGCCGACAGCTAGAATATAGTGTCCCATACCACCATAATCTGCTCACGAGTCAAGGTGCTCACTGGTCACTACGGGGAGGTTTGTGGCCCCAGCGTAGGCCGACAGCTCGACCACGGTGTCCCATACCACCATGCCCGGCTCATGAGTCTTCGTGGATCAAGGTACCACGGCTAATAGGGTTTACAATGGTAAGTTCAGTACCCTAGGTTCAAGCAGTTATGATACATACAAGGTAAACAAATATCGGCCAGTCGGGTTACTTGACGGGCTCGACTAGCACGATCGCATCTCGAATTGAACGACATGAAGTGCGTAAAACACTTCGCGTGGCCTAACCACTGCCGCCAACTCTCAACACGAATCACATTCATCGACGCGTCGTTCGTGGCTATGACCAGTCAGCCACGAATTCGTTCGGTTACCGACTGCCTGGACTAAGTCAAGTCCCACACATCTATTGAATCACATTAACGCTATATATCAGGGTATTGGAATTGAAACACATCATGTGAGCATGTTAGCACATGTTATAACATTCAACTTAGGCAAATCTTCAAGGCATACTTTCCATGCATATTCAACTTAAGCAAATCTTTAAGGCGTACTTTCTATGCATGTAGTGAAATCATGCATAAGGTAAGCATATAGGAAATCATTCAGGTCAGCATATTAATCATGAAATCAATCTCAATCTACTACATAACATCATTTAATTCAATACATAATAATACAAGCATTTATACAAACACAGACACTACACACTTAAGTCCACATATAGTATGTCGACCCAACGTGCGCAACTTGGCGAATCTCTTCGCCAAACTGATTATGCAAGCATTCCTAACTCTCTAATGCGGCGACAAATCATGTCAATCACGTCAGCAAATTATGCATGGAGACCGTACTTCCTACAAATGACTAAAATGCCCTAAATCTCATATTCTTCGTTAATTTACGAAACAGGAAACGGAGAGCATGTTGTACATGTCAAACGGCGATGCCGTCGATAATCTACTATTAAACGACATTGAAAGCGTTGTAAACCGTCAATCAAAGCGTCTAAAATCCTCACCTAAGCTCTTACGGTCGCGGGATTTTGAACGGAGCGTGTACGCTTCGTCTACGACAGTAGGAGAACCTGATTTATGGATTTAGTCAGCTAACCTGTTCAGAATCTACATAAACCCTAAATCAGCAAGTTTTTGGGGTTTTTCTATACCTGAAAAAGTGGAAAAATCACCAGCCAGGTGATTGGAATGAAGTGTTGAAGCAGCACTGTCAGGGGCTCGGATGCGGGGAAAATCTCCTCTTCCCTTTCTCTCAAACTCTCTCTCTCTTTTCTAGGGTTTGTGAATTTCGTATGCAAGGAAGGAATGAGGGTTTCAACCCCTTTTATAAGCTTGGAAACGCCGAAAATAGGCTCCGGGACGAAGTTTACTTATTGCCTATCCAATTCGGGGCTGTTTCGGTCCAAAAACTGATTTCTGGTGGTCCCCTGGTCGATTGCGATCAGACTTAAGCTCATGGGTACCAGATGTACCTCGTATTAAGTTTTCAGTCTGGCAGGGTTCACAGATCGCACGTGGCGGACCAGTTTCAGTTCAGCGGTCACCGCACATAGATCAGGGCTGAAAGTCCCATGATAATAAATAGATATTTTTCCTGATCCGAGGGTGTAATCTGGATGAATTCTGACGGTCAGAACGCTTAATACTGACGCGTCAAGTCGTGTGCCAGATCTAAATTTGAAATTCCCAATTCGTCCCTATTCGCGGTCGCTTCAGTCCGGGTTCAACGAAATACTCTGTGATTATCGGTTTGACTTGATTTTCGAGATGATTGTCAAGTCCAGCTGGGCGGTTCTAACGGTCTAAGATAGGAGGTATCAGACCTTCGACGCGCAGTCTAAATCCAATACAAAAGTTCAATATGGTCCAGAGGACAAACCTGCTTAGAGTTGGATCCAAGGTTATAGAGTATTGTAGAGTTGTCTGTTCTACTCGATTTGGGTCTTGTAGAATGTATTTAAAGTGATCAGGGACTATTTCCCAGCTACTCTAGCGTTGCGCTAGCTAACTTACGTTTAATTTCCATGGAAATTATTTATACGCGATTTCGGGTCAAATCGGTACTCGATTCCAAGTACGGATTTTTCACGGGCGTTACAATCTACCCCCCTTAACAAATAATTTCGTCCTCAAAATTTATACCTGTTCGTACTCCTCGAGAAGCTGTGGGTAGTTCTTTCTGATCTCGGCTTCTGTCTCCTAAGTAGCCTCCTCCTCAGAGTGATGCGTCCATAGTACCTTCACAAGGGGAATCACCTTGCTACGCAGTACCTGCTCCTTCCGGTCTAAGATGCGTGTCGGTCGCAGGATATAAGTAACATCCTCTCCTAACTGCACCTGCTCTCATCTGATGATATGGGAAGGATCAGCAACGTACTTCTTCAGCATAGAAACATGAAATACGTTGTGGACGCTCGCGAGGGGCGTGGGTAAAGCCAATCGGTAAGCCACTGCTCCCACACGATCGAGGATCTGAAATGGACCAATGAATCGCGGTGCCAGCTTCCCCTTCTTCCCGAACCGAAGGACTCCCTTCATAGGGGAAACTCGCAAAAACACATGATCCCCGACTGTGAACTCTAGTGGTCTCCGTCTCGTATCGGCGTAGCTCTTCTGTCTGCTCTGCGCTGTAAGAAGCCGACGTCGAATAATATCAATCTTCTTTGACGTCGCCTGCACCAACTCTGGGCCAATCAAGCTGCGCTCACCGACCTCTAACCAGCAATGCGGTGCGCGACAAGGTCGCCCATACAGCGCCTCATAAGGTGCCATGCCGATACTCGCCTGGAAGCTATTGTTGTACGCAAACTCCGCATATACAAGACAGTCATCCCAACTGTCCTTGAAGTCCAATGCACAAGCCCGCAACATATCCTCCAGGATCTGGTTCACTCGCTCCGTCTGTCCGTCCGTCTGTGGGTGGAAGGCAGTACTGAACTTCAACTTCACACCCATAGCCTCCTGAATGCGAGTCCAGAAGATAGAAGTGAACCGCGTGTCTCTGTCCGACACGATCTCCAACGGAACTCCATGCAGACGCACAATCTCTCGGATATACAATCTAGCCAGCTCGTCTGCAGAGTTCGTAACTCTGATCGGTAGGAAGTGCGCCGACTTCGTCAATCGGTCGACGATCACCCAAATGGAATCATGCCCCTTCCTCGTCTTCGGCAACCCAGAAATGAAATCCATGGAAATGAAATTCCACTTCCACTCTGCAATCGGCATAGGCTGCAAAAGTCCAGGTGGTCGGCGATGCTCTGCCTTCACCTGCTGACAAGTAAGACAACGGGACACGAACTCAGCAATGTGGGTCTTCATACCTTCCCACCAATACGTCCTCTTCACGTCACGATACATCTTCGTGCTGCCAGGATGCATCGCGAGTCTAGTAGAATGCGCAGCCTCGAGAATCTCTCGTCTCAAGTCAGGGACATCAGGAACGCATAGGCGGCCACGGTAACGTAAGCCTCCATCCATACCAACTCGCCAGTCGGCGTCAGCATCATCACTGGCCTGCTCTCGAAGCTCAGTAAGATGCGCGTCGTCCCTCTGCGCCTCGATGACACGGTCATCGATCTGGGATCGCACCTGTACATGTGCGATGAACTCAAACGGCTCCTCTACGGTGAGTTTCTGCTCAAAGTCTCGCAAAAACTCCACCATATCCCACTCGGCAACCATCAGCGGAGCCGCAAACTCTATCGCCTTCTTGCGGCTCAACGCATCAGCCACAAGGTTCGCCTTCCCAGGATGGTAAGAGACTTCAAACTTGAAGTCCTTCAGCGTCTCCATCCATCGCCGCTGCCTCATATTCAAGTCTCGCTGCGTGAATATGTACTTGAGGCTCTTGTGGTCGCAAAAGAGCTCGAACTCCTCTCCGTAGAGGTAATGTCTCCAGAGTCTCAGTGCGAATATCACGGCTGCCAACTCCAGGTCGTGTGTAGGGTAATTCTCCTCGTGCTTCCTTAATTGTCTCGAGGCATACGAAATTACCCTGTCCCGCTGCATAAGGACACAACCCAAACCAACGCTAGACGCGTCAGTGTATATAGTGTATTTAACCCCTTGCTCTGGCAATACTAGCACAGGGGCGGACGTAAGCCTGTCCTTCAGCTCCTGAAAAGCTGACTCCGCCTTATCATTCCAGGCGAACTTCACGTCCTTCCGTGTCAATTGAGATAAGGGTCTCGCGATCTTCGAGAAATCCTGAATGAAGCGCCGATAGTAGCCAGCGAGACCCAAGAAACTCCTCACCTCAGTGACAGAACCAGGCTGCTCCCAGTCCTGCACCGCAGCTACCTTAGACAGGTCAACTGCCATGCCGTCCTTGGACACCACGTGTCCCAGAAACTTCACCTCCTGCTTCCAGAAGTCGCACTTCTTGTACTGTGCGAACAACTGATGTCGTCTGAGCGTATCCAGGACCAAACGCAAATGCTCCTCATGCTCCTCTCGACTCCTAGAGTATACCAAAATGTCGTCGATGAAGACAACGACGAATCGATAGAGGAAAGGCCGAAAAACCCGGTTCATCAGATCCATGAACACGGCCGGTGCGTTCGTGAGACCGAACGACATCACGAGGAACTCGTAGTGACCAAAACTGGTCCTGAATGCTGTCTTCTGCACGTCCTCATCTCTGACGCGCAGCTGATGATATCCTGACTGAAGATCAATCTTCGAGAAGTACTGCGCTCCTCTCAACTGATCAAACAAGTCATCGATCCTGGGCAAAGGGTACTTGTTCTTCACTGTGAGTTGGTTCAGCCTGCGATAATCAATACACAATCGCAGCGAACCATCCTTCTTCTTCACGAACAAGACCGGTGCTCCCCAAGGAGATACGCTAGGCCGTATAAAGCCAAGCTCTAGCAGACCATCAATCTGCGTCCGCAACTCCTCCATCTTACAAGGTGCCATGCGATACGTCGGCAGTGAGACGGGTGTAGAACCAGGAATCAGATCGATAGTGAAATCGATCTCACGTCGGGGCGGCAAACCAGGGATCTTCCTGAACAGATCCCCGAACTCAGAAACAACTGGCGTCTGCTCAAGTACCTGGGCACCAGCGTCGCGCAATAGAGTGGCGTAGCTAAGAATGCGGAAGGGAAGATTTACCCGCACTGAAAATGTGAAAGGCGTGCCCTCAGGCTCGTACACCGTCACCACACGAGCCTCGCAGTCAATCTCGGCTCTCGCTGCAGTCAACCAGTCCATGCCAAGAATGATGTCGAGATATACGAGCGAGTGATCGACGACCAGATCAAGAGTCATCGTCCTGCCTCCCAGATCAACTAAACAACCCTCACACATCTGGGTGACATCCGAATAATCTCCATGAGCTGCAAGGACTCGCACGCTATCCATAGTGATAGTCTGCAACCCAAGACGTCTGACTACGGCACGCGATATCAAAGAAATCATGGAACCAGTGTCCACCATGATAAGAACGGGAGTACCTCCGATATGGCCCGTGACCTCGAAGGCTGAATGCTGAAAAGTCGGCGTCGTAGCGGCCTCAGCGGTCAGTGCATGAACTCGCGCCTGCTGTGGCCGGTTCGGCCGCTGTGTCAAAGGCCGTGGGGTCTGTCGAATCTGCGATACCGTAGGTCGGAAAGAAGGATGCGCAGGAGCTGACCGTATAGGCGGTGCTGATATCGCCTGTGGACGTACACGATCAATCTTCTGCGGCGGCGAGAACCCACTATCCCGCATCCTGGAAAAGCAACTCTGCGATAAATGGCCCGTCCTCCCACAGTATGTGCATAATAAATCAGGGCGCCGAAACGGTCGTACAGGCGCTGTGGTCCTGGTAGGAGGATCAATGCGAGGCCTCTTGCCCGCGAAGGGCCTATCTGGCAACTCCGGTCGCGGCCTGGAAGTAGTCGGGCCCCGAGATCGCGCCAGTCGATCCACGTCCTGCTTTGCCCGCATGGACATATGAACCAACTCCGCATAGGAAGGGAAACTGACGCAGCACATCTTCGACCGAATATCCGGTCGCAAGCCCTCCAAAAAGCGCCGTATGCGCATCTGCTCATCAGCCAGAATCGTCGGGACGTACCTGCCCAACTCTGTGAACCGATGCTCATACTCGGTAACCGTCATCGCTGCCTGCCTGAGACGGAGAAACTCATTCTCCCTCTCGTGCCTGTAGGTCTGGGGATAATACTTCTCATGGAAGCGGAACTCGAATGCTGCCCACGTCCATACGAAATCTGCGGCAACAGTCCGCAATATACTATCCCACCACATACTGGCCTCTCTCTCAAATAGGAAGGTAGCCAGCTCTACCTGCTCTGCCTCGGTACAGTGTAACATGCGTAGAATCTTCGACACTCGGTCGAGCCAGAACTCTGCCTCCTCAGGTCTGTGAGAACCCGAAAAAGTAGGAGGCCGCAAGCGCTGAAATCGCTCCAGAAGGCCCCGTGTGTCGGCAGGATTCCCCGCAGGGAAAGCAGGCTGCGCAGGATGTGCTATGCCCTCATCCTGGGCGTAAGTATAGGCATCCTCAGCTGGATGCGCAGGTGGTGCAGGTGGAGTAGATGTAGTCGCACCCCCACCCTGGGCTAAAGTCCCAACCATAGTGGTCAATAGCTGCTGCTGCTGTAGCATCATAGCCATCATCTGCTCGAATCTATCAGGGGGTGGAGCAGGCTGTGGCGGATGAGGTGCGGAAGTAGATGCGTGCTGTGGCTCTCGAACTGATGGTGTAAATGGCGGTGGTCCATCTGTAGGACCAACAGTAGGCTGAGACGATCGAACAGTCTCAGGAATCGGGCCCACAGCAGGGTCCGGACGAGTGCCAGACTGAGAAGGAGTCTGATCCATCTGCTCTGACAATGAAAGCCAAATCGCACTCCTCGTAGTCTTAGGTGGCATTCCCTATATTCAAAATAGGGCGCAACCTTGTCAGTCTCAATTGCACAAATACACCACAATCATTCACTAAAGAGTCAAAGGCATTCCATGCATTTCAATTAATCAAAATTGTCACAATACAAGGGATATATCCTTACAAGCATCATGACTAGAATGACATGAAAATTAAGACAGTTAAGCAACAGCAATATAAGCAAAGCACTAGCCTTAACAGGCTTACACACATAAAACGGGAAATGGCTAACTACTAATAACAACATCAAAGATCGCATCGCTAGTCAGAATCTGGTGACGGAGGAGGAGCACCCTTATCCTGTAAACAACACAGGATTGCCTTCAAGGTGCGAGTCACCTTGCCAAATTTCTTCTTCGTAACGGCCTTGGCATCAGCGACTTCCGCTCGAAGTTCTTGGACTTCCCTTCGCAAAGCGGTCTGACTCTCCTCCATCCGAGCAATGCGATCGTCGATAGTAGCCTGCGCAGAAGGAGGAGGGCTCTCATCAGTATCCTGAGCCTCTTCTTCTGCTTCTTCCTGAGTCTCTTCCTGAACCTCTGCACTAGGTTCTTCTTCGCTTTGATCTTCCTCTTCATCAAAGTCGTCCCCACTATCCCTTTCAAGTTGATTTTCACGATATTGCGACCCAATCTTCATCTTAACCATTATCGACTCATCGATGGTGTGAATCGATACCGGCAATTCGGGTCCAAGTCTATAGGCAAACTCGAGCGCAATCTTGCAAATGAGTCGGCCAAAGGGAAGGGATTCGGATGTTCTCCTCGACCTGGCTATGAGAACTATCTGCCGTAAGATGAAAGTGGCCATACATACGTTCTCTCCCTGGGCCACCAGAAATAAGAAATTGACCATAAGACGTGTACATTCAATGCGGTTCGTCGACCTAGGATATACATTGAACGTGCAGATATGATGCAACAGGCGCAAATCCTCAGACATGTACGTCGCTTTGAGGCTATTATTAGGCTGCCATGGAACCAACTTACCGCACAGAAACCTGGTGCGGCGATTTCGTTCACGTCTAGTCCTCAAATTCTTCTCACTTGGATGTACATCACCTAGAGGCACGTTGAGAAGTCGCGCAACCAACCGGACGTCGATCGTAGCCATCCGATCTCTACCAAAAGGGATTTTGAACTGCAAAGGATCCAAGGTAGGATTCTGGATGCTAGCATAGAAGGCACGAACAGTGCTCACATTAGCACGAGCGCGAGCTTCAAAGATCGGTCCCCAGTGCGCAGCTTCAATGCGTTCGAACAACAGATACTCGCCGAACAACCGTCCATCTACGTCCGCCTCAAATAACACTCTACGATCAGTGTATTCACCATGAGGCATCTCTGATAGAATGGTTCGTCCAAGGTGTGCATGGGGATCCAAATCCCGCTTTGTACGGCACTCCAGGACTGCAGTTGGACTTGCGGCGGTGCTTGAACTTGCGGCACCACCCCGCGGTCTTCTCGATCGAGCAGGGCGGCTCGGCCCAGCCTCGTCTGTCGCAGTTTTCCTCTTACCCATCAAAGATATGATGGATGAGAGCGACAAAAGGCCCAAAATGGCTTCCACAAAAGCCATGGAAAATGCCGAAAACGCGGAGAAATGGCTGCCCAATCTGAAAAAAGAAAATCTAGGCGTCGTAGAGGGACGCTTCAAGCTTCCCAAGGCTGTACTTTCAGGGAAAAATACAAACAAAAAGATGGGATGGAGCAGCTCACGATTTCAGCACTATTTGGGAGATTTTGGAGCTCCAAATGGTGAAATCTTCAAGGAAAGAGGCTGCCAACACCTAATAACTGATGGGTGGTGGTCGGTTTTGGCCAAGGAAGGTTTTAGAGGTGGTGTGGGACGCTGGGGTTTGGAATAGGTTGCTGAAAATTGAATCTAGGCTATGTAAGGGGGCTGTTTGTGAAGGAGAGGTAGGATTTGGGGGTTTTCATGATGTGGGAGGTACATAGGGGTGATATGGACCCTATTTAAGGGAGTGCGCCCGAAGGACGGCACCAACGGAGGTCGCCGGCCGGCAATGGCATCGCCGGTCAACCCTCAAGTTGACCGGTGGGACCCCATGGGTCTGGTCCCCCATGGTCCCAGGGTCCCAAAAAGTCAGGTCCCACCCCTTGGTTCATAGTATTTTGGTCTCTATGAGCCCAAACATGTGTTCGGGGCTTTCTGGGTCCACATCGCAATCCCGAATACCAAACCATATAATGCAGCATATGAATTTGGGGTAGAAGGAGCCAGTACATCTTTCTAGCTCCTTAGGTGCTAAAGAAAGTGAATTTAGAATGGCCTTATGGCCATTTTTCATGAAATTTTACTATTCACTGTAAATTTTGGTGAATGTACTAATTTGTGTTATTTTCACATTAGGTTTGATGCCTAACATGAAATAGATAAGAAGAAACTGAAGGTTGAAGTGTTTAGAGAAGGAATTTTGAAGATTTTTGATGAAACGGGGTTTTTAAGCCCTGGCGATTGATTACTGGAGTCGTGGTCATTCCACGGCCCATGGATTCACTTTTGCGGTTTAAAACCGCTCATAGGACGTCTCCACCCGACTTCCTACAGCTTAGAAGTGATTCGGATCGCTTTACGCGACCCGAGATACGTTACAGACTCGATCTTGCGATCGATTCTTATAGACTTCGCCTATCGGCGAATCTGTGATCCTAGAAGTGTTTCTAGACCCTTCTCGCACCCACCTAAGTCAAAGGAAGCGACAGCATACGTCGCAAGACCATAACCCAGGCCCAGTATACTCTCATTCATGCTCTGATACCAACTTGTAACACCCTGAAAATCGGGGGTCGTGTATAAACTCAACTCCCGAGTTCCAGACCGTCACTTATGCAACAAAATTGGTTATGATTCAATGTTGTCTAATTTAAAGCATTCACATGAGTAAAAGTATACCAAAACTGCAATTCATACTTCAGATCCAGTGATAAAAGCAAGCGGAAGACTAAACAATATATATATCACTGTGTGGAAAAACAAAGTAATCTCAACTGTCTCCAAAGTATGACTACATCTCTGAGTCTCATATACATATAAATAGACAAAAGAATAAGTTCAAAATAGTCCCACTGAAGTCCCCCTCGATCCAGGTCACCTACGGGAAGCCGTCGTGATACTGCATATACGAGAACTCATCCTGGTCCTCGTCAATCTCCGGCTCCACCTCCTGGATCTCGTCGTCACCTGCAACTACGACAGGGTCTGGTGGGTGTTGCAAACACCATCCCGTAACGTGGGAATGAGTGATCAACTCAGTGGAATCATAGAGCAAAGATTAGCATGTTCACAATTCAATCACGCGATAATAGTAAAGCAGTAAATCAGACAATTCTAATACTGTTGTTAATGCAAGATGATATGACGTGATGTATGCCCTCACCGACGATCACCCTCATGCGGCAACATCTTACGACCGCGGCATGCCACACTCCCTAGAGTGCTCCACATCTTCCAGGCACATGCAATGCTATGGTGATATGATTACCAAGTTGTTATTAGTCCATTCAAACAGCAGGATTAGGAAACTAAGGTACTTCCCTTGTATCAATCCCAACACGGATCCTGTCTAGGGTCGTCACTCCTAGTAATCTCATACGATGTACATTTCGTAGGTCACTGCAAGGGCTGCCAGGGCTGTTGCTCGCACTCGTTGCACCGCTCCCCCATCACCTTATCAATACAGGCCTACTGTACTCTACTGCACGGAAGGGTCGTCGCCTCCCATGAACTCAGAATACGCTCGCGGTCACTACAAAGGGCTCGTCGCCTGATCAGTGTAGGCCGACAGCTAGAATATAGTGTCCCATACCACCATAATCTGCTCACGAGTCAAGGTGCTCACTGGTCACTACGGGGAGGTTTGTGGCCCCAGCGTAGGCCGACAGCTCGACCACGGTGTCCCATACCACCATGCCCGGCTCATGAGTCTTCGTGGATCAAGGTACCACGGCTAATAGGGTTTACAATGGTAAGTTCAGTACCCTAGGTTCAAGCAGTTATGATACATACAAGGTGAACAAATATCGGCCAGTCGGGTTACTTGACGGGCTCGACTAGCGCGATCGCATCTCGAATTGAATGACATGAAGTGCGTAAAACACTTCGCGTGGCCTAACCACTGCCGCCAACTCTCAACACGAATCACATTCATCGACGCGTCGTTCGTGGCTATGACCAGTCAGCCACGAATTCGTTCGGTTACCGACTGCCTGGACTAAGTCAAGTCCCACACATCTATTGAATCACATTAACGCTATATATCAGGGTATTGGAATTGAAACACATCATGTGAGCATGTTAGCACATGTTATAACATTCAACTTAAGCAAATCTTCAAGGCATACTTTCCATGCATATTCAACTTAAGCAAATCTTTAAGGCGTACTTTCTATGCATGTAGTGAAATCATGCATAAGGTAAGCATATAGGAAATCATTTAGGTCAGCATATTAATCATGAAATCAATCTCAATCTACTACATAACATCATTTAATTCAATACATAATAATACAAGCATTTATACAAACACAGACACTACACACTTAAGTCCACATATAGTATGTCGACCCAACGTGCGCAACTTGGCGAATCTCTTCGCCAAACTGATTATGCAAGCATTCCTAACTCTCTAATGCGGCGACAAATCATGTCAATCACGTCAGCAAATTATGCATGGAGACCGTACTTCCTACAAATGACTAAAATGCCCTAAATCTCATATTCTTCGTTAATTTACGAAACAGGAAACGGAGAGCATGTTGTACATGTCAAACGGCGATGCCGTCGATAATCTACTATTAAACGACATTGAAAGCGTTGTAAACCGTCAATCAAAGCGTCTAAAATCCTCACCTAAGCTCTTACGGTCGCGGGATTTTGAACGGAGCGTGTACGCTTCGTCTACGACAGTAGGAGAACCTGATTTATGGATTTAGTCAGCTAACCTGTTCAGAATCTACATAAACCCTAAATCAGCAAGTTTTTGGGGTTTTTCTATACCTGAAAAAGTGGAAAAATCACCAGCCAGGTGATTGGAATGAAGTGTTGAAGCAGCACTGTCAGGGGCTCGGATGCGGGGAAAATCTCCTCTTCCCTTTCTCTCAAACTCTCTCTCTCTTTTCTAGGGTTTGTGAATTTCGTATGCAAGGAAGGAATGAGGGTTTCAACCCCTTTTATAAGCTTGGAAACGCCGAAAATAGGCTCCGGGACGAAGTTTACTTATTGCCTATCCAATTCGGGGCTGTTTCGGTCCAAAAACTGATTTCTGGTGGTCCCCTGGTCGATTGCGATCAGACTTAAGCTCATGGGTACCAGATGTACCTCGTATTAAGTTTTCAGTCTGGCAGGGTTCGCAGATCGCACGTGGCGGACCAGTTTCAGTTCAGCGGTCACCGCACATAGATCAGGGCTGAAAGTCCCATGATAATAAATAGATATTTTTCCTGATCCGAGGGTGTAATCTGGATGAATTCTGACGGTCAGAACGCTTAATACTGACGCGTCAAGTCGTGTGCCAGATCTAAATTTGAAATTCCCAATTCGTCCCTATTCGCGGTCGCTTCAGTCCGGGTTCAACGAAATACTCTGTGATTATCGGTTTGACTTGATTTTCGAGATGATTGTCAAGTCCAGCTGGGCGGTTCTAACGGTCTAAGATAGGAGGTATCAGACCTTCGACGCGCGGTCTAAATCCAATACAAAAGTTCAATATGGTCCAGAGGACAAACCTGCTTAGAGTTGGATCCAAGGTTATAGAGTATTGTAGAGTTGTCTGTTCTACTCGATTTGGGTCTTGTAGAACGTATTTAAAGTGATCAGGGACTATTTCTCAGCTACTCTAGCGTTGCGCTAGCTAACTTACGTTTAATTTCCATGGAAATTATTTATACGCGATTTCGGGTCAAATCGGTACTCGATTCCAAGTACGGATTTTTCACGGGCGTTACAGGGATGAACACCCACTATGATCCAAAGGTCAAGATCTACACAAAAAGGAAATCACCCACAAAATAAAAGAAAAAGAGAGAGAGAAAGAAAGAAAGAAGCACCCACCTTTGATCACCCATTCTTTCTTCTGCCTATGCACTCTAGATCTCTAAGAGGACATTTTCAACGGTTGAGATGATGATCCGAGGGTTGGATTTGACAGTAGGAAGGTGGGCCACATCTAGCTTCTCCATGGAAGCCATAGACGGTTTCTTGCTTGGAGGATGAAAGAGAGAGAATGAAAGAGAGAGAATGTGATGTAAGAGAGAGGGAGATGGGTGTGATGGGGAGTGATGGGTGAAAGGTGTACTTGTGTAAGGAGGGAGTTGACTTTGGGGGAGGGGTGGTTGTACTTGATATGATATGGTGATTGATGGGATTGATGGGATTGATTTGACATGTTCTCTTTTAAGTTTTGCAACTGTGCGGCGTTTTCCTCAAACTGAACGCGGGCACATATCTCCTGGCCAGGGTATCGCCTTGGCGCACGAGTCGCGGCGATGGCACGGTCGCTATGGTAAAAGTCTCGGGTTGATGGCGTGTGATGTAGGGTTGCGCGAATACTGGTTAAGGGTCAAAGTTGGTGGAATTCGACAGGAAGTATCGCGGGGGTTGACGGAATAGTACGAACTAGGATACGGGTCTTACATCTTGAGCCTTAGAATCCAATGAATGGGGTGGATTGTCCTGGTGCGGGCCCCACCTGGGAAAAATCGTGGAAAAAACTATTTAAAAAATAATAATAATAAAACAAAAGCAGCGGGTGCTACTGCTGACGTCCAGAGGACGCGCAGCAGCGTCCTGCTACGCTGCACTATAAGAAATATGATTTTTACTTATGAAATTTGAATTTCGTAGTTAAAAGTGCTTTTTACCGATGGAAATTTTCATTGGTAAAAGCTGTTTAGAATTTTTGAAAAAATAAATTTTGAAAACTTTAGTTTTACCAACAAACTTTGAATTTTGTAGGTAAAAGTTCTTTTTACCGACAAAAATTTTTGTCGGTAAAAGCTGTTTTGAATTTTTGAAAAAAAACATTTCAAAAACTTTAATTTTATCGACAAAATTTGAATTTCGTAGGTAAAAGTGCTTTTTATCGATGAAAATTTTCGTTGGTAAAAGCTGTTTTGAATTTTTGAAAAAAAAAAATTCAAAAACTTTAGTTTTATCGATGAAATTTGAATTTCGTAGGTAAAAGTGCTTATTACAGACGAAACTTTTCGTTGGTAAAAGATGTTTTGAATTTTTGAAAAAAATATTTCAAAAAATTTAGTTTTACTGGCAAAACTTGAATTTTGCAGGTAAAAGTACTTTTTAGCTGTTTTGAATTTTTGAAAAAAAATATTTCAAAAATTTTGGCACTACTTTGAAAAATTTGCAGTAAGACTTTTATCGACACAAATTTTCGTTGGTAAAGCACAAAACCACTTTTATCGACCAAAATTTTCGTCGATAAAACTGTTATATTTTTCACTTCAAAAATTTTCAGGTTGAGTTTTGCTGATGAAGTAAAAATCGTTGGGAATAATGTTTTTATCGACGAAAATTTTTGTTGGTAAAAGTGTTATATTTTTAAGGTTAAAAACATAGATGAGACTTTTACCTACGAAATATTTCATAGGTAAAAAACGTGGATGAAACTTTTACCTATGAAATATTTTATAGGTAAAAATCTTTTTTTTTTTTTTTTTCAATTTTCCAGC
Source organism: Magnolia kwangsiensis (assembly GCA_037074715.1). Classification (NCBI taxonomy): domain Eukaryota; kingdom Viridiplantae; phylum Streptophyta; class Magnoliopsida; order Magnoliales; family Magnoliaceae; genus Magnolia; species Magnolia kwangsiensis. Next base: position 161,872,553 of record CM073571.1, read on the forward strand.
TCAAAATTCTTGATATACACCTATTACAATATAGTTCATCATATTCTTCCTGATATACACCTGTTATATAATATATTTCATCATATTCACATTCACATCCATTTAACCCCAAACTACGTAAATCCATCCAAACATAAACTACATACATCCAAACACAAACACTCTTATCTACATCACATTCATCCATGCATAAATACATATAAGTTTAACATAATAAATAAAATACAAAAAAATATTCATAGCCTATTTCCTGGTGGGGCTCACAAAATTCAGTGTGGTAAACACATCGCTCACTATGTGCACACACCTAGGTCCTTACTCATGCCTTCATGATAGATTCAAAATAGTTTCAATACAAGGTCACGAGTTCAAATACCCATTGTGGCTGTAAGAGACTCTGGTGTGTGAGTGTGTGTTAAAAGAAAAAGAAAGAAAGAAAATGTTGATTTATCTCAAATAACCACCATGGTTGGTCCTAGGAAGGAATCAATGATCGGGGGCATTGTCCCCACCATGATGTTTAGTTTTAGGTATTAGCTTTAGGTGTATGTTTAGGTTTAGGGTTATGCTAGGGTTTGCTCTATCAATTTCGAGCTAATACATATACATGGGCCTGTTCAAATGACAAGTCACTCTAATGTTGTCCATAGAAAATGGACAGTTTTATCATGGTCATAACAGCGGTTCCCACCATCTAGAGACCTCCGCTCAACATCCGGATAGATCTGACGTACATTCGAGTTTGCTCCATCAATTCTGAGCTAATACATAAACACGGGCCTGTCCAAATGGCTAGGCCACTCCAATGCTGTCCATAGGAAATGGATAGCTTCATCATAGTCATAACAGCGGTTCCCCCCTTCCAGGGACCCCCGCTCAACATCCGGATAGCTCCGACGCACATCCGGGTTTGTCTATAAGGTTTGCAAGGACCATTTTAGGTAATAGAAGGCAATGGAACAATATACACATTTTATCTTCATTCTGAGAACAGAAATACAATGCTAAGTAAAAAAATTCCAATGACTTCCAAGAAAAAAATGTCTACTCAGTCACAAATGCAATATTTTAGGCCTAATTTAAAAGAGAATAGGTTGCATGTGTAAGAGACAAAAAAATCCTTCAAAAAAGTGTTAACGGGATCTCCTCTGATCCATTGATACAAATAAGGGTTACTAGGAGGAAAACAAATGGCAAATCACTTCAAAAAGGATACAAACAGGGGTTACTAGCTGATTTCTTTCATTTATTGCCTGTGCCTAAGGTCGGAAGCTATGTGAGGCTCACAGAGTCGGAAACATTAACATTATGATGGATGTAGATTATGTCCTACCCTTGCCCTCTCTAGCCATAAACAGGTAGTTGTGTAGGTGAGCCCACCTTGATGTATCCGTTTCTTCATGCCGTTTATCACTTCTCTCAAATCATTTTAAGGTATGTGCATAAAAAATGAAGTATATCCAATACTCAAGCATACCACACTAAAGACGACTCTTGCATTTAATGCAACCAAGCTTATTATCTAGTATGATAGAGAATAGATGATGTGGATAAACAGAAACATCATGGTGAGCCTGCCTACAGAACTATCCATTTGTGGCTAGAGACTGGGTTATTATGGAATCCGGTCCCATTATGATAGCCCTAATAAGACCGTCTCATTTTTAACTAGTTCCCAGTGGGGTATATAACCCAGTGTACTAATGAATTGGTGGATAATTAGTAACCCAATGCATGTTTTTTTATCTACATTATTCATTTACTTTTCCATATCATTTAAGGTACATGTCAAAAAAATAAGTCAAATTCAAGGCTCAAGTAGACCACACAATTATAAATAAATAGTTACTGTTAAAAACTTCGTAGTAGTGACAAAAGTTTTAAATTTTGTTGATATTTGTGTTGGAAGATCAGAACCACTAATATGCTGTGCGTTCCTATGGATTGACACGATATAAAAATCACACGTAATTGATGCTCTTGATCATTGATATATGGAGTTAAATTCCTTAACTTAGATGGTTGTGAACATCGTTACTCATTGTTCCATATGTTATTCCCACAATTGAGGGTTAAAAGCATCATTTAAGTCATAAGTGTGGTTTTGGACCATAGCTGTAAGGCCTGTATCCTAGACCGTACTGTTCCGTAGGCTTTCACGGTCCTTCCGGTCGAATTTCGGTAACCCTCGACCCGCATCCTACGATTGCGCATAATTTTAAGTCAAGTCCCGCATATCAAAGTTGATTCGACTCGAAACTTGTATCTTAACGACTGCGCCGTCGCCGCGGTTCCAACGTTGTGACTCATGCACCGATCAGATACTCAGGCTAAAAGTTATGGGTCCGCGTTCATTTCGAGGAAAATGCCGCACGTACAAATTCTGAAAGAATCTCTACGACTCATCCCATCAATCAAGTATACATCACACATCAAGTCAAGTACAAGTAACTCACACCTTACCCTTACCTCTCTTTTACACAAGCTACCCCAAAGTCAACTCTTACATTACTTCATCCATCACTCCACCCATCACCCATCACCCTCATCCCATATCATCCCATCACTTCTCTCTCTCTCTCTCTCTCATTTCTCAAACCTCCCACGTTCAAGCCTTCCCAAGCTCTCTTCCAAAAACTCCAAGTGTGGCCCACTTTCCCACTCTCTCATCTTCCATCTCAACCTTCTAATATCCATCAACCTCCATCAAAGTTGAAGGCAAGGAGCATAGGAGTCCAAGGGATCAAGGAGAAGGCGTAGAGGTGGGTGACCCGTCGTTGATTTTGTTTTAAGGGCCCACTTCTTGTGGGACCCACGTGATGTACGCATTGTTTAAGGGAGGGCCCAATAGTGGCGGGGTCCCTCCCCTTCTCGCTTCTCTCTCCCTCTTTCCCTCTCCCTTTCTCTTTTTTTTTTGTGATGTCTTGTGGCCACCATGGTGCAAGATGATCTTGATTGTCCGATCTTGAGGCCCACCTTGCAGTGGGTCCATTGGACGGCCAAGATGAAGAGAATATATATATGGGATACTCATGCAGGCCCCACCTTGACGTAAGGACCAAATCCACGCCGTCCATTCCATTTCTCAGCCCCATTTTAGGCGTTGAGATGAAAAATGATGCCAATCCAATTATCTGGCGGGCTATAGTATAAAAAATACTGGTTCTTACCATTAAAATTCACTTTAAAGTTTCTATATGCCAAAATACCTCGGATATTGGGCTCATTTAGCCTGCAATGAGTCATAGGATCCAATGGCTGGAGTGGATCTTCCTGATGTGGGCCCCACTTATGAAAAACCTCAAAAAAATAACAATGGCAATAGCGGCGCCTGCTGCTGCTGACCGTCAGGACGCTGGCAGCGCCCTGCGCTGGATATCCATGGCCAGGGACGTGGGTCCCATGTGTAGACCCCACCGTGATGAGCGTTGAACATCAATGCCATGCATATGATGCCCCACCTTTTGGGACCGTGGGCCACCCTAAAATTATCCGTATGTGGTGCTTAGGTGGCCCACATCACAGGGAATAGTGTTGATTGAACGTCAGCCATTGAAACCCATTTTGGGTCATTGAAGTTTTGAATCACTATGAAATTTGGTTTTTTTTCCTCTCCATCCAGATCTGTGTGACCTTATCAATAGATTGGGTGGAAAATAAACATTATGGTGGGCCCCACGTGGGACCCACTGATGAATGTATTCCACACCTACCATCAGTGTGGTCCCCACCATGAGTTATGTGCTTTATCTATGTTGTCCATCTCCATGGGACCCACCATGATGCATGCGTTGCATCCAAGCCGTTCAACCATTTTGAAAGCTCATTTTTAAGGCTTAAGATTAAAAATATAAGATAGATTTAGGATCAGTTGGACCACATTATAGAAAACAATGGATTTGAATGTCCACCATTAAAAACCCTTAGGCTACAGGGTTTGAACCGATATTATATTTTTTTTTCCCTCTTAATCCAGGTCCTCAAGACCTTAGGATTAGATTGGGTGGGAAATAAACCTTATGGTGGGCCCCTGTGAATTGTTTAAATAGTGAAAATTATCTCCACTGTTACTTGGGGTGTGGTCCAAATGATCCTTCAATATAGCTCCTTTTTGGGCATGTGATGAGGCCCATCTTGATGTATTTATGGCTCGTGTTGAGGCGCACCTTGATGTGTATGAGGTATGTTGTTAAGGCCCACCTGGACATAAATGAGGCCCATGTGATTAGGCCCATCTCGATGTATTTGTGGCCTGTTGTTGAGGCTCACCTTGACATATATAAGGCCCAGTTGAGGAGGCCCATCTCGATGTATTTGTGGCCTGTTGTTGAGGCTCACCTTGACATATATAAGGCCCAGTTGAGGAGGCCCATGTGATGCAGCCCATCCGTTGAGGCCCACTTGGATATATATGAGGCCCATGTGATGCAGCCCATTTGATGTATTTGACTCGGCCCATTCGACTTGGCCCAGTTGATTCGGCCCGATGTGATATATGAGGCCCGTTGTATATATATGAGGCCCATTTGATGTATTTGGAGCCCTTGGGTCGAGGCCAAACGGAATGTACACAAGGCTCATTACAATGTGTGATTCCACCATGGTTTATGTAATGAAGTTTATGGCGGGCCATGCCTTAGGAGCAATGATGGTTTGATGTCCACATTGTAAGAATAATGTTGGTTAAATGTTCGTATTATAACTCTCCCTAGGGCCCATTTTTTTAGGCCCATACTTGTTGTGTGTAGGCCATCTAGGCCCATCTTTGTTATGAATAGAATCCATCACCACATATCATATTTAGTATAGTTCTATGATTCATGCTCATACGCATCATATATATGCTTTGATATGAGGAGTGACTGATCATAGCAAATGCCTTCGGGCAGATTGTTTATGGGCCCCCTGATAGGCAGAGTTTCCCTTCATTAGCATGGTACGCGCAGGATTGTTGCATGACTGATAGTTTGATTCATACACTTCGCATTTGTATGACATAATTACTATATGCCCTAGCGACATCAGGGCTATGACCTTCACAGACATATCGTGGATGGCAGGATCAGACACCGAAAATATTGTTACTAAGCATCGGAGCGTCATAGATGTCCCTGGGTGAAAATCTCTAAATCCAATGGTACCAAAGGATGACTCCAACGTCGAGACCAAGTGGATATATGAGTGCACGAGGGCCGAATACCAGGAGGCCGTGTCTCACATTATATCGGGATCAGTTGGAAAGGGGTGTGGCCTTACTCGCCCGAGGGTAGGGGGCATTACTAGACTAAGTTTGACCAGCTCGTGAATGGGTCCGCTATCGACATGCCGGATAGGTATTGGCAGACTATTGGCCAAGCGGATAGTGAGGTTTTTTACGCTTACTTAAATTGTGCGTCTGGGAGAGGGGCAGTGCCATTTGGAGTGTACTAAACTCCGGTGATTATCCAGAATAAGAACTGTACTGGTATTTGATGAGCCGTATATGGATTTGGATGAGGATTGGTATGCTTGATTTGCATCATGCATCGCATGGTCTTGATATGGCCAATAACATTCATATCTTGCACCGCATAGCCTTGGTATGGCTGCTTTCATTCATGTACTCATCAACATAATTTCGCATTACTTTGACCTTACATTCTGAGCACGCTCATATTGTGCATACACTTACACCAACTTCTAAGCTTTCTATAATCTTATGCACGATCGATGCGTGCAGGTGACACCAGGACACAGCCATAACTTTTCCGCAGTTGGAGTGTGCAGTCGAGCTTCAGGAGTTTCCGTTATCATTATCTTGTATTTTCCTTCACATGCATGTACTTTAAAGTTTTTTATCATACTGGATTTTGTGATGATATTCTTGTGGTTATTGTTTATAGGTTATGCTCATTATGAATCAAATTGATGTTAAAAAAAAAAATTCTCCTCATAGGATCCTAGGATCGGAACCTGGTGAATGGGTGCCAGGAGCCGAGAATGGGGTACTACAGAGGCCGTCAGTGCCGGATTCAGCAATCGGAAATTTTGTGAGCCCGATTTCTGAATTTGGGACGTGACAATGGCCATCTACAGTAACCCAGCTGATGAATGACTTCCAACCATCTGACTCTTCATCTCTGCATGTAGGCCCCATGCAATGCATCCTAAGAGTGAATCATGACTCGTACAAAAACAATTTAACATCCCCATTGTTTCATGTCTTAGCAATTCATTTTCTTGATTTCTTTTTCTATGGTTATACTTTTAATTTATTTACGATTGTTTAGTTTCAGTCTCTTAAAAAGTTATGGCTGAGTAATTATCACAACTTTGACAACATCATGGTGAATGAATCTAATCAAGAAAATGATTTTTTATTTTTTATTTTTGGAATGGCTAGAATTTATTCATAAAAGGAAAAGATGATACAACAACGCCAACCCTGCCAAGAAAAAAAAACTCAAACAAACAAGTCTAATACTGAAAATGATTATGGAAAAATGATTGGATGGTGTGGATAAAACCCACACATCACAGCGGCCTCTCAGAGGCCATGTCTGCCCCTAACTAGAGACCAAGTCATAGAGGTATATAAATAGATGCTTTAGATGAAAATGTTCCTACAAGAACTTAGCTTGAAGCAGGAGCAGTACGTGGTCTATTGCGATAGCCAAAGTGCTATACACTTGACCAAGAATTCAAGTCAGCACTCTAAGTCGAAGTACATATAGATTCGGTATCACTGGATCAGGGATACTTTGTAATAGAAGGTGTTATAACTTGAGAAGATCCACATGGATGATAATGGGTCAGATATGATGACCAAGGCATTGCTCAAGGATAAGTTTGAGGTTTATAGAAACTTGACTGGCTTGAAGAAAGCAGATCTCTCCTAAGTCGGAAAGGGGGAGATTTGATGAGATTTTTCCTCCCAGGCTCGATCGGTCGAGAGCCTGGCTCAATCGGTTGAGGGTGGCGCTCGACCAGTTGAGTGAGGCTCGACTCAAAGTCCAGGGACCAATTATTTTTATTCGTTCGGACTGCTCAACCAGTCGAGGAGTCTGCTCGACCGGTCAAGGCTCCGCTCGACTAGTCAAGGACTTGGATCGACTAGTCGAGGTTACACAGATTCTAGTCCGATTTTGTATGAGATTCAAAAATTTGAGGCGGTTTTCACACCCATGCGAAAGGGAGTTTCCTAAATTATAAATAGGAGGTACTTAGGGCTTTCTAGGTAATGCAATAGGGTTTCCTAAAGCTTTGCAAGGGTTTACTAAAGGGTTTAGGGCTATCAAAGGTGAGAGAGAGAGAGGAAGCTTGTGGAAGGAAGGTTATGCTCGTGAAGGTGAACTACTGTGCAATCAACATCTCAACACTTCTACGTCCTCATGATCGGTGAGATCTCTGTGTTTTTCTCTATTTTCTTATTGTTTATCCACTCATGCGTGAGTGAAGAATGTTTGATTCAAGCGGTGCGTGCTTGTGCTGGGTTGTAACGTTCTACTTCATAGTGGATTATTAATCTGGACGAGGTCCCGTGGTTTTTACCTCTTTAAGGGTTTTTCACGTAAAAATCTCTTATGTTATGTGGTTTGTGCTTTAATTTATTTCATTACTTTATTATCCCATAATTCTGGTGTTTTTGGGAGGCTAGATCCTAAGGTTTTGTGCAAGGCCCCGAACAGTTTGATCTTAATGGTGTCAGGTCACCATGTAATCCGTGTCTAAGGATGCCCATGAGTATATTGAATGTGAGACCCATTGTCAGAAGATGCATCCAACTAGGATATATATACACACCTAAAAAAATAAAGCCATTTTGTAACTTAGGCGTCCCCAACAAATGATTTTAGAGGTTCATGCATGATTATTCATAGGGTGGCCCACCTAAGTTTTGGATCAATTTGATTTTTGGATCCAAGGAGTATATGGATGCAAATTGCCTACTAACCAAAGCCATTAGCGACTTAATGGTGCTTTGTGGGCCGCACCATAATGTATGTGTTTTGTTCACACCATTGACCCATTTTCCCGGCTCATCTTAGGGCATGAAGCCAAAACTGAGGCAAATCAAAATCTCGGGTGGAACGTGCACCACAGGAAAAGGTGGTAATTGAATGCCTTCAATCCAGTTGATATTTATGTTTCCCTTCATCTAGGGTCTCTGTGACCTAATCATAAGGTTGGATGGCAAATAAATATTACAGCAAGCCATAGGAAGTTTTTAATAACAGGCATCCAGTTACCACTGTATTCCTTGATGTGGTACATCGGGATCTCCCTCATCTTCATGTTTGAGGTCATGATCCAAAGTGTATGTATGGTGGGGTAAAATGTTGTAAAATATTGATTTTAATAAAAATATTTTAATAATAAAATATATGAAAAGTTATTTTTTGAAAAAAACTTTTGGGGCTTTGGGAATAGTCCCACATGGAAAAGAGAAGAGAAAGAAAAGTGGTTTAAATGATAATAGTGGAGTACTATAATATTTGCTTACCTAGTCTGTGGACCATGGGACTTGCGTGTTCCAGTGCTTCGCACTGGAACACCGCGCAAGCGCACGCGCTCGCGCTCGGGTTCGAGCTCGGTCTCGGTCTCGGTCACGGTCACGGTCTTGGGCACGGGCACTGGCTCGGTGCGAGGGCGTGGGCATGTGAGGCAGTGTGGCTGTAGAGGCGCTAGTGGCGTACTTTGCACTTCGCACGTGCGCATCGTGTCGCAGAGGGTCACTCCCTTCGCGAACCGGAGCGAGACGTGTGCGAGTCGCGGTGCGACTAGTGGCTAAGGCAGATGGTTGGTTGGACGAAAAACTAAAGGACTGAATGAGAGTCCCTCAGAATATATAGAGGGTTGGAAAAGAGCTGTTGCAGAAAATCTGTAACAGTTGTGCAATAATTGAAGGGTCCAGCTGAAACTGCTGCATGGCTAGCCCCAACAGCTATAAAACGGCTAGCTGCTGTCTCACAACAGTCAGCATGCAGCAGCTTAATGGCCCATGCACAACAGTCAGAAAATGGCCATAAAACGGATAGTTTTCTTAACAGCCAGAAAACAGTCATGGGATTTATTTTCCTGGACCATAACCCCCAGCCACCATAGCCTATAAAAGGAGGGCCTGGATGGGTTTCAAAACAATCTTAACTCACTCCAGCAACTCCATACGAATTCTAGAAAAACAGCCTCTCCACTCATACATTCTAAGTGTTATCCAGCAACACAGCAAGGTATCAACCTTAGCTAGAAGGACAGACCAGCGGTGTGGTCTAGGACGGTTCAACCGAACCAGCGGCTGAAGATTAGAACTTAATTGAGTAGAATTCTAAACCACTTTTCTATTTTCTTCTTTTCTTCTTTTTGGGATTTTCCTTTATATTGTAATACTGTCAGAAATAGTGAAATTGAGTTCCATTTGGTGGGCCTTCGTGTTTGCTGAACGCAGACCCACACCAGGCTCGTCGTATCCTAGAAGCAATTTGCCTGTAACCTATCAGCATACTCAATTTACTTGAGTTGGGGCAAATAACGCTTTAAGGGCAGCGTTTTCAGACGTGCTTCAGCCTGTCCATATTATTTTCGGTTTCCATATTATACAGAAACTACATTAATCTATATAAATTTCCCAACAATCTTAAAGCGTTATTTTTTAAAATGGAAGCCGATAACGTTTCATCTATTAAGTTGATGAATTAGGACTTAATACGTCTTGATCGGTTCGATGGAACCAATTTTACAAGATAGCAAGACAAGCTGAAATTTCTCCTGACGGCGCTGAAGATCTACTACGTACTAGATCTAAATCTGCAAGCACTGCCTGAAGCAACCGACAAAGACACACCTGAGTAGGTGGCTGCCCGCGCTAAAAGATCCGAAGACGAACTCTTGTGTCGTGGACACATTCTGAACGCACTCTCCGACCGCCTGTACTATCTGTACCAACAGACATCATCAGCAAAGCAGATCTGGGCCGCACTTGAATTCAAGTACAAGACTGAAGAAGAAGGGACCAACAAATTTCTCATCGTCAGGTATTTTGACTTCAGCATGGTAGATAATAAACCGCTGCTGCCCCAAATCCAAGAATTACAGCTAATAGTAAACAAAATCAAAGCGATCAAAATCGATCTTCCTGAATCATTCCAAGTTGGGGATATAATCGCTAAATTGCCACCGATGTGGAAAGACTATAGAAAGAAGTTGCTGTCACGTCCCAAACTCAGAAACCGGGCTCACAAAATTCCCGATCGCCGAATCCGGCGCTGACAGCCTCCGTAGAACCCCACTCTCGGCTCCTAGCTCCCATTCACCAGGTTCCGATCCTGAGATGCTACGAGGAGGATTTTCAACATCAGTTTGATTCGTAATAAGCATAACCAAAGGCATAACCCACAAACAACAACCAAGAACTCCATTACATTTTCACTATGATCAAAAACTTAATAAGTACAATGAGCATAAAGGAAAATACAATGGTAAAGAACCAAAAACTCCAAACGCTCTGCAACGTGCTCCTGCCTCAGCGCTACTGCGATCCAACGTCACCTGCACGCAACGGTCTTGCATAAGCTTACAGAAAGCTTAGAGGGTGGTGAAAGTGTGTGCGCAAGGTAGTAATATGAACATGAGTAATGTGAAATATGCAGATGGATCCATAATATCATGAGTCGTACCAAGGCTATGCGATGCAAGACATGAATGGTATCGGCCACCCCAAGGCCATGCAATATGCAGTGTAACTCAAGCATACAGATCCTCATCTATGTCCACACATCAATACAGCTCAAAATATGGAATATCACCGGGGTCTAGTACACTCAAAACCAGATTGCCGCCACATCGCATGCAATAAGGTAAGTGGAAGAGACCACACTATCCGTCTGCCAATATCGGGCGTGACTCATCGATAGCGGACCCATTCCTCGAGCTGGTCAAACTCAGCATAGCATTGCCCCCAACTCTCGGGCGGGTAAGGCCGCACCCCCTTCCAACCGACCACGACACAGTGGAGAGCGTAACCGTCTGGTAATCGGCGCTCAACGTTCATCTACCCACTCGGTCTAGACGTTGGAGCAACCTCTTGGTACCATAAGGGTTTAGGGACTTTCACCTAGGGATATCTATAGTACCCCATGTAGAACAAGATTTTCGGTATCCAATCCTGCCAACCACGATCTGTCTGTGAAGGCTACGGCCCCGATGTTGCTAGGGCGTACAATAACCATGTCACACAAATGCGGAATGCATGAATCACGCTATCCAGTCATGCAACCAATCCTGTACATATCGTGCGCTCATGTAGGGCAACACCGCCTAACCGGGAGCCCATAAACAACCTGCCCGAAGGCAAATGCTATGATCAGACAACTCTCACGTCAAGCATACATATGATGCGTATGATCATGAGTCATGGAACTGTACTAACATGTTATAATAAAATAAACTATCTTACAATGCAGATGGACCTGGACGGCCTATACACGATAAGTACGTCGTAATGTAGACATCCAACCAACATTACACTCGCAATGTGGACGTCAAACCAATATTGCTCCCAAGGCACGATCTTTGTAAACATCAGTACTTAGTCTGCAATGGATTTACACATTGCAATGGACCGTAGGTTGTCCCCATTGGACCTTACATATATATATCAAATGGGCCTTATCCTATGGGCCTTTTATTCATCAGATGGGCCACATAAATAGGCCACACCAATGGGTCTTATGTGCATTGCAATGGGTCAAAACCCGTGGGCCTTGAGTTGCATCTAATGAGCTTAGTCTCATGAGTCTAATGTATGACCAATGGGCCACACCAATTGGGCCCCACATGTAGGTCAAGTGGGCCTCAACCCATAGACCTAACATGAGTTCAATGGGCCTAAACCCCTAGGCCTTAATCAAATAAAATGGGCCTAATTCATGGGTCTCAAATAAGTCCAATGGGCCTAATCCCATGGATCCTTTTTATAATCAAATGGGTTTAGTCCCATGGGCCTTACAATATATCAACTGGGTCCACATCCATGGGCTTGAAGAATGCAACAAAGGGGTCCAATTACATGGCCCTTGAAGTACATCAAATGGGCCTAGTCCCATGGACTTGCAACACATCAAATGGGCCTAAGTTCTTAGGCCTTGTATAAATCAGATGGGCCTAAATCCCTAGGCCTTAAGTAAATTAAATGGGTCTAACCCATAGGCCTTTAAATAGATTAGATGGGTCTAACCCATAGACCTTTAAATAGATTGAATGGGCCTTTAATTAGATTGAATGGGCCTTTACCAACATAGGTGGCCCACCCAATCAGCACTCAAGCCAAAAAGACCTTACCAAGTGGATGGACGGTCTGAATGCATCACATGCATCATGGCGGGTCCCACTGCCGCCGAACAGAGGAAAACACATGCATTCTGGAGGGCTCCACCGTCCGCTGGACGGACGGTGGAGTCCATACATCATCAAGGTGGGCGCCACCGTCCACTGGACGGTGGACTCAAGCACATGCATCTTTTGTGGGTCCCATGTGGGGCCCACAGTAATATTTATTTGGCATCCAACCCGTTGATAAGGTCAAACAGACCCGGTTGAAGGAAAAGTACAAATTTCAGCTTGGTTCAAAACTTTTGTGGGCCCCATAAAGATTTCAATGGTAGATGCTCAATCTCACTGTTTCATGTGAAGTGGGCCACCTGAGTTTTGGATCGACCTTAAATTTGGAGGGGGCCCACCTGAGGAGGGGACCCACCTCGTGAATAGGTCGGATGTCGAACAAACATTAAGGTGGGGCCCACGGCTGGAGCCGTGGGTCCCTAGCTTGGACGCCCGATTGCCGCTGCACGGCTGCACGCAGCAGCGTGCAGCGCTGCCACCCTCTGGCAAATGTACAGAGGCTTTGCCTCTTATGAAATTTGGGAAAAATCTGTTTTCCCGCGGTTTTTCTGGTGTAGGGTCCGCTTTAAGTGGATCCACTCCGACCATAGGATTCCTCACCTTGCAATGAATCCAACAAGTCCAAAGTTTAAATTTTTTTGATGAAAGAAAATAAAATAAAATAAGAAAAATGTATTTGAAAGGTGAAGATGAGATTTTTTGACACTATGGCCCACCAGGTGATTGGATCAGCTCCAGACTTCTACCCAACAACTAAAATGCCGTGGGTAAGAGGATGGACGGCTTGGATCGAACATAAACATCAGGGTGGGGCCTATGCAAGGGGACCACCCAAGTCCCTTTCCTTTTTCTTTCTTCCTTTTTTTCCTTTCTATTGAAACGTCCAGCGTCCCAGACGCTGGACGGTCTTTTGTTATTTTTTTTTTTAGTGTGGGCCCTGATGGAGTGGGCCACCATTGATGGGTGCCATGGGCTCAATGTCCAAGGTGGGCCCCACTTGAATAAAAATTACATCAAGGTGGGATCCATTCAAGTGGGCCACACCATCCTATTGCAATAAAATAAAATAAAATAAAAGAGAGAGAGAGAGAGAGAGACATGGAGAGTGGGACACGGCTTGTGATGGAGGGACCCCATCATTATGGGCCCTGCCTTGCAATAAATCATACAACAAGTGGGCCTTAAAGCATGTGGGACCAATGAAATTTAAAATCAACGGTGGGGATCCTTTCCCCACCAACATGGACGGTCTAGATGACTTTTGAAGAGAAAATAAACATCATGATGGGGTCCATGGAGAATGGCCCCATCATGGAACGATCATGATGATCCAAATGGTCCATCGGCCACATATTAGGGTCCCAAGTGAGATCCACACCATTGATCGGTGGGCCTCACTTGGTCCACCATAAAAATAAAAAAAAACTACCCTAAAGAGGCACCCACCGTCCGATCTTCTCGCTCCTAGGGGTTCCTTGGCACCTTGGCTTCAACTTCAATGGTTAAGATGAAGAATGGAGGGTTGAGATGGGAGATTTTTGGGTAGGAAGGTGGGCCACTTGGAGTTTAGGAATTTGGAGAAATTCCATACGTATGGAATCTTGTTGCTTGGAATTTTTGAAATGAGAAAGAGAGAAAGAGAGAGTGATGTAAAGGGAGAGAGAGAGAGTGATGGATGGATGTGGTGAGTGATGTTTATGTAAGAAATCTTTGACTTTTGAGGCTTTTGTGTAAGAGAGGTATGGGTGATGAAGACTTTTGTGACTTTTTGTGTAAGAGAGGTATGGGTGGTGAAGACTTTTGTGGTTGCTTGGGAAAAGGGATGGAAGTGATGTGTACTTGACATGTGATGGATTGATGGGTGATTGATTGATGGGATTGATGTGATTGATATGACACATCGTAGAGATTCTCTTGGGTTTCGCAACGCGCGACGTTTTCTCGCACCGAACGTTGGCCCATATCTCTTGACCAGGGTATCGCCTCGGCGCGCGAGTCGCGGTATCGGAACCGCAACGACGGCGCGGTCGCTATGGTATTGGTCTCGGGTTGAGTCGACTCGGGTTGTCGGCACATGAATCAGGGTCACGCGTCGATATCGTTTAAGGGTCGAAAGTTGTCGGAATTCGACCGGTAAGACTGCGAAAGTGTATGGAAAGGTACGGACCAAGATATGGGTCTTACAGTTGCTGCATAAAACTGAGGACTACACACTGGAACAAATCCAGAAACACCTAAGGATTGAGGAAGAATCCCGTAACCGTGATAAAAAGAATGATAACGGGAATGCCTCGTCCAAGGTACATGCAGTAGAAAACACCAATAACAAGAATCCCGAGAAGGACGATTTCCTAAAATCCAATAAAAAAATTCAAGAAAAATGCCCAAAAGAAGAACGGAAAGTTCAAAGGCCCATGCCATGTCTGTGGAAAAACCGGGCACTATGCTCCAGTATGCCGATATCGCAAATCTAAAAAAGAGGCAAGTGCAGTAGAAGAAGGCGATATCATGGCTATGATCACTGAAGTGAATACCTTTCAAGGTAAAGTTCCAGGCTGGTGGTATGATACTGCCGCTACAGTACATGTGTGCTACGATAAATCAGCCTTCAAAACCTATGAGGAATTGACCGATGGTCAAGAAGTCCAAATGGATAATGAAGTCCGATCGAAAGTCGTCGGCAAAGGAACTGTCGAACTGATATTCACTTCTGGAAAGAAAGTGATTCTGACTAATATACTGCACGTCCCAGACATGAGGCGAAACTTAGTTTCTGGGGATCTTCTGGAAAAACCAGATATAAGGGTAGTATACGAGTCAGGAAAACTGATTCTATCCAAGAATGGAAATTTTGTTGGAAAGGAATATGCTTGTAACGTGATGGTTAAGTTTTCTCTGAATGAAAGTAGCACTTCTGCGTATATGGTTGAATCTGCTGGACTGTGGCATGATAGACTAGCCCATATAGGGTATAGTACTTTGAAGTTCATGGCTAAGAATGGTTTAATCTCATACACAGATACTGAAACTGATAAATGTGAAGTGTGCATACGATCCAAAATGACGAAAAAACTTTTTCCAAGTGTTGAAAGATCGTCTCAAATTGTGGATCTTGTGCACAGTGATATCTATGAGTTAAACGACATTCTTACTCGTGGAGGTAAACGGTACTTCATAACCTTTATAGATGATTGCTCTAGATATGTGTATGTTTATCTATTAAAGAGCAAAAATGAAGCATTGAACATGTTTAAAATATATAAAGCAGAAGTAGAGAATTAACTAAGTAAGAAGATAAAAATTCTCCGTAGCGATAGAGGAGGAGAATACTTCTCAAATGAATTCGATTACTTCTGTGAAGAACATGGACCGGTACATCAATGTACAGCTCCATACACACCTTAACAAAACGGAATAGCTGAAAGGAAGAATAGAACATTAGTAAAAATGGTCAACTCAATGCTAATAAAAGTAAAGTTGCCACTAAGTCTGTGGGGTGAGGCACTGCTTGCAGCATGCCATATAATAAACAGACTTCCGTCTAAAAAATATAAAGTATCTCCACATGAAACATGGAGAGGTAGAAAACCTAACCTAGGATATCTTAAAGTGTGGGGGTGTCTTGCATACTGCAGAACCTCTGACCTAAAAAGAACCAAGTTAGGACCAAGAGCTATTAAGTGCACCTTCGTAGGGTATGCACAAAATAGTAAAGCTTATAGACTTCCAGACATAGAGTCTAATACAATTATAGAATCGAGAGACGTTGAATTCTTTGAGAACTCACTATCCTTGGAGTCAAAGGATAATGAAAGCCAAACTTTTAATAGAGAACCAAATAGCACATCTTCACATATAATGGAAGCTCCCATTGAACCCCGTAGGAGTCAAAGAACTATAATAGAGAAGAGTTTTAGAGATAACTACATATACTCACAACGCATCATTTTCCATCTGGTAGAAGCAGATAGAGAAAATGTTATAAAACAAATACCTATAGTAATGACTATAGAAGATGATCCTAAAACATATAAGGAAGCTGTATCCTCTAGAGACTCAGCTTTTTGGAAAGAAGCTATAAATGATAAAATGGAATCTATACTATCAAATCAAATATGGAAACTAGTAAACTTACCTCCAGGTTCTAGACCCATAGGTTGCAAATGGGTATTTAGGAAGAAATATCACACTAATGGGACTATCCAAACCTTTAAAGCTCGACTAGTAGCTAAGGATTTTAGACAAAAAGAAGGGATAGACTACTTTGACACATACTCACCTGTAGCTAGGATAACATCCATTAGAATATTATTTGTGCTAGCTTCCATACATCATCTTCACATCCACCAAATGGATGTAAAGACTGCTTTCCTGAATGGTGACCTCAATGAGGAGGTATACATGGAACAACCTGAAGGTTTCGTTCAACCAGGAAATGAAAACAAAGTATGTAAATTAGTCAAATTGTTGTATGGATTAAAACAAGCACCTAAACAATGGCATGAGAAGTTTGATTCCAAAATACTATCTCTTGGTTTCATGCATAATGTAGCTGATAAATGCATATATTCTAAAATAGATGGTAGTTATATCGTTATTATCTGTCTATATGTTGATGATATGTTAATAATAAGTAATAAAATGGAAGGTGTGACTGAAACAAAGAAGTTTCTTTCTTCCGTATTTAAAATGAAGGATCTTGGACAAATTGATACCATCTTAGGTGTCAAAGTTAAAAAACATTGTGAGGGTTATGCTTTGTGTCAATCTCATTATATTGAGAAGATACTAAACAAGTTTAACCATCTAAATATAAAGGAAGAAAAAACCCCATTTGATCCAAGTATCAAACTAAAAGAAAATACTGGAAGAACAGTTGCACAATTAGAATATGCGAGTGCTAGAAGAAGTCTTATGTATGTTATGCAATGCACTAGACCTGATATCGCATATGCTGTGAGTAAACTTAGTAGGTTTACTAGTAACTCCAGTAATGAACACTGGAATGCAATTAGCAGAGTCCTTGGTTATTTAAAAACAACCAAAGACTTAGGACTATTTTATTCAGAGTTTCCTACCTTATTGGAAGGATATACCGATGCGAGCTGGATATCGAGTGCGGGGGACAACAAGTCTACTACAGGGTGGGTATTCACCCTAGGAGGTGCTACTGTATCTTGGAGATCAAAGAAACAGACTTACATAACGCACTCGACTATGGAGTCTGAATTTATAGCCCTAGCTGCAACAGGCAAAGAGGCTGAGTGGCTAAGGGATCTTCTATTAGAAATTCCTTTTTGTGTAAAGCCTATATCGACTGTATCACTACATTGTGATAGTGAAGCCACATTAGCTAGAGCCTATAACGGCACTTATAATGGTAAGTTTAGACATATTAGTCTTCGACATGATTATGTCAGACAATTGATTCATGATGGAATCATTGCTATTTTCTATGTGAAATCAAGCAATAACCTAGCAGATCCTTTCACTAAACCTCTACCGAAAGAGGTAGTAAAGGTTACGTCTAGAGGGATGGGGTTGAAACTCTTCAACCAAAGTTCCACCAGTGATGGTAACCCAACCTAAAATCAGAAAATCTCTAATCTTGGGTTTAATGGGTAAGAACAAGTCACTGATAAGTGAAAAGTTTTCAGCATTAAATTATATAACCTCATCCATAATAGATAAGTGCTGAGCGTTACGAAAGAGGGTTGAGTCTTAGAACTCTTAATGAATTCCAGTCTTTAGGATAAGTGTCTTATAGTAACGGAGACACTGGAAGGATTTCACCTATATGAACGTATAGATGGTGCCGTTTCTCATGAGAGTTAAGAGTTTTCTCTCGGGATCGTTCACGAATTAGGATAAGCACATGGCCATTAATTATGCTGATCAAGATTGTGGGAACTCTAACAACAATAGCGAATATGTGTGTGGTTTCTCCAACTCTGTTATCTAGAAATAACTGGTTCAAAGCTGCGGCTACCAGTCATTTCGATAGAGTTTTGAGATACTTACAGTAAGGGAAGATTAAAATCGAAAGATATTTTTCTTTATGCATATAAGCTAATTATTCTGACAGTATGTTTAACCGAGAAAATATTTTTATAAAAAATCAAGTGGGGGATTGTTGTAAAATATTGATTTTAATAAAAATATTTTAATAATAAAATATATGAAAAGTTGTTTTTTGAAAAAAACTTTTGGGGCTTTGGGAATAGTCCCACATGGGAAAGAGAAGAGAAAGAAAAGTGGTTTAAATGATAATAGTGGAGTACTATAATATTTGCTTACCTAGTCCGTGGACCATGGGACTTGCGTGTTCCAGTGCGAAGCACTGGAACACCGCGCACGTGCACGCGCACGCGCTCGGGCTCCGGCTCGGTCACGGTCACGGTCACGGTCTCGGGCACGGGCTCGGTGCAAGGGCGTGGGCATGTGAGGCAGTGTGGCTGTAGAGGAGCTAGTGGCGCACTTTGCACTTCACACGTGCGCATCGTGTCGCAGAGGGTCGCTCCCTTCGCGAACCGGAGCGAGACGTGTGCGAGTCGCAGTGCGACTAGTGGCTAAGGCAGATGGTTGGTTGGACGAAAAACTAAAGGACTGAATGAGAGTCCCTCAGAATATATAGAGGGCTGAAAAAGAGCTGTTACAGAAAATCTGTAACAGCTGTGCAATAAGTGAAGGGTCCAGCTGAAACTGCTGCATGGCTAGCCCCAACAGCTATAAAACGGCTAGCCGCTGTCCCACAACAGTCAGCATGCAGCAGCTTAATGGCCCATGCACAACAGTTAGAAAACGGCCATAAAACGGCTAGTTTTCTCAACAGCCAGAAAACGGTCATGGGATTTATTTCCTTGGACCATAACCCCCAGCCACCATAGCCTATAAAAGGAGGGCCTGGATGGGTTTCAAAACAATCTTAACTCACTCCAGCAACTCCATACGAATTTTAGAAAAACAGCCTCTCCACTCATACATTCTAAGTGTTATCCAGCAACACAGCAAGGTATCAACCTTAGCTAGAAGGACAGACCAGCGGTGTGGTCTAGGACGGTTCAACCGAACCAGCGGCTGAAGATTAGAACTTAATTGAGCAGAATTCTAAACCACTTTTCTATTTTCTTCTTTTCTTCTTTTTGGGATTTTCCTTTATATTGTAATACTGCCAGAAATAGTGAAATTGAGTTCCATTTGGTGGGCCTTCGTGTTTGCTAAATGCAGACTCACACCAGGCTCATCGTATCGTAGAAGCAATTTGCCTGTAACCTATCAGCATACTCAATTTACTTGAGTTGGGGCAAATAACGCTTTAAGGGCAGCGTTTTCAGACGTGCTTCAGCATGTCCATATTATTTTCGGTTTCCATATTATACAGAAACTACATTAATCTGTATAAATTTCCCAACATAAAACACATGCATCATAGTGAGCTCACATAGCACCGTCCAGCAGCAGAGTAGATTTGTCATCTGGGTTACCCTTACCACCCAGGGGCCACCTCAATGAATGTGTTTCATATCGACAATGCTCATTTGTTTTCTAGCTCATTTGAGGATGCCACCACTGAAAAAAGTGGTGAATGACCATTAAAAGTCTTTTGTAAGCCACAAAATTTTATCGGTCAAAAAATTGGATGGACGGAATAGATATACAACATATCATCAAGGTGGGCCCTATAGTAACACGTAATCCATGCCCATCCAGGGAGTGGATTAGCCTTACCTAGGTAAGTAACACCTTAGTGGTGTTACCCATACTATGTGGAACCCACCTGGATGAATGCGTTTCATATCCACCATGCTTATTCGTTTTCTCCGCTAATTTAAGGTCGTATAACAAAGCTTAACATATACAAATCTCTTGTAGACCACACCACTAGAAAAGGTAGTGAATAACCATTGAAAGTTTTTTTTAGGCCACAAAAGTTTTGGATCAAGATAATCTTTGCATTTTCCATTCATGGATTTGCTTACAGTGGGCCTTGAGAAATTTTTAATGGAGCATTCAATGATCACTATTTCTTGTGATGTGGCTTACCCAAGATTTAAATGTGTTTAATTTTTAAGATTGTGTCCCGAAATGGGCTGCAAAACGGATGAACAGAGTAGATATACAACATATCATCAAGGTGAACCTTATGGTAAGGTACGGGTAACACCCACCAAGGTAGCCGGGGTAATACCTTACCATGTGGACCTATCTCGATGAATGTGTTTCATATCATGACACTCATTCATTTCCTCAACTCGTTTGTTTTCTCAGCTCATTTAAAAACATTATATTAAAACTTAAGCATATCCAAATGTCTTGTAGACCACATCACTGGATAAAGTGTGAACGACCGTTAAAAGCTTTTATGTAGGACACAAGTTTTGGATCAAGTTAATCTTTGTATTTTCCATTCATCCTGCTATGGTTAACCTTATTAAATGGTTGAATGGGCTATAAACATTATGAATATTCTTACAATGGGCCTTGAAATGGCTTTCATGGTAAGTGTCTTATGGTGTGGCCCACTTGAGATTTGGATATGCTTAATTTTCGGACCATGTTTTAAAATGGGCTGGAAAAACTGATGAACAGAGTGAAATACAACATATCATAAAGGTGGGCCCTATGGTAAGGGCAACACCCACTAAGGTGTTACCTGGGTAACACCTGATCCACGTCCCTCCATGGAGCAGATTATCCATTATAGGGGCCCACCTTAACGAATGTGTTTCATATCCACGACCCTCATTGCTTTCTCACTGATTTTGTGAAAAAAATAATAATAATTGTGAATGGCCATAAAAAACTTTTTATAGGCGACAAAAGTTTTAAATCAAGCTAATCTTTATATTTTCCATTCATCCACTTTTGGTTAACCTTATCAAGGAGTTGGATGGCATATAAACATAATAAATTTTCTTACAATAAGCCTTGAGAAGTTTTTATTGGTGAGCATTCAATTATCATTGTTTCTTGTGGTGTGGCCCACATGAGATTTGGATATACTTACTTTTTAGATATGCTTCTTAAAATGGACGGGAAAAACGGATGGAAAGAGTGGATATGCAACATATCATCAAAGTAAGCCCTACGGTGAGGGTAATACATTAGTGAGTGTTACCCAGGTAACACTTAATCCACGCAGCCGATCAGCAGTTACCCGGTAACACGGACCGTGTGGGGCCCACCTCGATATGAACGTGTTTTATATCCACGACGCACATTCGTTTTCACAGCTCATTTAAAGACAATATATCAAGATAGCCACGTTGCTATTGCCAGTATCAGTACGGAATCGCGTCTGGAGAATACCAGCGGAACACGCGTTTAAATGCGTTGGAGAAGAGAGAGAAGGTTTGTTTTACCTGAAAATTCCACTTGTGAAGAAGTCAGCGATGTTATTTCTACACACGAGCTTTCCCTCCCTCTTTTTGTTCTTTTCTTTTCTTTTTCTGTTCTTTTTTTTTTTTTTTTTTTTTTGTGTGTTCTTTTTTCTGCGTAGATAGCTTTCATTTTGGTTTTTGTTCTTTTCTTTTACCTGCGTAGCTTAGCTGGCGAGCTAGCTTGACATGAGTGAAGTGCAGAGAACACGAAAAAAATAACAAAAAAAAAAAAAAGACGCAGAAATTAAGACAGTTTCAATATTCAATGCATGGATACGCAGTCTGATTTGGTGGTCACCACCACGGTTTCAATACTCGCTATCCGACGAGTCGAGGTGACTCAGCCAAGTCAGGCCAAGTAATTTGCTAATTTTCACTTATGGCAAATAAAGCCCATGATTCATTGATCCAGACCATTGGCTGTTGATTCTCATCTTGATGGAGCATGTCCGAAAAAAAAAAAGAAAAAAGAAGAAGATTGGAATGAATATTATTTCACTGAAATGTGTATTGTCTTTCTTAACCATCTACATGAGTACCGTTAGGCCACCAATCTGGAAGTCATTTGGATAGTGGTCCATCCCCAGCAATCCATAACGTATCAATGGTCTGGATTGCCCAAACATGAGACCCACTTGCCAAAACTAAAAACTCTTGATATAAGTGGGGTAGATGCAGCAGCTGATTGTTTTGACCGGACAAGTCCCATAGTTTGACTCGCCCTGACTCGGACTCATCCCAGTCTTACCCATACAGTGCTCGGCTGGGTCCGAGTCAACTTGAGCGACTTGTCAAGTCAAACCAACGACGGAAACCATTTGAGAGGATGAAAGGAGTACTGGATATTCCAAACTCAAAGTACACATGTGGCCCACCTAATGAATGGTCTGGATCTTACATATGCATTTGAAAAATGCTACTCCACCGTCTACCAGCCTTTGCATTTTCTACACCCACTCTAGTGGTGTAGGCTGGGAGTGCGCAGGCAAGTGGGTTTCAACGGCTACTTTTCATGAGGCAAGTGGATGGATGGAGGTGGGCTCACTTTGGGTCTTACATGCCCGTGAGTTCCCATTTGGATTAGGGAATTATTTGGATGGTGGCTGGCCGACATAAAACCGTGATACTCTGTCACAGTATCATGGATCATACGCCGGCACTTAAAAAATTACTAGAAATTGCATACGTGGCATGTAATTAATTCAAATTAAATTATCCAATTTATGAGTCCATTTCAGATAAATCATGAACTGAAGTTTAGGATTTGTTGATAATCTAACTGAGATATTTACTGGACAGTTAAAAATGAGCAACATCTAACAATGGTATTTTAACAAGGGAAATTGACCGTACTCGCCTTGAAGTTTGGGCAAATTACCTCGAATGCTACGACACTCTGTGTATTTCCTGAAGGGCCTTTGACATGCTTTTGAAAATTACTTAGACCAAAATGTCCTTATCCTTGTTTCACTAGTTGTACGGTTTTCTGGGAAGAAGAAGTTACGTCGTATTTAATGCCAAGAAAGTTATGCGTACGGAACCCTTTTTTACATGCAGGCAAGGACTAAGCTCAAGGGGCTCACATTAATGTATGTGTATAATCCATGCCGCCCATGCTTTTTGCTGTGTCATTTTAACAGCCAGGGCCCAAATATCAGCCTGATCAGGAGCTCGTGTGGGCCACATGATAGAAAACAATGGAGACAATGGAACCCACTGTTGAAACTTTCTGGGCTCACTCACTGTAATGTTTGTTAGAAGAGGACACTGCCCAAGTTTGAACTTTTTTAGGACCACACCGAGCAGGCCAACAAGGTAGACGGAATGGATCATCTTATTGTGGGCCTTAGGCTATTATATCAATGGCTATCCTTTCATTTGGTAGTAAAGGACGTGAACATGTAACAACTACAACTGCAACCCATATAACATGTGAACCACGACCCATATAACATGATAACTACAACTCATGACAACTAGGACCCATGAGAACCACGACCCATGACAACTATGACCCATACCACATTATAACCATGATCCTTACCGTATTACAACCACGACTCGGCTATGGGTCGTGGTTGCCATGAGGTAAGGGTCATGGTTGTCATGAGGTAAGGTTCATGGTTGTCATGCTATACGAGTCGAAATTTTCATTTTATAGGCCTTGGCAAGGACCATCTAGTGGGGCTTACATTGATGTATGTGAATAATCCATGCCGCCCATCCTTTTTGTCGTGTCATTTTAAGGCTAGGTGGATGGATCGGATCACCCCATGTCAGGATTTTTTGGGCCCACGATGAGTTGGCTGACAAGGTAGATGGATCGAATCACCCTATTGTGGGCCTTAAGCTATGATATCAATGGTTTGGTAGAAGATGAAGTGAACACGTAGATACTACGATCCATGCAACATGACAACCACGACCCATATAATATGACAACGACTACCCATGTAAACAACGACCCATATGGGCCCACATTGATGTATGTGTATAATCTATGCCACCCATCCTTTTTTGTTGGGTCATTTTAGGGGTAACGTCAAATATCAACCACGACCCTTTGTGGATAAAAATCACGATCCACTATGCATGTGAACCACAACCCTTTATATGGATCATGGTTGTCATGTAGCATGGGTTGAGGTTGTCATATTATATGAGTCGTGGTTGTGAAGTTATATGGGTTGTGGTTGTCATGGGTCGTAGTTGTCAAGTTATATGGGCCATGGTTGTCATGTTATATGGGTCGTGATTGTCATGGGTCGTACTTGTCATGTTATATGGGTCGTGGTTGTCAAGACCAACTAGTGGGGCCTACATTGATGTATGTGAATAATCTATATCGCCTATCCTTTTTATTGTGTCATTTTAGGGCCAGGTTCTAAATATCAGCCTGATCCAGAGCTCGTATGACCCATCCTTTTTGTCATGTTATATAGGTCGTAGTTGTCATATTATAGGGGTCGTGGTTGTCATCCGGGTCGTGGTTATCACGAGTCGTACTTGTCATGTTATATGGGTCGTGGTTGTAATGTGGTAAGGGTGATAATACCTAAGTCAGGACTTTTTTGGCCCACAGTGAGTTAGCCGACAAGGTAAATGGATCAGATCACCCCATTATGGGCCTTAAGATATGGTACCAATGGTTTGATAGAAAATGAAGTGAACACGTTACAAACCGCGAACCATGCAACATGACAACCACGACCTATATAACATGGCAATTAAGACCCATTCAAACCACGACCCAAATGGGCCCACATTGATGTATGTGAATAATCCATGCTGTCCATCCTTTTTGTTGTGTCATTTCAGGGGTAGGGTCAAATATCAACCACGACCCTTTGTGGATGAAAACTAAAATCTATTGTGGATGTGAACCACGACCCTTCGGATGGAAGGGTCGAGGTAGTTATATTATATGGGTCGTGGTTGTGCAGTTATATGGGTCGTGGTTGTCATATTATATGAGTCATGGTTATCATGGGTCATAGTTGTCAAGTTATATAGGTCATGGTTATAAGTTGTAGTTGTCATGTTATATGGGTCGTGGTTGTCAGGAGTCGTAGTTATCATGTTATATGAGTTGTGCTTGTCATGTAGGTCGTGGTTGATATTGGTCGTGGTTGTCATGCCCCAAAAGGTTTTCAATTTCACTGCTTTCTATGGTGTGGTCCGCATGAGCCTTTGATATATCTCATTTTTTGGCTCATTCCTTGAAATGATTTTTCAAAATGAATGGATGGCATGGATAAAATATATACATCACAATGGGCCCAATAAGACCATTCATCTCTACATATATTGGGATGCATAACTCGAGTAACGTGACTTATTAAAATAGCCTTCGGTCTCGAGAATCTGGACTCCTCGAAGACTCCAACAGCTACACGTAAGTCGAGTAACTTTTAATCCATGTTAAAAGCGGATTGGATGGTGTACCACCGTAAATGTATATGGTATATCCACGCCACCGTCCGTTTTTCCATCTTATTTTAGTGGTTGAACCCAAAATTTAATCATACCCAAAGATCAAGTGAACACTACCATAGGAAACAATTGGAATAATAATTTTCACCGTTGAAACCTGTTTATATGATCACAAGGACATGGATGAAGGGAAATAAAATAAATATAAGCTTGATCGAACACTTCTATAATGTGGTCCAGTTTATCTCTAGATTTGTCATATTTTTCGACTCAAATCTTACGATGAGCTCATAAAATGGATGGACAGTTTGAATATAACAAATACGTCATGAGACCACAGAACTTACTGATGTTAATACACCAGCCAAGCTAATCGGCTTCCCAATCCCGTCCTCTGGATGCGGATTTCCTGCGAAAGCCTTTAGCATAAAGTTCTTGCACTGGGAACTCAGGTCGGGTTCACTGTGATGTTTGTGAGAAATTCTCCTCTTCCAATCGTTTTGTGAGTTCATTTCAGGACACCATGCCTAAAATGAACGATAACCAAACCTCAAGTAGGGTGTACTAAAGGAAAATATAGTTAAGGAAATTCCTACTGTTGAAATATTTATAGGGCCCATCGTGATGTATTTTTAAGATCCGACCTATTCATAAGTTAACACAGAGATAGAAGAAGTGAAAATAAAAATATCAACTTGATCAAAAACTACCGTGGCCCTAAGAAGTTTTGCACAGTGGATGTCACTATCCCTACTAGTTTCTATGGAGGGGTACACTTGAACTTTAGATCTATCTCATTCTCTTTTTAACGCCCTAAAACGATCTCTACAAATGGTTGGACCGTATGGATACAACACATGTATCATGGTGGGGTCCATAGAGCTTAGCAACATCACTGAGTAGAGATTTGACTATTGTTGTAGGTACGTGTCAAGATGGCCACACACTAGATATATAGCTGCAGTAGGTATGTGTCGTGCAGGACTTCTGCAGGTACATGTACATACGTGTTAAGATGGGCCACACACCAAATATATAGCTGCAGTAGGTATGTGTCGTGCAGGACTTCTACAGGTATGTATCGTGTGAGGACGAGCACTGACGCTCCTTGAGCTCCGAGGGCCCACCATAGCAGCATAGATAATGGTATTCACCGTTAAACAATTCGTAGGGCCCACCATAACGTTTATTTTCCATCAAATATGTTCACAATGTCACAATAACCTGAATGAAGAGGAAAAAAAAATATCATATTAATCTAAAACTTCTGTGACACCGAAAAGGTTTGGATGGTAGATGTTCAATCTCTCACTGGTTTTTACAGTGTGGTCTACTTGATAGTTATATCTGACTTATTTTTCATATTAAGCCTTAAGACGAGATCACCAAATGGATGGACGGTTTGGATATAACATATACCTCATGATCAGACCCACATAACTTGCGTCAATACAGCAGCTATATAGCTGATGCGAGGTACACTAGTCCGCCATCGTATCTGGGAAACGGATTGGCTACCCCTACTACCAGCCCTCTGGCTGGAGGTCGGTGCTATGTGGGCCCACTATGATGTATCTTTTACATCTAATCCGTTTTTCCATTTTTACAGATTATTTTAGAGTTTTATACCAAAAATAAAAGGGATATAAATCTCAAGTGAACCACACCACAGGAAAATAATGGTGATTAGATAAACACTACCAATGATAAATACGACCCACATAACAGGACAAATGCAACTCATATAACATGACAATCGCGATCCATACAACTACAACCCATATAACAGGACAACTGCTACCAAAATAACAGGACAACTACAACCGCGACCCATATAACATAACAACTGCGATCCATATAACTAGGACCCATATAACAGGACAACTGAAACCCAAATAACAGAACAACTACAACCGCAACCCATATAAAAGGATAACCGCGACCCATATAACATGACAACTGCGATCTATATAACTGCGACCCATATTACAAGACAACTGTGACCCAAATGACAGGACAACCACGACCGCGACCCATATAACAGGATAATTGCAACCCATATAACAAGACAACTGCGACCCAAATAACAGGACAACCACGACCTTGACCCATATAACAGGATAATTGCAACCCATATAGCAGGACAACTGCGATCCATACAACTGCAAACCATATAACAGGACAACTATGACCCAAATAACAGGACAACTACGACTGCGACCCATATAATAGGATTTTCACGACCCATATAATAGGACAATTGCGATCCATACAACTGAGACCTATATAATAGGACAAGACCTATATAACATGAAAACTACGATCCATACAACTGCAGCCCATTTGGGTCATGGTTTGCATAGGTCGTAGTTGCCATGTTATATGGGTCGTGATTATCCTGTTGTCGGCCAGCTCGGCTTGGGACCAAAACGTCCTAACTCAGGCAATGTCCACTTCTAACAAACATCACAGTGAGCCTAGAAACTTTTAACAGTGACCATTATTTTTTATTATGTGGACCACATGAGCACTGGATCGAGCTGATATTTGGGCCCTAGCCCTAAAATGACATGGCAAGAAGGATGGGTGGCATGGATGAAACACATACATGGTGGTGGGTCATAGTTGTTATGTTGTATGGGTCGTGGTTCTCAAGTTATATGGGTTGTGGTTGTCATGAGGTATGGGGTGTGGTTGTCATGCAATTTGGGAGCAGGAAATGAGAACCACGATCCATATCACACGAAACCACGAACCATTTAACATGAGAACCATGACTCATGTAACACGAGAACCACGACACATATAATATAAAAGCCAAAGATTTCCTGTGGTGTGTTCCACTTTAGATTTTTATCTACGACCCTTACCTCATGGAAACCACGACCCTTACCCTTTTGTACCAAAGCTAGTCTAACATTTTTCAAATATGATATGATTATTGATAGACTGCAGGAGCAGAAAATGCAGGCTATATGGGTCATGGTTGTCATGACATAAAGGTCATAGTTGTCATGTTATATGGGTCTTGGTTATCATATTATATGGGTCATGGTTGTAATGGGTTGTCGCTGGGTGCCATTAAAGAGAACTAGTATTTAACTCTATAGTTCAATGACAAAAATGGTACGCCCCTAGTCGTCAATGAGAAATCTCATGGGTCGTGGTTGTCATGGATCGTAGTTGTCATGTAATATGGGGCCGTGGTTCTCATGTGATATGGGTCATGGTTGTAATGGGTTGTCGTTTCCATGGTCATGGTTGTCATTATATATGGGTCATGGTTTTCGTGTTAAATGGATCATGGTTATCATGAGGTAACGGTCGTGGTTGTAATGAGGTAAGAGTCGTGGTTGACATGACAAAAATGATGGGCAGCATAGATTTTTCACATACATTAATGTAAGCTCCACTAGTTGGTCCTTGCTAAGGCCTATAAAATGAAGACTACAACCCGTATAACATGACAACACACCCTTACCTCATGACAACCACAGCCCTTTCCTCTTGAATACCACGACCCAAATAACATGGCAACCACGACTCATACTCGAGTCATGGTTGTAATGTGGCAACCATTACATGAAAAATGGAAAAAAATGACGAATTTCGAGACGGTTTTAGAACATCTCTAAAATTGCTTGGTTTAAAGACGCTTTAAAAACGGCCATAAACCGTCTCTAACATTTTAGACGGCCCCTGACCGTCCTTAATATTGTCTTAAAAATCTGAACGTCCACAAATCGTTTAGGATAGTCGCTGACCATCTTATATATGGTCATTGGTCGTCCGCATTAGAGACGGTCCTTAACCGTCTTATATGCGGTCATCTGAGACGGTCATTGGCCGTCTTTTACTTATAATCTGAGATTGTCAAAGACCGTCTCTATTAGAGACGGTCCTTAGCCGTCTTATATCCCTGGCAATGACCGTCTCTATTAGAGACTGTCAAGGACCTTCTTTATTAGAAACGGTCAAGGACAGTCTACTGTCTCTATTAGAGACTATCAAAGACCGTTTCTAATAGAAACGGTCCTAAACTGTCTTATATCCCTGGCAAAAATCGTCTCTAGAAGAGATTATCAAGGACCGTCTTTATTAGAGACGGTCTTGGACAATCTCTATTAGAGACTATCCTAAACCGTCTCTATTAGAGACTGTCCAAGACCGTCTCTATTAGAGACAATCCTAAACCGTCTCTAATGCTCAGATCAAAAATTAAAAAGCTCAAAAAATTATGAATTTAAAAAAAAAAAAATAGTTGAGAAGCTTAGAAAAATAATTAACAATGTTTAAGAAAAATTTAAATTTTGAAAAAAAAACTATAATTTTATAAAAATCTAGATTTTGAAAAAAAAAAACTAAGAACTTTGAATAATGTTGATAATTTTGAAAAAAAAAAATTCGATAAAACAATGATATTTTGAAAAAGAAAATTTATAAAATTAGACAAAATTGTGAAAAAATTGACAAATTGTAAAAAAAATATATATTTTTTAAAAAAGAAAACTAAATTTTGTAAAAAAAATGTTAAATTTATTTATAATAAAAATAATATTTAGTTAAAAGAGTAAAAAAAATATACGTTTTAAAAAAAAAAAATGTTAAATTTATTTGTGAAAAATAAAATTACTAAATTATTAGGCACATCCACTAATTGAACTTTAATCTTTTTTGGACAATTTAATCAGTTCAAATTGAAGAGTAAATAACTTCAAATGTTTAAATCAAATTTCACTGAAATTGTTGATCAATCTTGTATGCCCAATATCTTTCTCATATGTAGCCTGATTAAGGCGAGTAACTAGTCAAATTGAGAGTATTGATAGTAAAATAGAGTGAATGGACTAGGCATGTAAAATGGGCCAAATATTTTGGTTAAAATTGTGACCCAACTTACTTACCTCATGAGAACCTAAGAATTGATGTTAGTAAGTTTTGTGGAGCCCATCATGATGCGTGTCGAACATCAACACCGTGGATTTGATGCGTCCCCTTTAGGTTATGAGATATCTCAAAAATCATCGGTAAACGAAACTCAAGTGGCCCATACCATTTAAAATATGTGAAGACATCCTAAAAAATATAAAAGCACTTGGTGGGGCCCACATGAGTTTTGGATGCGGTTAAAACTTGGTCTGACCCCTTATCCAAGTGGGACACACATAATGAGTGGGTTGGATATGTGAATCACATTTAGGCAGAACCAATATATGATTATGAATGTTTTAAGAAAACCTCTCTCCACTATATTTAAGTGAGTTACTCGTTACCTTTACCAGAGTAAACTCTATGGGGCTCGTTGTTATTTATTTATTTTATCCACTCCATTCATCCATATTAACAGATAATTTGAGGTCTAAAGAACAAAAAGGAAGCATATCCAAAGCCCAAGTGGTCCACACCACAGGAAATAGTGTGATTGAACCTCTACCATTTAAAATTTCTTGGAGGCCATAGAAGTTTTGGATCAAGCTAATGTTTGTGTTTTCTATTCATTTATATATTTTTGATATTATGAACAACCTTTAACTGTTTTTGGACAATCTGATCAGTCCAGACATGAAGAGTAAATAACTTCAGATGTTTAAATCAAAATTCACTCAAATTGTTGATCAATCTTGTTTGCTCAATATCTTTCTCATATGTAGTATGATCGAGGCAAGTAACTAGTCAAATTGAGGGTAATGATCAATAAAATAGAGTGAATAGACCAGACATGTAAAATGGGCCCATCATGATGTGTGTCGAACATCAACACCGTGCATTTGATGTCTCCCCTTTAGCTTATGAGATATCTCAAAAATCATCTGTATATGAAACTCAGGTGTTGATTACCATCTAAAACTATGTGAAGACATCTAAAAAAATATAAACATTACAATATTGGATGTCATACCATTTTGGAGCCATAAAAGTTTTGGATCAAGCTGATTTTTATTTTTTCCCTTCATCTGGCCCTGTATGACCTAATCAACATGTTGGATGTCAAATAAACAGTACAGTAAGCCTTAAGAGGATTTTAATGATGGATATTCAATTACTATTGATTTCATATGGTGTGGTGCACCTAAGATTTCTGTGGTGGGGTTCATTATAGATTTTTATTTGCCTCATTCTTTGGCTCATGATGTAAAATGATATCTCAAAATGGATGGATGGTGTGGATATAACAAATACATCATAGTGGGGCCCGCAAAACTTGGTGGATGTTAGTCGGTGCTCTATGGGTCCCACCATGATGTATGTGTTCATCCATGCCGTCCATCCATTCTTGCAAATCATATTAGGGCTTGTCGCCAAAAATGAGAGGGATATAAATCTCAAGTGGACCACACCACATGAAAACAATAGTGATTGGATATCCACCATTAAAACCTTCCTAAGGCCCACTATACTTTTTATTTGACATCCAATATGTTGATTAGGTCATACAGGCCCAGATGAAGGGAAAAAAATATCAGATTGATCCAAAACTTTATATGGCCCCCAAAAGGTTTTTAATGGCCGACGCTCATTCAACACTGTTTCCTATAATGTGGTCCAGTTGAGATTGGGATATACCTCATTTTTTGTCTCATACCATAAAATGAAATGAAAAAATAGATGGACTGCAGGGATGAAACACATACATCATAAAATGATCTCTCCAAATGAATGGACGGTGTTGATATAATACATACACCATTGTGGGACACACTGGTCTGAATCCTTTTTGGGATCAACTGTTAAAATAATCAATTAAAATGAATGGACAGAGTGGATAAATAACATACATCATGATGGATCCTAAAAGACTTAAAAGCTAGGAGACAGATTGACTACTCCCCCCGACACCAGCCCTGTGGCTGGTGGTCGGTGCTCCGTGGGGCCCACCATGATGTATGTGTTTCATCCATTCCGTTCATCTATTTTTACAAATCATTTTAGTAACTTATAAGAAAAAATTATAGGGATATAAATCTTAGGTGGACCACACCGCAGGAAAAAAATAATGATTGGATATCCACTATTAAAATCCTCCCAAGGCCTAATGTACTGTTTATTTGACATCCAATCTGTTGATTAGGTCATAAATACCTAGATGAAAGGAAAAAATAAATATCAGCTTGATCTAAAACTTTTATGGCCCCCAAAACATTTTTAATGGTCAACGTTCATTAAACACCGTTTCCTGTGATGTGCTCCACTTGAGATTGAGATATAACTCATTTTTTCTTTCATATTATAAAATGATCTATAAAAATAGATGGATGGAATGGATGAAACACATACATCATAGTGGGGTCCACAGAGACCGACCACCAGCCAATGGCTGGTGGCAGGGGGAGTAGCCAATCCGTTTCCTAAATACTAAGCCCCTCCCAATCGCTACTGTTTTCCTGTGGTGTTGTTCACAAGAGATTTATTTCGTGCTGATTTTTTGGTACAAATCTTTAAAAATTGTTTATAAATGGATGTACGGTGTGGATTAAACACATACATCATGATGGGCCCATAGAGCCCTACCAGAACCAAAGATCAAGCCACCGTTTTCATTTGTACGGTGAAAGCATGTTAGATTTGCATTTTATGTTAAATAGTGGTGACTCGTTCATATAAAATGTGGGGTTTGTTATATGGCTATCCAGACCATCCAAATAATGGGTCTTGTTGTAGATGGTTTAAAAATACACTAAATGGACACTTAAATGTATGGTTGTGAATACAATTTATTATATAAAATATCAAAAACTCACAATTCATGAATTTGTACCCTAATCCCATTTCAGAAGAGGAATTTTCATTTTCCCTCTCTCGACCGCTCTTTGCTTCCTCTCCCTTACCTCTTTCGAGCGCCATTTTCATCGTCAGTCGATCACCGTTCTGCTTTGCCATGGCGTGATGATTCAGACCGTTCATCTAGAAGCTCGTATACAGATTTCATGCTAAGGTGAGTAATGGAATGTAATCATATTTTTCTTTATTAAATCATGGGAGAAGATAACACATCCCCTACTGTCATCACCGTCCACAGTCATCTCTGTTAATTCCAGCATCTCATCCATCCAAACCCGCACTTTCACCATCCATCTCATCTCTGCCACAAGACCTGAAATCCATGTCTATTAGGCCTTCCCACCTGTAGAAGGCCGCCACCAGAAATAGATCAACTCATGAATGTAAATGATCTCTGTACTTGTGAGGCATGTCCAAACGGAGCAGTGACTAACGGTAAACTAGGGTCATCCCTATCTGATTGAACGGATTCCTACAACATGATAAGAATAAGATCTAAAATGTTTTAATTCAACACAACTTCAATAAACAATATAACATCTATTTTACAAAGTTTGATAGGCCCACAAGAACTTGTACACGTGTAGGACATCTGAGTCCTGTATCAGATAGGACCCACCATGATCATCCAGCCAAAGAATGCAGTCGATCAACTATCAGGTAGTTTACGCGAATACAGAACCAAAGCACTATGTAAAAAGTGCTTTTAGATAATACATAGCTTTCTATGTCTGGCCTATCTGATGGTTGAACTGCCAAAAAAGCTCGTCCAGAGAATCTATATGGTGTATCGCACCTGATGCATGGCTTGGATGTCTCACATACATTACATGCCAGGTTGACACGTGTCTCTCTATAAAGGCGCAAGGAGGCTACCAAACATCTAATTTCACAATGCCATTTTTCTAACAAATTAGCTAGACAACTGTGCCGAAGTCAGAAAAAAAAAAAAAAAAAACAAGAATATTAGAAACAACAATCTTATGAACTAAAGATGGGGCAGAAAAAAAATGTGAAATATTAGCACGCAAGCTAAAGCTCAATTTCAGACTGAAACTTGATGCCTGTTGAATGTACACCTAAAAAAGGAGTGGTTTGGTTTTTTTTTGCGGAACCATTGTGTTTAGTTCAGCATGGAAAATAGTAACCACGATTAGGCGGGCTTCTGTTCCTGTGTTTTCTGTACCAAATCACATGTGAGGTAAGAAGCTGATCTTATCACAACACCAATTTAGGCCTAGTACCACCCATCTACCCAATAGAAGGAACACCCAAACAAAACATTAAAGCCACAAGATGACCATTATCACTTCTCAGGGTACATTGGAGTCACGTCTGATATGCATCTTAGCGTTGAGCAAGCCTTTAATTTTTTTTTTTTTTTTGTATCATGCCATTCATTTGTTGATAACTTTGACTTGGCAGCATGGAAAACAAAAACCACATTAGGCATGTTTCCATTATGTTGATTAATGCTTAGGGAACAATTGTTAGCATGGCATTGCAAGGTGCAATTTTTGGAGCTGCCTTATGGGGTTGGACTAATGATGTTTATGGGAATAAGAAAGCTACCCTCATCTGAGCAAGTGAACGCAAGATGGCTGCATTTTATGCTGGTTTCCCTGGTATGCTTCCTTTTACATGGGCTATTTGGGAACAGTCGGTTTCTTTTCTTGTTCTATCATTTGTATTTACTATCTATCTGTGTCAAACAGAAACTGTGCCTATTAGAACTGTAAACTGGCCATGCTCATCTGAACTGATGGTGGGATTGAGGCCTACATAGTAGCTACGATGCAGGGCCTTACATTATATCAAAATCGAAGAAAGGGTTGTACCACTAGGCCAGTTGGATGTGATAAGGTATTTTGAGTTAAACCTAAATATGGGTGTTGTGAATTTTCAAAATAAAAGGATTATTTTGTCTCTTGGTTGTGCCTTCTGTTGACTCCTGGTTGTGTCTCTTGGTGCCTTTTAGGGACTAGTTAGTCTTTTAGTGAATAATGTGATGGAAAGTTAAAACCAAATCAAGAGACGCTATGAAAGGACGTGTAATTATGGGTCTGTAATTGAGACTGTTTTTGTAAAATCGAATGCACTCGATTTTTGGCTTTTTTTTTTTTCTTTTTCTGAGTTTAGGTTGGTATATGACATATTAGAGCAGATATTTTGGTTTCCATGTAACTTTACTTTTTTCTAGAGTCAAATGAATGCAATTTCAGGGTTTTCCCATAGTTCTTGAGTTCAGATTGGTATTTTTGAGCTCCTGATGTCTTATTCTTGCACTTTGAAAAACAAAAAACACACAAATCAGAGTACAAATTGTGTTGTTTCTTTTCTTTTTTATGTGATTGAGTCTTTTATTCTGAAGTTGAAATCATGCAATTCTTGGGTTTTTCATGGTTTTTTTTTTTTTAATAGTACAAATTGTTGATTTTGGACTCCAGATTATGGCTTTCCATAGATATTGTGGTTTTGGATGCAAATTAGAACACAAATTGCAATTTTACAGGCAATCGAGATTTCTTTCAAAGTTGAAATCATGCAAATTTTGGGTTTTTCATAGTTTTTATTTTTATTTTTATTTTTATTATAGTTCAGACTTGGTGATTTTGGACTCCAGATTTTGCCTTTCATAGAAATTGTGGGTTTGGATGCAAATTAGAGCACAGATTGCAGTTTTGCAGGTAATTGCGATTACTTTCAAAGTTAAATGCATGCCATTTCAGGGTTTTTTTGATTTTGCAAGACCATATTCTGCTTATGAAGATGGTGATTCTGGAACTTATTAGTTATTAAGATGGTGATTCTGGAACATCTTAGAAATTACAGCTTGGGATGTTAATTAGAGTAGAAAATTATGGTTTTTAGGTAGTCTAGACTTGTTCCAAGTTAATGCATGCGATTTCAGTATTTTCGTGCGGTTTTTGAGTTTAGAATGCTGCTTTAATCTTGTGATGTTTGCTTTCCATAGAAATTACATTTATCAAATGCAAATCATAGCAGAAGAGTGCATTTTTCATGTATTTGGGACTATTTTTGAAGTTGAATGCTTGTTATTTTTGGTATTTTCTGCAGTTCCTAAGATCATATTGCCAATATTAAGTTCCCTATCTTTGATTTTCTTAGGAATTACATTTTCCGAACGCAAATAAGAGCAGACTCTTGCATATTTAGTTAATGGGATTGTTTTTGAAGTTCAAAGAATACAAATTGAGATGTTTTGTGTTATTTCTAAGATCAAGTTGCTGATGTATGCTATTTTTATAGTCATTGCGGTTTTAAACAAAAATTTGAGCAAAATTATTGTTTTTGGGTAATTGAGACTGTTTTGAAGTTGAATGCTGGTGGTTTTATGGTTGTGTGCTGGATTTTGTTTTTATTTCTTTTACTAGTGGGAATTGCACATGTAATGCATATATAATAATGTTATATATGTTCCCTCATCATCTTGTGTGCCCTTATATTTACTTGTACTTTCTTGAGTTTGTTAACGTGTAGAATGTCTCCACTGATGTACAATTTAACTGACTCTTATTTAGCTGGCCCTAGTAGCAGCTTAAGAGCTAGCTGAAATCTTACTTGATGATCTTTGTCTACTAAATTTCTTTCTAATCCAATCTTTCGTGAAGAGTAAAATCTTCTTGTAACTTTCTTTGAGCAGATTTGATTTTGTTGACCTTGTCTTTCTTGTGTGAAGAAGTTTGTTAATGTGTACGATGTCTCCACTGACTTTTTCTTCTTGTTATTCTTCTTCTTCTTCTTCTTCTTCTTCTCTCTCTCTCTCTCTCTCTCTCTCTCTCTCTCCTTCTTTTTTTTTTCCTGGTGATACTGTTTAGTCGCGATCATTAGTATGCCTTTAGTACTGTATGCAAGTTGGTTTGGGCTATTGAGCTTGGGATGCTTGGAACTACCTCACTGATTTGTACTGTATTTGTTTAGGATGCTATGTCGTGATTTTCCAATCAATCATATCTAAGGCCATTTCCTGATTTGAATTATGATTGGAATGAATACTTGATTCATTGGAATGTTTGAGTGGATATGAATCCTAAGGAGTGATGTGTGACTAAGTGTAACAGAACTTTAAAGTTTGTTCCCTTGTGTTCTAATTAAATTGTAATCACTTTCCTGGATCAAAACAACTTGTCCTTGCTTACTGTGGCATAAATACCTGCCTATCTTGATCATCCAAATCATGCTAGATGTGGAAATTGGCCTGAAATACTTTGAGCAGATGAGCCTTACCCTCGAATTGGTGGCTATTAAACAGATGGGTTCAATGAAAATGGTAAGATCCAAATTGCATGGGAACATTTCAACAGTCTTGATTATGTATTTCATGATCCCATCTCATTTAGTTAGCATTTGATGCTGACTTTTATTTACCATTTGTTGTTTGAACTTTGTCTGGTGATCTTGTTATTCTAATCTTGGTACTATCTAGACTCTCGATGACACATTCACATTTTTCCTTGAGACATTTAGTTGCCTAGGTGCCATCATTCTGTTTACACATGGAAAGGCTAGCCTTTTCATGAGAGCTAAAGCCATTTCCATTATGGATGATGCGGGGTTTTACTTTTATATAAAGTTAAAATAGAGTGGGGATTTAGATGCTCCTGCCACCAAGCATTGCTATCATGATTCTACCAATTCTACATTTAACTTCAGTAGATTTATGGAATCTAGATGTCATTAAGCATCTAAATCCTCAGAAACAGAGTCGCTAAATAAGTTTATTCTATGTAATAAGTTGTCGTCACCATCATAGCCTTTTCCTAGATTTTTGGGGTTGTCTTTGTAAATCATATTTTACATTAAATACAAACATTAGGGCTTTTTTTTTTTTGGGTAAACAGAGGTTGAATAGCATGGGAAACAGTTGATACATACCAAATCAATTGCAATCCCGAATAGATTTGATGGATTATCATCTGATATCTTTTTTTTTTTCCTATTTACGAATGAGTTTGTTTAGCTAATGTCAGGATGTGAGATCACCAATCTCACTAATTGGAGCCTACATAGAGAGATGGTTTGATGATAGGAATTATCTACGTTCTGTTCTGGATGTTATGTTTAATGATAGGAAAGCAAACAGAAAAACAGGTCGGCTATTGTATTTCTGCATAGCTCTTACAAAACCAAAGAATGGGTGCGGCCATTACTGGAGGTAAAAGTCAAACACTGCTATGAATTTTCTCATCTCTTTTCCATTATACAGAATTCACAACACCATGGACTAGAAATGAAATGCAATTGTAATTTGAGAGCTGCTTCCTCATATGATTACTAGGCAACACAATATCATTTCTTTCTTTTAATTGTAATTCTTCTTTGACTGTTTTAGATCAATAAGGGACGTCCCCATATTCAAGGAACGGTTTCAACATGATAACGATGGTAAGCTTAACTCTAAATATCACCTTTATAATAAGAATTTGTGCTTTTTATTGTCTATTTTTGAATTATAATTTTTTTATATAATTAACACCTTTTATCTCAATATATGATATATGAAGTAGCGTATGAACACAATCCTTATCAAAATCCACACCTAGCGGAACACAAATAAGAGGATTGATCTTCACAGCATGCTCGTCATGGACAGAAAATGCTTGCAATGAATGTTTATGAGTACTTGGTAATTTTGGAGTCCTTAGTTAGGGTTTGGCCTGAAAGTACGAGTGTTGGAGCCGACGCTTTCAGAGTCCAAACTCATTCTTTTGAAAAATAAAAAAAATGAGAATATTAGTAAATATGGATTTTCTTATTAAGAAGAAAATGGAAGATGGATTGAAAAAACATAAAAGACATTTATTTTTCTTCTTCTTCTTTTTTACTTCAAGAGAGAGACGGAGAGGTCAGAGTGGGGAAATCGGGGGAGATAGTGGGGGAATGAAGTGGCCGTGTGAGATTTGAAAATAGCGCGTGTAGTTTGGTTTGAAAATGACGTTTCGCATGCGTGAGGTGCGTTTCTTTAAGACAGTAATTTGATTTTACTGAAGACAATTGAATTACATAGGCAAGTGTTTAATGTAGGGAACTTGTCTGGAAATGTTATTCTGATAACTAACCTGATGAGAGTAATTTGTGGTTCAGTTCCTTGACCAATCTCTCTATCATATTCAAAGAAATCCACAGTTTTCTTCGTGTTTCTTACATGGTTCTTTGTCTCATTTTTATTTGACTTGAAAGTAAAGGTGATGCATCTTCTTATTTATTCAATCATGAAATGCAGGATGTTGCCGTTAAGGTTCTTACAGATCAGGACTTTCTAAGGGAGGTATGCATTTGAAACATTGCTAATAATGTTCTTTGAAACTATACCCATTTATGTATCTGGATGTGCGTCGGAGCTATCTAGATGTTGAGTGGGGGTCTCTAGAAGGTGAGAACTGCTGTTATGACCATGATGAAGCTGTCCATTTTCTATGGACAGCATTGGAGGGGCCTGGCCATTTGGACAGGCCGTGTTTATGTATTTGTTCGAAATTAATGGAGCAGACCCGGATGTGCGTCAGAGCTATCCGGATGAGCGGGGGTCCCTGGAAGGTGAGAACCGCTGTTATGACCATGATGAAGTTGTCCATTTCTTATGGATAGCATTGGAAGGGCCTGGCTATTTGGACAGGCCGTGTTTATATTTGTATTTGCAGGGACTACACTCTTAACCTAAACCACACCCTAAACCTATA
The DNA here is from genome assembly GCA_037074715.1 of Magnolia kwangsiensis. Lineage (NCBI taxonomy): Eukaryota > Viridiplantae > Streptophyta > Magnoliopsida > Magnoliales > Magnoliaceae > Magnolia > Magnolia kwangsiensis. The sequence continues at coordinate 161,912,721 of CM073571.1, forward strand.
ACCTAAACTTATTCTCAATTACCTAAACTTATAACCTATAACCTAAACCTAAACCTATACCTATAACCTAAACCTATTCTCAAATTCCAAAAGCTATACTTATAATCTAAACCTAACCTAAACCTAAACCTAAACCTAAACCTATAACATATAACCTAAACCTAAACCTAAAACTTAAATGTATTCTCAAATCCTTAAACCTAAACCTAAACTTGAAAACCCAAACCTAAACCCAATCTCGAACCCAAATCCGAACCCGATTTTTTAAACCTAAACCTTAACCTATTCTCAATTCCCTAAACCCATAGCTTATTACCTTAACCTAAACCTAAACTTATAACCTTAACCTAAACCAAAACCTAAGACCTAAAACGTTAACCTATAACTTATAACCTATAACCTAACCTTAACCTGAACCTAAAACTTAAAACCTTAACCTATAACCTAAAACTTAAAACCTAAATGTATTTTCAAATCCCTAAACCTAAACCTACACCTAATCCTAATCTCAACTCCCAAACCTAAACCTAAACCTAAACTTGAAAACCCAAACCTAAACCCGATCCCGATTTCCTAAACCTAAACCTAAACCTATAACCTTAACCTAAACTAAAACCTGTGACCTAAAACCTTTACCTATAACCTAACCCAAACCTATACTTATAACATAAAACTTTTCTCAAATCCCAAAACATATAACCTAAACCTATAACCTACACTTATATCCTAAACCTAAATCTATAACATAAACCCAACCTAAACCTAAACTTATTCTCAAATCCCAAAACCTATAACCTAAACCTAAACCTTAACCAAAACCAAAACCAAAACCTATAACCTAAACCCGAACCCATTCTTAAATCCCAAAACCTAAAACCTAAACCTAAACCTTAACCTATAACCTATAACCTATAACCTAAACCCAAACCTATAACCTAAACCAAAACCAAAACCTATAACCTAAACCTATACTCATAACCTAAAATTATTCCCAAATGCCAAAACCTATAACCTTAACCTAACCTTTCCCTAAACCTATAACCTAAACTCAATTCCCTAAACGTAAACCTAAACCTATAACCTTAACTCAAATCCGTAAACCTTAACCTATAACCCAACCTAAACCTATACTTATAACATAAAACTATTATCAAATCCTAAAACCTATAACCTAAACCCAAATCCAAACCCGAACCCGAACCCGAATTCTTAAACCTTGACCTAAACATATAACCTATAACCTAAACTCAAATCCTTAAACCTATGACCTTAACTCAAATCCGTAAACCTTAACCTATAACCCAACCTAAACCTATACTTATAACCTAAAACTATTCTCAAATTTCAAAACCTATAACCTAAACCTGAATCCAAATCCGAACCCGAACCCGAATTCCTAAACCTTAACCTAAACATATAACCTATAACCTATAACCTAAGCCTATACCCAAACCTAAAACCTAAAGCTAAAGCTAAACCTATAACTTAAACCTAAACTCAAATGCCTAAACCTTAACCTAAACCTATTCTCAAATCCCAAAACCTATAACCTAAACCTAAACCTAAACCTAAACCTTAACCTCTAACCTAAACCTATAACCTAAACTCAATTTCCTAAACCTTAACCTATAACCTAACCTAAACCTAAACCTAAACCTAAACCTATACTTATAACCTAAACCTATTCTTATAACCTAAACCTATTCTCAAATCCCAAAACCTATAACCTAAACCTAAACCTTAACCTAAACTTAAACTTATAACCTAAACCTAAACCTACACTTATAACTTATAACCTATAACCTAAACCTAAACCTAAAACCCAAACGTAAACTCGATCTCGAACCCGAACCCGATTTCCTAAACCTAAATCTTAACATATTCTCAAATCCCTAAACCTAAACCTACACCTAATCCTAATCTCAACTCCCTAACCTAAACCTAAACCTAAACCTAAACCCGATCTCGAACCCGAACCTGATTTCCTAAACCTAAACCTTAACCTTTTCTCAATTCCCTAAACCTTAACCTATAACCTAACCTAAACCTAAACCTATAGCCTGCACTTATAACCTAAACCTATAACTTAAACCTAAGCCTAAAACCTAAACTTAAACCTAAAACCGAAATGTATTCTCAAATCCTTAAACCTAAACCTACACCTAATCCTAATCTCAACTCCCTAACCTAAACTTAAACCTAAACTTGAAAACCCAAACCTAAACCCGATCCTGAACCCGAACCTGATTTCTTAAACCTAAACCTTAACCTATTCTCAATTTCCTAAAGCTATAACCTATAACCTAAACCAATATACTATAACATATAACCTAAATCTAAACCTTAACCTAAACCTATAACCTTAACTTAAACCTAAACCAAAACCTATAACCTAAACCTTAACCTATAACCTATAACCTAAACTTATAACCTATTACCTAACCTAAACCTAAACCTAAACCTAAACCTATAACTTAAAACCTAAACCTAAACTTAAAACCTAAATGTATTCTCAAATCCCTAAACTTAGGCCTACACCTAATCCTAATCTCAACTCCCTAATGTAAACCTAAATCTAAACTTGAAAACCCAAACTTAAACTTGATCCCGAACCTGAACCCGATTGCTGTGATAATGTAGCCCAATCACATAGCACCAAACAAGAATGTATCCCTTTTAGCACATGCCCCTTTTTACAAAGCTTTAATTTTTGTTGTTGTTTCTATTAATTGAAACATTTTTTTGCATTATTTGCTTGTATTAGTTTTATTTTAATGATCAGTTTTATTTTAAAAAAGTGCCCACTTTTTTAGAAGAAGTTTCTGCAATTCTTCATGATTATAAATTATAATGTTTTGTTGGTAAAATATTTTTTTATTAGATGAAAGACGCAAAAAGAAAATTGTTGCTAATTTTTTTCCTTTTTTTATTTATGATGTTAAACTCATATATATTATGCGTGGATGAATGTAATGTGGATAAGATTGTTTGTGTTTGGATGGATGTAGTTTATGTTTGGATGAATGTAGTTTATGTTTGGATGGATTTATGTAGTTTGGGTTTAGATGGATATGAATGTGAATATGATGAAATATATTGTATAACAAGTGTATATCAGGAAGAATACGATGAAATATATGTATTATGCGTGGATGAATGTAATGTGGATAAGATTGTTTGTCTCTCGATGGATGTAGTTTATGTTTGGATGGATTTACGTAGTTTGGGTTTAGATGGATGTGAATAAGAATATGATGAAATATATTATATAACAGGTGTATATTAGGAAGAATACAATGAAATATATTATAACAGGTGTATATCAGGAAGAATATAATGAAATATATTGTAATAGGTGTATATTAGGAAGAATACAATGAAATATATTGTAACAGGTGTATATCAAGAAGAATACGTCATAAGAGACGGATTAGCAGTCCTTTTTAAGGACGGTCCATGATTGTCCTTTTAAAGGACGGTCCATAACTATCCTTTGAAGGGTCATAAGAGATGACTCAAAGCAGTCCTTTTAAGAATATGTCATAGCATTCGAGGTAATTTGTCCAAACTTCAAGGTGAGTACGGTCAATTTCCCTTTTAACAAATAAGTGCTTATAAATCACATGTTAGGATTGTTCAACAAATATAAATTTGAGCCTGTGACTCGTACATATTCCATGTGTATGATCTCCATGTGTCTGAGTATCAAGCATCGCACTCTACAGAGTAGCGAATAATTCCCCGGCACAAATTCTAGTCTAATCAAAACATGCATAAAGAAAGAAAAATAATAACAATAAAATAAGCAGAAGACTCTTCAAAGAGAGAAGTGCTCTAGGAGCACTATATAAGTTCTCCTAACTGCATCAGTTCTTATAGTGCTCTTAGTTGCATTACTTCAATTAGCCGTTTCAATTGATTGATCTGAACTTTGCATTACCTTTAGAATGCATTTATAAGGCTTTCAAGAGAAGATCACACCATTCTGATGATCCAAACCATCTTTGGTTTGGACTTTCTATGGTCATCTTTTTTCTTTTCTTTTTTTCCCAAGCCATAGATGATTGCGTAACAAGAGTGATTCTTTAGAATCATAAGCAATTGATGATGGTCTATTACAAATACATGGATCGGATTATTGATTAGACCTGTTTTTGTTTATATGATCTTGACTGTCCTTATTAAAAGCCACTGGTCAATGGTTAATATTTATTAGATTAGCGTGATGGTTGCATGGTTGTCCATGAAATGTATGTTGGACCTAATGAACAGTCTAGATCAATGAATTGGATGGTCCAAGTGTTCCAATGCAACTAAGGGCTGGTTTGGCAGCACAGATTTGAAATCCAGTGGATCAATGGGATTCTAGTCTATATGGAATCAAGTGGGTTTGAAATGGGAGTTTTGTGGTGGAAGGTTTAAGGTGGGAGTTCAAATAGGTCAAAAAGGTTGTTTTTTTTTTTTTTAAAAAAAAAAAAATAATAAATTATATAAAGATTCGAACCTCATTATCTCAAGTTCTGAACCCAAGCAATCTAATTGGTTGCTACCAAATGAATTATAAATAAATAATGGGTGGTCCATATTCAAACGAAAAATGAGATTGTAAATATTATATTGTTAAGAAGTGCTTTACCAAAAGTTTCATTGGCAAATTAGAGGGATTGGATTGTCATAGAAGTATACCATGTATATGGTTAAAGGGTAACCATCACCTTAAAAATGTGATAAAACATGGTAGAATGGCTTATCAATAAAAATCTAATTTTGACAATTTTTTTTACTAATAATTTGGCCTCATTTAATAGCTTGTATCTTAAATACATTTGAATTCAAATCACAGATACCCTCAATTTGAAATACTCATTTGTGTTTGACAATTGAATGTGATATTCATTCAAAATCTGGCTTACATTCATAAAAGCTTAAATGATATAGTAAATTATCTACAATATCCTAAAGTAGTTAAACACGTATCACAATATAAATAATCATTACAATAAACCTAACGAACATTGGGAATTTTATTTTATTTTTTTAAAAACATCGGGAAAAAATAAAAAAGATAATTTTGAATTTCAGATGGTCATAAAAGTTGACATATTAAATTTTATACTTAAAGCAAAAGCCTATATATATTATAACATTCTTCCCATAACATATAAATGCCTAGGCATTAGCTGACAAATACCATATTAATTTTTGTTGCATGACATTTAAAAGGCAACTGTATAAAAGATGTGCAAATCTAATTTAGAAGGTGTTGTGTTTTTATAACAAAAATAAATTTTAAAAATAAAAGTTTATTTTAGTAAGTAAATAAATATATTAATTATTAAAACTTTTCATTAAAAAATTGTATAGGCTAGTTGGCAAGAGAATGGATTTTTTGCTTCAGCAACTCTTTTGTTTCTTTATATGGCAGATGACGACGTATTGAAATGTGAAGTCAATCGCTTAACCTCGTCTATCAAAAACTGTACGGAGACAGAGGGGCATACAAAATTCCCATGACATTTTGTGCAAACATATAATGTTGATGTCAGCGAGAAGAACTTTGAGCCATACATAATGCAGCGTTTGAAGAACATAACAAAATGTCCATGGACACGCATTGTGGGCTGTAGGGTTGTAGGGCACTTTATTAGGCACACTCAGCAGTTCTCACGTGCACATCGTCGCATGCAGCTAAAAGAGCATTAGTCTTTATGCCACATGGTTTAAACTTTTTGAGCCATGGTGTAACTTGAATTGAATTAGGGTCTACCCTAAAGTATTATTATCCTTGTGTTAATTGAGAGTAACTGTGATATGGTTGTACATGTGGCACCTATGTCACGTGTTGCTAATGTGGAAACAATTTTAAATTGTTGGGTGACTTTTTCTATCTAAAAGGATACATAAATAATTATCATAGGATAAATAGCCATGTCCTTTCATGAAAGAATGTTGTTTGTTGTGAATAGGTGTGAATATCTTGAAGAGGCACATTGGTTTCTTTTTAGGAAGAACTTCATGACCATTTAATTGCTATAAATTCTGGATACTATAATTCAAAAAGATATTACATTTTTTCATTTTTCCAGATAAATCATCCATTGTGAAGTACTATCAAATATGATCTCTTGCTGTATTTATTCAGAACTTTTGAAAGGTATATCGGTGTCAAAACTAGAGATATGTTCAACACTTAAATGTGCAAATTTTCATGTTAAAATGTAGATTGAGAGTTCATTGTATCTTAAAGATAATTTGCAGATTTCATTCATTTATACTTGCTGGAACTATAAGAGAAATGATAGCAAATTTGTCTTGAAAAAATTAACTATTCAAGTTGAGCCTTGATCTTGATAGATTTGATTATCTCATTATATTTTTCATCTATTCTCTTTGTTTTAGGTTGTTATTTTTCTAACAGAAGACACCACTAACATGTTAAAAGAAACTCTACAAAATGAAGAAAATGATAGAAAATAATAAATATTAAACTTTTAGAGTAATATAAGTCAATTTATGAAATTAACTAAATTAAAAGATGAAAAGAACGTCACACCTTCAATCTGTCATCATGTTTACCAAAAACTCCTGCCTTAATTCAACAGACAAATGGACGAACAACTGGGTTAAATTTTTATTTGCAATGAGATACTTTAGTGCTTTCCACGTATATGCTTCACTTACATTTTGTCATGTTCTTCAAACACTGCATAATCCTATGGTTCAAATTTCTTCTCATTGACATCAACATTATATGTTTACACAAAACTATTGAGGTATTTTATATTTTTCTACGTGAATTTGGGTTGACGGTACAAGTCGAATCCCTGATTCGGTCATATATATTTGATCTATGTTGGATTTGCACAGGTATCAATCAAGTGAATCTCGTTCTGATGGGTCAATGAAAGCAATTAGGATTGGATCGGTCTTGTAACAATTCACTGCATTGAGACTTATATATATACTTATATATAATTATCTATATATAGTTGTTTTGCAATTACCCCCTCCCGAGGTTAAGCAATTGACTTCGTCTTTCGATACTTCTTCATCTATCATATAAGCTGTAGCACCCATTGTGGCCGCAACATTGCGAACCACTGTTGTTAATGATGAAACTGAAGCACAAATAGAGTTTGAATACAAATCATTCGAAGTCACCATTTCCAACCTGCTCAATGGAATTTTATTCTCATCGAGTTAGTTAATGTTTTTCATTTTAGAGCGTAGACCTTGGTTCCAAAAAGGGTTTTCATTCCAAATATTCATTTCTAGCTTGCTCAATGTATGTTTTTTGAAAGTAAAAGGGTTTTAACTCTACAGTCTCACTTGTGGGGGTATAATAAGAGCAGTTGCATGAGGCCGAGTAGAAGTTCTATCACCCGCTGATGGATGGTTCACAAAATCAACCATCAATTTGGAATGCTTTATTATTCTACATTTAACTATTCATGTCAAATAATTAAATAGGACATTTTCTAATCCAATAAATTTCAAACCATACTGATAATAGTTAGATAATTTCAAACCATGCATCAGTGTTTATAGTATACATACATGCTGTCGGCATGAAATGATCCACTCACCTCCAAATCCACATTTCAGTGCCAAAAGAAGATAATTTTGTTAGGTATTTGATATATTCACTCCATCCATTCGATTTGCCAGCTTATTTCAGGGCATGAGCTCAAAATTGAGGCACAACCGCAGATCAAATGGCCCATAAGACCTAAAACAGTGGGGATTGAAGGCTTACCATTAAAATATCCTATGGCCCACCCAGACGTTTTGGATCAACCTGATATTTGTGGTTTCCCTTCATCTCAGTTAGACTGACCTTGTGAAGCGGTTGGATGGAAAATAAGCATCACCTTGGGCCCTTGGGAAGTTTCAAGGGTGTGCGTCAAGGCCCAACAATACATAATGTCGTGTGGTCCACTGGAACTTTGGATTGCATTCATTTTTTGGCTCATGCCCATTATCAGATGTTGAGTAGGATGGACAGTCCGGCTATGAAAATGACCTGACTGTAGGCCCCATATAGTTTCTGCTACAAGAGGGAGCAGACTAGGGGCTGCCCCGGCCTTCCCCAACACAGTACTGTCCTAACCTTCGGCCCACCATCGATGTATGTGCTATATATGCATGCCGTCCATCCGTTTTTCCAGGACGCCGATTTCCTGCGCAAAGGATGCTGGGTGGGGCCCACTGCTATGTTTGTGATAAATCTACCTGTTCATCCGTATTGCGAGCTGATTTTAGAATATTCAACCAAAAATGAGGTGGATCCAGAACTCAAGTGGGCCACACGAGAGGAAACAGTGGGTATTTAGTGAGAACCATTGAAACATTCTTGTGCCCATAAAAGCTGTGTCGGGCATTTTTTTATTTTATTTTATTTTTTTTTTTGTATTTTTACTTCATCCCAGTGGCAATGACCTTATAAACGGTTTGATGGCATATAAACATCAAGGTGGAGCCCAGGAAGGTTTCAACGGTAGGTATTTCTTTCCCTCTTGTGTGGCCCACTTGAGTTGTGGATCCACCTGAATTTTTCTCTCTTGTACTAAAATGAGCTCTCCAGACGGATGAACGGGGTAGATTTTCTAAAAACATGGCGGTAGGCCCACCTAGTATCCTTGCGCAGGAACTCCCTGGAAAGGCTTTGGCAGGAAATCCGCCTCCGTTTTGCCGGCTGATTTTAGGGAACTGGACTTTGGTAGTAACTCTTCCAAGACTAAAAGGTTGGTATTGGTCACTGCTGATGCATGCGTTTTATCCATTTTGCCAGCTCATTTTGGAGCCCAGGCCTAAAAAATGACGCAGATCCAAATCTCGTGTGCACCACACAATATTGGGAAATAGCGGTGAATGAACACCATAGTTGAAAACTTATGAGGGGCATAAAAGTTTTGGATCAAGGTGATATTTGTTTTTTTCTTTTATCTAGGTCTATGTGACTTAATCAACATGTTAGATGGCAGATAAATATTATATTAGTATAAGACCCGTATCCTAGTCTGTACTGTTCCGTAAGCTTTCACGGTCCTCCCGGTCAAATTTCAGTAACTCGCGACCTCTAATCGGCAGTTACACGTGACCTTAAGACGTATCTCATATTCCAGAGTTGGCCCGACCCAAGACTTGTACCAGTGCAACTGCACCGTCGCTGCGGTGCTGCGGTTCCGACGCTGCATATTACACACCAAGGCGATACCCGGGTCAGGAGATGTGGACCCGCGTTCAGTTTGAGGAAAATGTCGCCGTTGCAACTCCCAAGAGAATGTCCCATCAATCAAATCAATCCATCAATCAAAGTCAAATACAAGCAACCCTACCCTACCCTTACCTCTTTCTTGCACAAGTACCATAAAGTCAATAAGCACCTTACCTCTCATGTCACTCCACTATCCATCTCTCCTATCACTTCTCTCTCATTACCTCTCTAGCTCTCTCTCTCTCTCATTCTCCAAGCAAGAAACGTCCAAGCAAGGGAGCCTCCCATGGAGAGAAGCTAGTGTGGCCCACTTCCTACCACCCGATTCCACCTTACATAATCAATCTCAACCGTTGAATCATGTCCCATTGGAGCTAAGATGAGGAGGAGTCCAAGAAGAACCAAGAACAGTGAGTGATTTTCTTTTTGTGTTTATTTTCAACAGTTAATTGAGGGCCCACTTGTGGTGGGACCCATCTTGATGTATGCATTCTATAGAGGGGCCCATAGTGGCGGGGTCTCTCCACCATCCAATGTCTCTCTCTCTCTCTTTCTTTTTTTTCTTAATGATGATGATGATTGTATGGCCCACTTGATCCATGCCGTCCACGAGATGGACCCCACCTTGATATGTGTGGCTAGTAGGCCACGTGTACGTGGACCCCACCTTGATGGACATATAGCACTCAGACCGTCCAAGCTGTGGAGCATCCAGCAGCAAAGGCTATTGGACTACACCATAGAAGCAGGAATATCAGCTTGATTCAATTCCTGGTGGCCCACCCACGTGTGCCACCTTGATGCATGTATTCATCCCCACCGTCCAAGTCAGCGTAGGACGTGTGGGGTCTGCTGTAATTTTGAGGTAATCCACACCGTCCAAATCATGGGACCACCATGATATGAGATATATCCAGGCCATCAACAGGTCCCTGGACATGAGGAAACACAAATAGCAGCTTCATCCGATCGTTGTGGCCCATCCACGTGGCACCATAACATATGGGTTGCTCGTCTGTTGTGGGACCCACTCCACACATGTTGTACTTGTAGAGGTGGGGCCCACCAGTTGTATTCGCTGAATATTTCACCGTCCAGTGTTGGACGACGATTTGTGAGAGCCACCCTCTTGTGTATGAACATCCAAGCCGTATGTCCATTTTTACGGTATTTGTGGACCACGTGGGTTGGACCCCGCCTAATGGTGGTTCTGATCTCACCATCCATCTGAGGATGGCAGAAATCACCTTGATGTTTGTTTATCCCCACCGTCCAATCTCTGGACGGTGGGAGTGGATCGGCTGATATACCTTACACCAGCTATATGGTTGTGGTACCGCACGTCAGCAGGTCCTGTGGACCACACGTGGATGTATGTACACCGTCCATCCATGCCTTGGCTCTGAACGGTGGTAGATTTAGATTTCTAGTGGGCCACGTGCATGGGACCCACCTTAAAGTATTTGCTGCAGATGCGCCACGACAGTAAGTTCTGTAGGTCTGATGACGAGGTATATGGTATATCTCATACCGTCCGTCCAATGGCAGGTCTGTGGGACCCACTCCACATGTGCTGCACGTGTGGAGATGGGCCCACATTGATGTATGCATTATATCATCTAAGCCGTCCGTCCAGATTGGACGTTGCAGCCCCCTCCCTCTCTCTCTCTCTATATATATATTATAATATAATATTATACTATGGTGGGCCCCACGTGGGACCCACCTGATGGGAGCTGATTGGCTGGGGTACCTCACTCTAGCTAGCTGTTGCATTGACGTCAGTGGGTCCCAACTATCTACTAGAATGATGTCAGCAAGGTAGGTGGACCTGATCATAGACAATGTTTGGACGGTGCTGATTTGCATGTCCAATGTTGGACAGTGTTGATCATCATTTGTGGCCATGTGCCCAATCGAATGATGTGTACAGTGATACACATGTTGCACCTGCAACTATTGAAATAATTTTATATGTAATCCAAGCTCTCACCTATGAGGCCCACTTTGTTGTATTTTGTAGCCCATATGTCAAGCCTACTTTGATATATTTTGTGGCCCATTCGAGAGGCCCACCTTGATATACTGGTGGCCCATCGGTGAGGCCCACCTTGATATATTTATAGCTCATCTATGAGGCCTATTAGTGCGGCCCATTGATGCGGCCCACTTGTTATATATTTGAGGCCCACTGGTGTCATGATGTACTTTTGGCCCATGAGCGGGGCCCACCTATTTGTATTTTGGCCCATGTAACAGGGCCCACCTATCTTGCATTTGAGGCCCATGTGATAGGGCCCACTTACCTCGTATTTAAGGTCCATATGATGGGGCCCACCTGCTTGAATCTGAGGCCCATATGCGAGGCCCAGTGTAATGTATTCGAGGCCCATTGTGATGTCCATTGTGACATATTCATGGCATATGGGCAAGGCCTATTATGATGTATTTCTTACCCATTTGATAAGGCCCAATGAGATATATTTTTGGCCCATTTGATAAGGCCCAATGAGATGTATTTTCGGCCCATATGTCGTGGCCCATTGTAATATGTATAAGGCCCATGTGAGGCGACCCGTTGTGATGTATATTAGGCCCTTGAGCGAGGCCCATGGTGATGCATATTAAGCCCTTGTGTGAGGTCGCGAGCCCACTGTACGTTTGGCCCTAGGTGGGCCACTCCTTAGGAGCAATGTTAGTTAAAGGTTCACATTGATGGGCAATGATGGTTAAACGTCCACATTATGACCTTACTTTAGGTCTGGTTAGGCCCATTCTCATCATTCTCTAGTGGGTTATCCCAAAAAATTGGGCCCCATTAATATTGCTTGGCCCATCAGCAGCTATCCATCTATAGATCTCGCCTTACATAGAGGCTGATTCCGATTGTCGAAGCCAACTGTTGAGGCCGATTGACGAGGCTCAATCGGTCACCCATTGTGATGCATTTGAGGGCCAGACGATGTAGTCCATTGTGATGTATGTTAGGCCCTATATGGGTCATCCCTTGGGGGTAATGTTGGTTAAATGTCCACATTGTCGAGGATGATTGTTGATGTCGGCTATTGATACCAATTATGAGTATGCAATAGCATAGCATCATGATACATACCTATACGCATCATCTGCATGTTTGTTATGAGATGTGATTGGCCATTGCATATGTCATTGGGCAGGTTGCTATGAGACTCCCTGATAGGCGGAGATTGTCTCATATGAGCGTACGATATGCGTATGATTGATGCATGACTAAATTGTATGACTCATACATCTTGCATTGTATGTTATGAGTACTGTACGCCCTAGTAACATCATAACCATGGCCTCCACAGGCATATCGTGGATGGTCAAATGGGACACCAAAAATGTTTGGTTCTAATATACACGCGTCATAGATGTCCCTAGGTGAAAATTTCTAAACCTCCGTGGCCAGGAGACGCCTCAACGTCTAAACCGAGTGGATATATATGAGCTCATGAGGGCGGTATACCAGTAGGCCACGTCTTCCACTATGTCGTGGTCGGTTGGAAAAGGGTGTGACCTTACCCGCCTGAGTGAGGGGGCAATGTTTAGGTTAAGTTTGACTAGCTTGAGGAATGGGTCCGCTATCGACGAGCTGGGCCCGATATTGGCAGACGAATAGTGAGGTCTCTTCCACTTACCCCGTTGTGTGGTCGGATAGGGGCTACAAACTGGCGTATAGTGTAATAGACCCCAGTGATGATCCCAGAGAGGAACCGTATTGATATGTGGACTTATTGAGTAGGAGTTGCATACTCATTCATTCATTCATTCACTATCCACTCAGGCTGGTGGTGCGCAACTATTTGTTACGTGTACCTTCACAATGGCCAGAATTTCGGTTGGAGCGCGCAACTAACCTGAGATCAGGAGTTTACCACATCTAGTCTAACTATCCAAATTTAAGTATGAGACTGGTTTGGATAGAAGTCTCTTGTGATGAACCCCATAGCCTGTGATACTACATACTATCATCTCGAATTCACTCCAGCTTGTTCATTTCATTCGTACCGCATATTGCATTGCATCCGCAGCATTTAACATTTTGGGTTACCATGTTTCTATATTGATATGGTCGTTGGCATTCATGCCTTGCATCACATATTCTTTGGTACGGCTGATGACACTCATGGACTTATCAGTATATTTCCGCTTGTTCTGATATCGTATGATTCATGATCTTGTCAGTATTTTCATTTATTTCGATGATGTATGATTTATGGCATTATATTGCATACTTGACACTTATCTTGCGCACACACTTTCACCACCCACTAAGTTTTTTATAAGTTTATGCACGATAGATGCGTGCATGTGGCGTTAGGTTGCAGTAGCGTCGAGCATGGAGCGTGCAGCGGTCTTCCGGAGCTTTGACTTCGATATATGTATTTTCTTTCAGCATTGTATTCAAATATTTATACTAGTGGATATGCGATGATGATGTTGCTTTTGTGATTTGGGTATACTTGTGGTTATGCTTAATATGAGTTAAATGAACATTAGAAAGTCCTCCTTGTAGGATCCCATAATTGAAATCTGGCGTATGGATACTGGGTGCCGAGAATGGGGTACTATTGAGGCTGTCGGCACCGAATTCGATGATCGAGAATTTTGTGAGCCCGTTTTCTGAGTTTGGGGTATTACAATTAGGCCCTAAGAAATTCTTAATGGTGAGTGTTTAAACACCCTGGTCTCCTGTGGTGTGGTTTACCATTCCACCTGAAACCTCAATCTGCCTCATTTTCAGGATCATGTCTTAAAACGAAGTATAAAAATAGATGGATGATATGAATAAAACACATACATCATGAAGGGCCATAACATAACATGACTAGGGTACTAAGTGGTCACTATCAAATCCGAGTCACACTTTAGGAATCAGCCCAAAAATGAAGAAGATCCAAATATCAGGTTGACCACACAATAGGAAAAATGATAGTTGAACTGTAATGCCCCGTGTTTTCAGGACCCGAATATATGACCCGTTTCTCAAAAACCCAAGTGTTAACCTTAAAGGATGGTCAAATTCCAGTATACATTTTTTTTTTCATTCATTCAGAGTAAGCAGATGAGTGTAAAGTGGACAAATCAACATAAGAAAAAATCGCAATTACATTTGAAGTATATAAGAGGTTGCCCATAATGACTTATGCAAACAAATGTCCCAAACTTACAATTACGAGTGAAATGATGTTACATGTAACCAAAGTAATATGACAAATCTGGAACTGTAAAACCATATAGCAACTCTTTACAATACAATCATGCATTTTAAAAATGGTACTCTGCTCCTCATCAATCTGAACCAGAAACTCAATTAAGCCACCTTTGCTACCTGTATGGTTATATATTTGATGGATAGGTGGTCAACTCAGTGTGAACTCCCCTCAAGATTACACACTGCCGCATTAAGTAAGCATAGTTATAAAACAAAGCATACAAAATAATACATGATGCAGATCTTATTAGACGCATAGATGCGTGAATGCAGTCATCGTCCTGGGAATGCACATCCGTGAGGAAGTTGGGCTCATCACCCATGCAATCATGGACCTGAGAAAAGCATCTAGTCGGGCAGAGGCTAGTCGTCAGAGAAAGTATACCAGATGCGGCGTAACGAGTGCCTATTGCACAGCACGTACATTAACGATACACACTGGTCTATGCCATATATGCATGATTAGCCAAACCATTATTAGTCCAGTTACAATCAGCCAGTTTTAAATAAGCTTAAGGTTATTACGGGGGCTCGTCACTAGCATAGGCCAACAACTCAGGCATAGGTCCTATACCACTATCCTCGGCTCATGAGACTACCATCTTATAATGTTTAATGGAAACCATCGACTAGTGGCCATTCATATTACAGTATATAGGGCTTACCATCGCATAGTTGCACAGTATAAAACATCGAACGCATATAGAAAAAATACCAGAACAAAACCACATAAGGCGATATTAAAACAAGTCACATAGGGCAATTATCAAAATAGGATACATAGGGCGAGTATTAAAACCATGCGATAAGAAGACCATCCTTGAAAACCATTGGACAAAACAACCCTGGATGGTAGGCCCACATCAATGGTCAATTTAAACCACCATTTAATAACCACTAAGCCGAAGGTCCATTACAATCACAACTAGTCAGGTTACATCCCAAGTATGAGTGTACATTTATAGGTGGAGATTTTTCACTGATGTACCAATTTGAGTTCCATAAGCAATCCACAAATAATCCACAAGCATGAATAAATATGCAGAATAAACATTAAGCATGTAATGTATCAATTAAATTCTAACAATTAACACATGTGACTATGAAATGGAGATATTAATTATAAATTAAAATAAAGACTATAATTTAAGCTAATGGAAAAATATAAAGCTCAAAAGGAAGAAATTATCACTTTATACTTTGAATCGCTAACTGATGTTGTTAGGAAGCGCGTGCACCCATAAAACTAAATCCTACCATTAATGGTGAAGTTGTACGTGAGATCAATGTTATACAAAGTGTCCATGGTCTATATCAATATAACCTAGGGCTTGGATTACTTAGGTTTCAGGGTTTCATCCTAGGATTTAATTTTAGGAATTATACTACAACGTATGTTTGGTTTAAGCACAATGTAATAATATGGTTAATCGAAATTTAATGTTAATGATATGGTTAATATTTACGACCCTGGTAACAATAAGTATTACAATGGAAACAAAATAGTGTAATCTATCATTAAAGATAATATTTTCAGATGGTGGATACTTTGCTAGTATCATTAGTGTTAATGTAATAATTATAAAGTATTTATTAACATGAGTGTTATAATTATCATTAGCTAACGTAGCAATAGTAACTGTTGTGATGATACCATTTAGTAAAATCCCCTATCCATAATAAACATTTAAGAATGATTAATAAAATACTACCACTTAATGCTTGCAAATCTGTTCATAATAACTAGTTTTAGTATAACAAATCTACTAATGTTTAACCATATAATATATTAACAATCCTAAAAATAATAGAAATGGTAACCATGTTAATTTAATAATTAGAGAATAATTGTTAATACTAGTGCTATGATTAGTATTAGCTAATGCAGCAAAGATAATCATTATGGTGACACCACTATCAAGACTTTATTCAACCCAGATCCTATAACTGCAGTTAGGATAATGATGTTATAGTTATGTTCCTACATTTAATAGACTTAGGGCCTGTTTAGATTCGCGTATAGTATTGTATTGTATTGTATTTGGGAACTATTCATGTATACATTAGATGGTTTTTAGAATACATCCAAATTAATTAGATACTAATCAATGTTTGGATTGGAGGTATTGTTTGGCATAGCATACAATACGTTATACAGATCAATGTTTGGATAGGACATATTATGTTTCTGTATTGTACAATCTTAATTGGGTCGGGTGGCTTGTTTGACGTATGGAACTTTCTGATTTCTAGCCCATATGATTTTCACGTTGAAATGTACTAAATGAACGGTCCTGATCTTACACTGCATAGGTACTAGATATCTCGTAATCGTACAAATTTCAAACTTTCATCCGCTATTGAATACAGCGCAATGAATACGAAGTATTGACTGCAAGCCTGTATTCTAACAACACTATACCACGCTTTCAATTTTTTGGAAACGGTATGAAATCGCGCGCATAGGATACAACGCTTGTACACTCCTATCCAAATGCTGAAGAATAGGAATATTCGGGAATATTCAATTATAATATGATACAATGCACTCTTATACGCGAATCCAAACAGGCCCTAATGGAATTTACTGAATCGGGTAGGCCTTAACCTTGCTTGGCTACTCACGACTCAACTCAACCTCAACAAGGCCTGAACTAGGCCCAAGCATAGCCCGACATTAGCGAAGCCCAGACCAAGCCGAAGCATGGTTCGGCCCATTTGGATTCATTCCCAACCGAGTTGACTCGGTTTCAGCTGAGTTGACACGTCTCAACTCTTCTTCTCTCCCTCTCTTCTCTTTCCTTCCTTCTCCCTTTTCTTTCTCCTTTCTTCCTTCTTTTACATTTGCTGGCTTCTTAGCATGGCCTGAAACAGACTCGACTCGGACCAGCACACCGGCAAGGTCCCCGGCCTAACCCGGACGCAACTCAAGACGAACTCGGCCCGATCGAGTTGGTGCAATGCGCGCCACCTCACTCTATTCTCTCTTCCTTTCTTCTGAAATGACCAGCAGTTCCGGAACTCCACCTGGACCCCAAACGCAAGTCAGATCGTTCACCTGAGTCAGCCAACGAGTCACAGGCTTGGTTCGATTCGTTGGGCAGCAACTCGGCCCGGTCCGAGCCTCAAATGGGAGTGTAGCGGCAACCGCACCACTCTTTCTCTCTGATTTTCTCTTTCTCCTTCCTTTCTTCTTATTCTTTCTTCTCTTTTATCTGCTACATATCCAGCAACGGCAATGGGTCCTGCCTAACTCGGCCCAGACTTGGCTTGGTGGAGGAGGCGACGGCTGCCATTAATGGCGTTTTTGAAGCCGGCGCTTCTTCCTCCAATCGGCCCCTTGCAGACAGTCCGTATGAACTCTAGAAAGCTTGCAGACAAGTTTCCTTGAGTTTTGGAGGAGAATGGACCGGCGATTTCGACGTTGGGAGCTGGTGGTGGGTTTTCGAGCGCCGCTGCTATGCGTGGGGACTGCTGCTTGATCCCTTCTTCTGTTATGATGAGCCCTAGCCTATCCTTTAGCCATTGGATGAAAATGGATGGCTCGGATGCTCGGTTTTTTCATAAACTCCGAATACTACCAATACAAGGAAAACCAGCCGCTGGTTTTCTCGAAAACCTTAAAACAATACCAGGTCTAAATGGAGGGCGGAAATTTACTCAGGCGAACGGTTGAGATTGAGAAGCTCCTCTTCACGCGGATCATCCTCCTGGCAAACAGAAATGGAAACAGCAGTTTTTCCATTTTTGAAAATGCTGCACGCGGCTCTATTTGGGCCCAGTTTGTGCACATGTACGTGTGCAGGAGCATGTACGGACAACATGGATTTGGTCAAATGGGAGTCCTCTACTCAATGGACGGTTTGGATTGGCTGAAGGTGGTCCATCTGGATCACAATGGGTCAGATTTGGAGAGGCTGGAAGCACAACCTCTACTCGCATGTTGGCTTTATTTGGCTAAGACTGCGCGCACGATCGTGGTTCTCAATGAGCCAAAATGTTGGGTTTTAGTAGAGTTTGAGGGCTGCACTTGATGGACGGTTTGGATCATCCGATCAGTGGATGATGGGCCACGACTCAATGCACGGACGGTCGTCCGATTTTTGAAATTTCCGTAGGCGGGAGAGAGGAATTTCCCTCTTTCACGATTTCGCGCATCTGTTGTGGGGCGGGTGCACGTCCCAGGTGCACATGCGCTCCGAATTTGGGGCCCTTCATGATGTTTCTGATAGATCCACACCCTTCATTCTTCTGGGGAGCTCTAACATAGGATCTTGGACCGTTGATCAGGCTGTTCCGGGTCCGGACGGGCCATGCTAAATCACTACGGCCTATAAACGTCGATTTCTATTGCTCTAGCGATCAGATTGCCATACTATCAAGAATCAACGGTCTAAAGGGGTCCTACTTCAATACTAGGAGTCCGTTGATGGTCATAGTAATGACTAGGAACGTCTGGGTGGCATTTTCGACTGTTAATGTTCCTATTATACTAATCATTTTATTTATATACATTTGTTTTACTTGTACTGAATGATCAGATCATTAATCGATTTCATCTCGTCGGCTTATGGCTAGGTTAATCATGAATTCAAGTTATCAAATGCCTAAAGGGTTTGGGCAGTTAAGTAAAGGTCCATGACATTCTAATGGCATGCTAACTTAGTCTGGTTAAATAGTAAGGTCAACATGAATCTACGGTTGGATTGACTTTGATTTTTAATATTGACGGACAAGAGGCTCTTTGGCTCTTTGGTGTGTTCGGGCCCAACTATTTTAGACACTCCTAATGTTATTGGTACTATTGTTACTGTATGTGTATACTTGGATGCTCATTCATGTGTCCATTTTTTTCCTAGGATCTGCCTTTGATCGATGCTGTCGAAGCTGAGCCTATCTATCCAATCTTAGGCACCTCTATTACTGGAGTAGTTCATGGTTGGGTTTCATGATTCAACGGTCGACTTAGGAAGGCTAATCGTTAAATTGATTAGTAGAATGTTGTAAGCCTAATGGACGGTGGATTCATTAATTCGAGTCCCGAAGCTCATGATGCATGGTTTAACTGGCCTATTAAGGTGATTGAGATCCTACGGACAGTGGGTTTTTGAAGATCAATGCAAGTTTCGTGTGAGAGGGTTTTTGTCCTCGAGACTCACTGGTCAGATGACCTGATTAAGGTTGTACCAGACGATTGAGACGGAGAGATTGAGAATCACAGTATGACTAAGTTACTTGTATTTCCACACACGTGTCAATTAAATCAGATTTCCATGGTGACACCTGAGCACTAAAAGTATGGGGGTGTTACATGAACCCCACCATAAAAAACTTCCTAAGGCCCGCAGTAATGACCCGTACTTATTTGCCATCCAACCTCTTGATAAGGTCACATAGATCTAGATGAAGAATAAAAACAATTATCAAACTTTTGTGGTTAACAATACGTTTTTAATGGTCAATCACCACTGTTTCATGTGGTATGGTCCACCTGATATTTGAATTTACTTCGATTTTCGGTTCATGCCCTAAAATGAGATAGGAAAATGGATTGACACCCTGGAATATGAATGTGGGCCAAGTTGATTTATGTGTTTTATTTCCTAAAAAGGAACCAGATCTGTAGCATAAGTGGATCATACCACATGAAATAGTGAATATAATGGCAACCAATTGCAATGCTTATTTGTCATCCAACCCATTGATAAAGTCATTTGGACAAAGGGAAAACACAAATATCAGCTTGATCCAAAACTTTTGTGGCCCCAAGAAGTTTTTAATGATCGTCATTCACTCACCACTGTTTCCCGTGGTGTGGTCCACTTGAACTTCGGATCTGCTTCATTTTTTGGTTCATGCCCTAAAATGAAAGGGAAAAATAGATAGATAACATTAATATAAAATACATACATCACGTTGGGCCCCACAATGCCTAACACATATGATGTATTTTGTTTCAAAATTTATATTTTAAAAAAAAATACAAATATTTTAGTTTCCCTCCAAAGTTGAAATTTCTATGAGTTGTAGGTTTAATCCCATATCGGATTTTTCTAAGAAAGTTTTCTTATATATAAGATTGACTTTTTTTCTTGGGGCTTGAGCCGCATTCCGCGGGGGGGGGGGGGGGGGGTGTTGGTTCCGGTCCGGTTCCACGGTTTTACTGGTTCAAGTCCACGTGCTCGTACACGATGGGATGGGCCGGGTGCGGGTGTAGGTGTGTGTATGGGTACTCGTGGGATTTTTTTTTTGCAAGAGTGTACTCACACTTGCGCCTTTTTGTTTGAACTAGAGAGATGTGGCCAATCGGTTGGTCGCACCTGTTGGGTTTAAATATAACAGACCAAACCCTTTCAAAAGGGTGCTTAATGTACCACTTCAAAGTCTATATAAGGACTTCCATTCCATTTTCAAAAACACAAAAAATCTCTTTATTTTTGTACTGTTTTACAAGTTTTAGTTGGTAAGTTCGTTCCCAAGTTAACTAAGCACTTTTGGGTTAAACTGCAAGTGGTTCGAGCCCGCATATAATGAGTGCACCACTTGGACCGGGTTATAGTCGTTGTATGGAGGAGGTCGATCGCTCTAGAAAACTGTTGTACTTGGGACGTTGTCCAAGGGGAGAAAATTCAATTTCAAGCCGAGTGACTCACGTCACGCCTCGACTCAAACTCTATAAGTTTTCTATCTCATTTCTTTTATTTTCTTTTTGGCTTTGGATTTTTAAATAGTTTATTTGATTCAACCAAATAGTCCAACAAATATGAAATCGAATTTGTTGAATTAAATAGATTAGGGGTGCACATCGAACCAGTAAAACCGTGGAATGGATCGGAACCGACCAAATGGTCCAGTTTGGTCTGGTTCTAGAGTGCACCGGTTCCGGTTTCGGTTCCAAAAATTAAAGAACTGTTTAATTTGGTTCGATTCCGGTTTTGGGGTATGTAGAACCGAACCGAACCGTGATCCGAATCGTAGATCTGAATCGTGAATCCGAACTATGGAACCGAACTTAGAACCGCGAGTTTGCAATATGTTTTAGTTATATATGGAGAACGTTCGACCGGCAGCAGATAATATCAAGCAACATTACACCGAAACTATACACAACCACCTTTGCAGTGACTGTCGTGTTCTTGAACCATTCAGGTGCGATGTATCCTATGGTTCCTCTGATGTATGTGGTAGTCTGAGTCAGCTTAGTCCTGAGAAGCTTTGCTAGCCCAAAGTCAGAAATCCTAGCTGTGAAGTTATCATCTAATAATACTTTTTGGGGCTTTATGTCGCAATGGATGATCTAGTTCCTACACTCCTTGTGCAAGTATGTGAGCCCTCTTGCAATCCCAAATGTAATCTGTGATCTTTAGTTCCAGCTAGGCCTTGAACTACCAAAGAGGAAGCTTGCCAAAGAGCCATTGCTCATATACTCATACACCAGCAGCCGGTAGGGCCCCTCATCACAAAATCCTAACAATTGGACTAGATTCCTATGATGAATTCGGCTGATTACACTCACTTCGGTCTTGAATTCCTTCTCAACTTCTTTCACCACTTTATCTAACCTCTTCACTGCCACAAAATTTGCAGGATCCGACTCTAGCAGGCCTTTATAAACAGTGCCATAGGAACCCCTCCGGAGTTCTTCCTTGAACCCATCTATGACTTTCTCCAGCTCCATGTATGTAAAAGAGCGGAGATTTACTTCAATCAAGCTGGAATCTAGCTGGATTTTCATTAATTTTTTATAGTTTGTGAAGAAAATAATCCACGAAATCAATGACAGGAGGAAGAAATTGAGAAATGCCCTAAAATGACAGGAAGAAGTTTTTAATGATCGCTATTCACTCACCACAGTTTCCCGTGGTGTGGTCCACTTGAACTTCAGATCTGCTTCATTTTTTGGTTCATGCCCTAAAATGAGAGGGAAAAATAGATGGATAGCATTAATATAAAATACATACCTCATGTTGGGCCCCACAACGCCTAACACATATGATGTATTTTGTTTCAAAATTTATATATTTTTTTAAAAAATACAAATATTTTGGTTTCCCTCCAAAGTTGAAATTTCTATGAGTTGTAGGTTTAATCCCACATCGAATTTTTCTAAGAAAGTTTTCTTATATATAAGATAGACTTTTTTTCTTGGGGCTTGAGCCCCATTCAGGGGGTTATGCCAATAGCTCTAATATATGTCAGTGACCACACATGCATGCTCGTGCTAAGCTGATCCAAGTCTGATTTCGAGTCCACATGTGCGTACACGATGGGATGGGTTGAGTGCAGGTGCAGGTGTGTGTATGGGTACTCGTGGGACTTTATTTTTGCGAGAGTGTACTCACACTTTCGCCTTTTTGTTTGAACTAGAGAGATGTGGTTGGTTGGTTAGTCGCACTTGTTGGGTTTAAATCTAACGGACCAAACCCTTTCAAAAGGGTGCTTAATGTACCACTTTAAAGTTTATATAAGGACTTCCATTCCATTTTCAAAAACACAAAAAATCACTTTGTTTTTGTATTGTTTTACAAGTTTTGGTTGCTAAGTTCGTTCCCGAGTTAACTCAACACTTTTGGGTTAAACTGCAAGTGGTTCGAGCCCGCATATAGTGAGTGCACAACTTGGACCGGGTTATAGTTGGTGTATTGAGGAGCTCGATTGCTTTAGAAAACTATTGTACTTGGGACGCTGTCCAAGGGAAGAAAATTCGATTTCAAGCCGAGTGACTCACGTCACGCCTCGACTCAACTCTATAAGTTTTCTATCTCGTTTCTTTTATTTTCTTTTTGTTTTTCAATTTTTAAATAGTTTATTTGATTCAACCAAATAGTCCAACAATTTTGAAATCAAATTTGTCGAATTAAATAGACTAGGGGTGCACATCGAATCGGTAAAATCATGGAACCAGACTGGAACCGACTAAACAGTCCGGTTTGGTCCGGTTCTAGAGTGCACCGGTTCCAGTTTCGGTTCCAAAAATTAAAGAACCGTTTAGTTCGGTTCGGTTCCTATTTGGGGGTATGTAGAACCAAACCGAACTGTGATCTGAACTGTGGATACGAACCGTGAATCCAAATCGTGGAACCAAACTTAGAATCGAACTGTGGAACCGAACTTGGAACCGTGAGTTTACAATATGTTTTAGTTATATACGGAGCACGTTCGACCAGTGGTAGATAATATCCAGCAACATTACACCAAAACTATACACATCCACCTTTGTAGTGACTGCCATCTTCTTGAACCATTTGGGTGCGAAGTAATCTATAGTCCTTCTGATGTATGTGGTAGTTTGAGTCTGGTAAGTCTTGAGAAGCTTTGCTAGCCCAAAGTTAGAAATCCTAGCTGTGAAGTTGTCATTTAATAATACATTTTAGGGCTTTATGTCGCAATGGATGATCTGGTTCCTACACTCCTCGTGCAAGTATGTGAGCCCTCTTGCAATCCCAAATGAAATCTGTGATCTTTGGTTCCAGCTAGGCCTTGAACTGCCAAAGAGGAAGCTTGCCAAAGAGCCATTGCTCATATCCTCATACACTAGCAGCCGGTGGGGCCCCTCATCGCAAAATCCTAACAATTGGACTAGATTCTTATGATGAATTCGGCTGATTACACTCACTTCGGTCTTGAATTCCTTCTCAGCTTCTTTCACCACTTTATCTAACCTTTTCACTGCCACAAAATTTGCACGATCCGACTCTTGCAGGCCTTTATAAACAGTGTCACAAGAACCCCTCCCGAGTTCTTCCTTGAACCCATCTATGACTTTCTCCAACTCCTTGTATGTAAAAGAGTGGAGATTTACTCCAATCAAGCTGGAATCTAGCTAGATTTTCAATAATTTTTTATGGTTTGTGAAGAAAATAATCCATAAAATCAATGATAGGAGGAAGAAATTGAGAAATGCGGAGCTGCCCAAAATCGCTGATATGATGAGTATTGGGGTCCAATTATTTTTCTTTCCTTTGCTCGATCTAGGTGAAGGAAGAGGTGGAGATGTGGAACTACCTCTTTCCATTTTGATTAGTGCCTTTCCACCAACACTAGGATTATAAAAATCCCAGAACTGTGGAACCGATCCGAAACTGAACTGGTTTTCACAGTCCAGTTCCGGTTCGGTTCTAGGGTGCTGATGGTCCGGTTTCGATTCCAAAAATCTAAGAACCGTAAGGAACGGTTCAGTTCCGGTTTCACCCCAGAACCAGATCGAATCGAACCGTGTACCCCTAAAATAAACTATGGCTACCGTAATAGTTAATGCTTCTACCGAGTTAGCCAAAATCAAACTGTTTGATGGACAATACTTTAAACGGTGGAAGCAGAAACTTATGTTCACTAACCACCCTTAAAGTTTCATACATATCATCTTAATCATTTATTATAGATCAAGTAAATCAAACTAAAGTAGTAAATGAAAATAATTGTAAAAATTATATTATGAACTCTTTATCCAACGAGTTATATGATGTGTATGCTTTTTATGAGTTTGCTAAGGAAACATGGATTATTTTAAAAAAGAAATACGTCATGGAAGATGCAGGTGTTAAGAAACATTCAATCGCTAATTTCATTCACTATGAAATCATAGATGATAATCTTGTCGCAAATCAGATTCACGATTTTCAAAATATAGTTCATGAATTGTCATTAGAAGGAATTAAGTTGGATAAAATGTTTTTGTCAGGAGCGCTGATAGAAAAGCTACCACCCTCCTGAAATAATATAAAACTAAAATGAAGCATAAAAAGAACAGTGTTTTATTAGAAACTGTAATTGTACACATACGAATAGAGGAAGTCAATAGAAACATGGATTAAAAAAATACAAATGAGGTGGATTCAAAGGCGAATCTTGTGGAATCAAGTCAGGAAATAATAAGAAGAAAAATAAAAAAATGTAATAACTATGACAAGCTTGGACATTATGCCAATGAATGCAGGCTAAAAAAGAAGAATGTAAATAATCAATTAAATAAAAAAAAAAGAAACTGCTATAACTGTGGAAAGCGTGGGCATCATATTAAAATCTACAGGCTTAATAAAAAAAAAGATAAGCCAAAGGCTAACCTTACATAAACAAGTAATTGTTAGTGCACTCATTCTTGCACCTTGGTTTGTCAATCACGTGAGTCGTTATGTCATAAATTCGGTTGAGTCTTTGAAAAGTGAAAATCGAAGACATAAGCGGAGCAGAAGCATCAAGGTGGCAAGAACAAGTAAACAGGTGGCCTTAGTGATCATAACCCTTAACTTATAACAACTCCTTAACCTCTAGATGATTTAGACCCATTAAGATAACCCATTTTAATCATCCCTTAAGCCACAAGATCCTATATTGTCACGCCCCAAATTCAAAAATTGGATTCATAGGAATCCCGATCGTCGAATCCGATGCCGACAGCCTCCGCAGTACCCCATTCTCGGCTCCTAGCATTCGTATGCCAGATTCTGATCATAGGATCGTACAAGGAGGATTTTTTTTTTTCAATGTATATTTAACTAGTAATAAGCATAACCACAAAGATTACCCAATTCACAAAGACAACATCATCATCACATATCGACTAATATAATCATTTGATTACAACACTGAAAGAGAAATACATAAATAGAAAATCAAGCTCCAGAAGACCACTGCACGCTCCGAGCTCAACACTGCTGCAACCTAACATCACCTGCACGCATCTATCGTGCATAAGCTTATAGAAAGCTTAGAGGGTGGTGTAAGTGTGTGCACAAGGTAAGTGTCAAGTATTCAATACAATGCCATAATCATACAATACCGAAAAACTAATGATCCATAAACCGTACAATGTCTAAATAAGCAGAAATACTGATATGATCATAAATCATATGATAACAGAGTAAGCGGAAGTATAGATAAGTCCATAAGTCAATCAATATCGAAATACGCAATATAGAACAGCTATGCAATAAGGAGTCATAAAGAGCCAAATATCAAATGCCGAGGATGCAATGCAATATACAAATCTTGCTAAGTCTGTCTAGGCCATACAGGTGCAGAAACATAGCAACCCAAAATGTCATATGCCTGCGGATGTAATGTAATATGCGATGCGAATGAAATGACCATGCTGGAGTGTGAAGTCGGGATGGTAGTACGTAGAATCACAAGCTACGGGGTCCACCACAAAGGACTTCTATCCAAACCAGTCCCATACCTAAATTTGGATAGTCAGACTCAAAGTGGTAAACTCCTGATCTCAGGTTAGTCGCGCGCCCAACCGAAATCTTTACCATAATGAAGGTACACAATAATTAGTTGCGCACCACCAGCCCGAGTGGATAGTGAATGAATGAAGGAATGAGCATGCAACTCCTACTCGATAAGTCCACATATCAGTACGGTTTCTCTCTGGAAAATCACCGGGGTCTATTACACTCCATGCCACCTGCCGCCCCAATCAAGCACACAACTGGGTAAGTGGAAGAGACCTCACTATCTACCTGGCCAGTAGTCTGCCAATACCTACCCGGTTCGTCGATAGCGGACCCATTCCTCGAGCTGGTCAAACTCAGCCTAACTATGCCTACTCCCTCGGGCGGGTAAGGCCGCACCCCCTCCCAACTGACCATCGCACAGTGGGAGACGCGGCCTCCTGGTATAGGCACTCGGGCGTTCATGTGTATCCACTCGGTCTCGACGTTGGGGCACCCTCTGGAACCAAGAGGGTTTTAGGAATTTTCACCCAGGGCCATCTATAGCAGTTCGATGCTCGAACCAAACATTTTCGGTGTCCCATCTGGCCATCCACGATATGCCTGTGGAGGCTACGGCCCTGATGTCACTAGGGCGTACAGTAATCACAACACAATGCAAGATGTATGAGTCATACAATCCAATCATGCATCAATCCTGCGCATGTCGTGCGCTCATGTGAGATAACCTCCGCCTATCAGGGAGTCTCATATCATCCTGCCCAATGACATATGCAATGGTCAATCACATCTCATAACAAACATGCAGATGATGCGTATGAATATGTATCATGATGTTATGCTATCATATACTCACAATCAGTACCAATAACCGGCATCGACAATTGGCCTCGAAAATGGACATTTAACCAACATTGCCCCCAAGGAATGGTCATATAGAGCCAAATATATAATGGGCCCACGACCTCACACAAAGGCCTAATATACAACACGATGGGCCTTACTCAAGGGCCACATATACACAACAGGTGAACCCTGCTCATGGGCCTAATACATATCACAATGGGTCTTGCTCATAGGCCATGAATACGTCATAATGAGATTTAACTACGGGTTGCATGTATATCATATAAGTCTCGACGATCGGTCTTGACAATCGAAATCGGCCTCGACAATCGAGGTCGGCCTCAACAGTCGGTGTCGACATTCGGAATCGGCTTCGATACTCGGCCTCAATAATCGGAATTAGTCAATAATCGAAATCGGTAAATCGATCGCGTCAATCGGAATCGGCAATCGGTCATGATAAACGGCCTCGATCGCTAATCAGAAATCGGTCACGACAATCGACATCGATAATCAGCATCGATAAGTGGCACCGATACTTAGGGTCGATAATCAGCATCGGCCTCTATAATCGACGCCGATAATCAGCAGATAAACAAAGCGGGGTCCATAGATAATCAGCCGATCAATCATAATATAAAGATCGGCACTCGGCCGTGGTTATATCAAATCCGATGACACGGAGCCATCCATCTATAGTGAATGGGGACCACTTATTTGGGGTTAACCCACGAAGAGAATGAGCCTAACAAGGCCTAAGAGAAGGTCACAATGAAGACATCTAACCATCATTGCCCCTCAATGTGGACATCTAACCAACATTGTTCCCAAGGAGTGGCCTACATAAGGGATTCATAAACAACGTAACGGCCACACATACATCTCATTGGGCATCATTCATGGGCCTCTCATATATCACGTTGGGCTTCCTACAAGGGCCTTAAACATATCACAATGGGCCACGCCTATGGGCCCTAGATACATCTCGATGGGCCGCGCCCATGGGCCTCGGATATATCACAATGAGCCATGTCCCATGGGCCTCATACAATCTCAATGAGCTACATATATATCACATCATGCCTTGCCCTTAGGCCTCGAATACATCACATTGGGCCTCGCCCATGGGCCTCGAATACCTCGCAAGTGGGCCTCAAATATACTTCACGGGTGGGCCACATACCTGTGCCTAATACACATCACTATGAGCTACATCACATGGGCCTAATATACATCACTATGGGCTACATCACATGGGCCTAATATACATCACTATGGGCCCCATCATATGGGCCTTAAATACAAGGCAAGTGGGCCCTATCACATGGGCCTCAAATACACATCATGATGGGCCTCATGGATGAGCCGCACCAATGGGCCTCAAGTGGGATACAAATATATCAAGGTGGGCCTCTGAGATGGGCCACAGAATACATCATGGTGGGCCTCATTAACGTCAAATCGGGCCCACCATTCTGGGTGATCAACCTACACCATACATCTATTTTAGAGATCATTTTAGGGAGTTACCCAAATGAATCACAACGGTAGATCATCCGGGCCATACCACAACTAACCGTGGAGATAATGGTTCTTACTGTTAAACTAATCATAAGGCCCACCATAAAGTTTATTCCCCATCCAATCTGATCATAAGGTCACAAAGACCTAGATCAAGGGAGGGAACAAATATCATATTGATCCAAAAGCCTCTATGACCCAAAAAGGGTTTCAATGGTGGACATTCAATCTCCACTGTTTTCTGCAGTGTGGTCCACCTGATCAATAGATCTATCTTATTCTTCTATCCAAGCCATAAAATTATCTCACAAAATGGTTGGATGTTGTAGATACAACACCTGCATCACGGTGGGTCACAGCAAGGACGGCGTAGATGTAGAGCATTAGGGTGGGCCGTACATGACAGATGGACGACGTGGATACCATATCTAAGGTGGGCCCCACTAGCAAATGGATATGCGGTTGGAATATAACTGGGACCACATGATGGGGTCCACAAGGTTAGCCAATGGCAATACAGCAGCTATATTGCTGCTATAGGTACACCGTCCAATAGTTTCCATCAAAGGTGGGTCCCACATGGGGCCCACCATAATATATTATAATATATATATATATATATATATATATATATATATATATATATATATATATATATTATAGAATCATATTATATATTAATCCAGAACTTTTGTGAAAGGATTTCACCGGATGACGTTTATTCGTCCACCTTATAGATCTGCCTCATATGGGATGGACGGTGCGGATGAAAGGTAGGCCCATGTTGGACGGACTGGATGTACACATATACATCAGTGTGCCCATATACATCAGTGCCCACCGTCCATGCACCTGGACGGTGTGGATCCGATCCATGCATCCAGGTGGAGTCCACATGAGTGGACGGTCAGGTTTATAACTCATACCTCATGATTGGACCCTCGGGCATGCTGACGACAGCAGCAACTGCTGTTGCTGTAGAAAAACAAATGCACGGTGTGGCTGAAATCCACATCACAGTGGGCTCCACCGTGAATGGACGGTATGGATGATACACATGCACAACTCTAGGCCTCACCGTCCGAGTTGCTAGGCGGTGTGGAATACAAAACATACATCAGTGGGTCCCACGTGGGGCCCACCATGATGTTCATATGCCGTCCAACCTGTTGTAAAGGTCGCACGGACCCAGATGAATAGGAAAGACAATTTCATATTAACCCAAAGCTTTTGTGGGTTTCAATGGAAGCCATTCAATCACCCTTATTTCCTATGATGTGGGCGAGCTTTAGATGGGGCTGGTATTTGGAGGGCCGCCCACTGCCCTAAGGGCCTACAAATTGGACGGTATGGATATACAAAACACACATCATGGTGGGGCCCATGGCCGACCATGGGTCCTGCTATCCGTCCGCCCACCCGTCCACCCGCCTGCGCACGTTGCTAACAGCAGCAACTCCTGCTGCAGCCGCATGCCCCTTTTTTTTTCTTTTTTTTTTAAAATCAGGTAATCTCGCGGTTTTTCACGCGTGGGGTCCGCATCAGGCGAATCCACCCCGTCCACTGGTTCCCATAGTTCAAGATAAACTAAACAAGCCCAAAATCTGATATTTTTCGATGTATAGAAGCGACAGTGTGGTTTCCAATAGTAGAAACTACTGTTTCATATGCTATGGCCCGCTAAAAGATCGGATGGACTCATATTTTGGCTCAACGCTTAAAATGAGCTGGGGAAAGAAATGGACGGCATGGATTACACTCATACTTCAAGGTGGGGCCTACATGAACAACCCATCCAAAAGTTTCAAACCAAGCTGATATTTTTGTTTTCACATGGAACGTCCAGACGTGCATCCCACTGTCTGGTCACCCGACGGTGTGAATAAAACTTATTCTAAGTGGGTCCCACATGGACAACGTGGATCACCATCAAGGTGGGCCACACCTCATCAGCAACACAAAAAGAAATAATAAAATAAATAAAATAAAATAAAATAAAATAAAGAGAGAGAAGGAGAAGCACCCACCTTAGGATCTTATCTTTTTCTTTCGCCTATAGCCTCTAGAGCTCCAATAGATGGACTTTAACGGTTGAGATCGATCATGGACGGTGGAGATGGGAGTAAGGAAGGTGGGCCACACTAGCTTCTCCTCTTGGAAGCCATGGACGTGGGTTGCTTGGAGAGAGATGGAGTTTGAAAAATGAGGGAGAGAGAGAGAGAGAGAGAGAGAGAGAGAGAGAGAGAGAGAGAGAGATGATGAGAGAGAAGTAATGGTGAGTAATGTGAGTATGTACTTTGTTGTAAGAAAAGGTTGACTTTTGGGGATGGTGGTTGTACTTGGGAATGAGTGTGAGTAATGGTGAGTGATGGGAGTACACTTGACATTTGATGTGATGTATTCTCTTGGAACTTGCAACACGCGGTGTTTTCTTCGAACTGAACGCAGCCCACATCTCCTGGACCAGGTATCGCCTTGGCGCGTAATACGCGGCATCGGAACCGCGGCGACGGCGTGGTTGCAATGATATAAATCTCGGGTCGAGCAGACTCAGACCGACAGGATCCATCTCAGGATCGTACGTAGACGCCGATTACAAGTAGCGAGTTGCAAGAATTCGACCAAGAGAACCGCGGAAGCCTACGGAACGGTACGGGCTAGGATACGGGTCTTAGATATGTCCTATCATGTTTGGCTTAGCATTAAAGGTTTGTGTTCTTGAAATAAACAGTTGAGATCAACAACCTTCAGTCCGACCGAATCAGGCCATTGTAGGGGAAAAACAAAACAGGAAAATCTGGCCACTGTTTGGTTGGACTCGATCTGATCGAATGGCAACTTTGGTCCAACTGAACATAAATTTGGTCCAACTGAGTGCGACCAAAGGTCAACTTCAATCCGATCGAAAATGGCAAAAACTGTCCAACAACTTTTGAACCTTATTCGGTCTGACAGAAGATAGTTCGGTGTGACCGAAGACCTCCTCGATGCGACCAAAATATAGATGTTAAATATCCGTTGGAACTTCTTCCTTATAAAAATAACATCCACATCTTTATGAAGAGCATAGAATTTGGCAGTTTAGAGACTCTAGTGCACTCCAAGCCTAATCTATAGCCTAGAACTCTTTCCCATTGAAATTCATGTCTTCTTCCTTATGATTCATCACTCAAATAAACATTTCATGCTTCTATTAAGGAAGAACATGATCTCATATTATGAGGCCCGTATCTTAGCCTGTACCGTTTCGTAGGCTTCTGCGGTCCTCCCGGTCGAATTTCGGCAACTCGAGACCTATATCTAACATTTGCGTGTGACCCTGAGTCGTGCCCCGTATTTCAGAGTCGGCTCGACCCGAGACTTGTACCCTTGCGACCGCGCCGTGGCAGCGGTTCCGACGCAGCGTTTCGCGCTCCGATGCAATACCCG
Source organism: Magnolia kwangsiensis (assembly GCA_037074715.1). Classification (NCBI taxonomy): domain Eukaryota; kingdom Viridiplantae; phylum Streptophyta; class Magnoliopsida; order Magnoliales; family Magnoliaceae; genus Magnolia; species Magnolia kwangsiensis. Next base: position 161,945,149 of record CM073571.1, read on the forward strand.
AGCCAAGAGATATGGGCTCGCATTTAGTTTGAGAAAACGTCGTGCATTGCAATTTTGAGAAAATCTCTATAACATGTCAAATCAATCAAGTACATATCACATCATCCAAAAGTAACCCCAAAGTTAACTCTCTCTCTCCACCCATCCCTTTTCAAGTACACATCCATCACCCATCACCCATCACACCCCATCACTCACCCATCCCTCTATCTCTCTTACACCTCTCTCTCTCATCTCTCTCTTCCTCATTCTCCAAAAAACCCACGTCCAAGCTCCATGAGAGACCTTGGTATGGCCCACCTTCTTACCCTCCTCACCTCTCATCCCCACCTTCTAACTTCCATCATCCTCCATCAATGTTGGAGCTTTAGAGCTAAACGGTCCAAGGAGTCTAAAAGAATCAAGAACGGTGGGTGATCGATCATTGGATTTCTTTTTTTTAGGGACTACTTGTTGTGGGACCCATCGTGATGCATTCACTGTTTAGAGAGGGCCCGTAGTGGCAGGGTCCCTCCCCTTCTCACCTCTCTCTCTCTCTCTCTCTCTCTCTCTCCTCTTTTTCCCTGATTTGTGGCCCACTTGATGTGAGTATGATGATCCAAACCGTTCAGCGGGTGGTAGGGCCTGTTGTCCCATTGTGGCAGGCCCATCTGAAGGGCAAACATAAATATCGGCTTGATAGGCCCACCCTGGTGAACCCCACTGTGATGTATGGGTTTTATTCCCACCATTCAGTTTCAACGGTCCATATCTCAGCAGGTTGTGGGCTACACTGCAGCAGCAGCAACGCCATCCCCTGCTGACCGCCTGGATGCAGGGACAACACAAACATCAGCATTGATCCAAAGCTGGTGGGGCCACACTCGTGGACCCCACCTGGATGTATGTTACTGTCCACCGTCCAGTAGGTCTGGACGGTGGAGAAAACACAGACGCCTGCTTGATTCAGTAGCGCTGGTGGGCCACACGTACTGGCCCACCGTGAGATGTATGTTTTATCCACTTAGCCGTCCTGGGGCATGGGACCCACCGATGTGGGTGTTTCATCCAGGACGTCCAATCCTTGGACGTGGGACATGGACCCCACTGCATTGTATGTGTGGTGTATCTATACCGTCCACCATCTGGACGGCGGGCCAGTGACCCTCACACCAGCAGGGTCTAATGATCCAGACCGTTCATTCATGTGGAGCCCACTTTGTGTGTATGTTTTTTCATCCAGGACATCCATCCATGTGAGACCCACACGTGAGGTATATCCATGTCGTCCATGGCTTGGACGGTGGGGGCCACCTTGATATATGTGTTTACATCTAGGCTGTCCTTCCAGGCCTGGATCTGGATGTCTGGACGTTGTTCTTTTCAAAAAAAAAAAAAAGAAGGGAAATATTATATATTATATAATATAATATTCATATTATGTATATATGGGATGGTGGGCCCCCGTGCGACCCACCTTCAATTTATGTTATCTGCACTGTCTAGATATACCTGGATAGTGGATCTGGAGTATATATATGTGTGTACACACACATAAATATAGATAAAATATTATATTATATTTTAGTATATAATATATAATATACTAATATTATATTAATGTATATATTATGATGGGCCACTCCTACATGGACCCACCTTTAACATAGGTGATCTGCACCATCCAGATGAATCTGGGCAGCCACTTCCTCTCTGTGTATGAAATGTATATTCATATATATATATATATATATATATATATATATATATATATATATATATATTATATTATATTATATTTAACTACATAATATATAATATATATTATACTAAAGGTGGGCCACTACGTGGACCACATCATGATGTATGATTTTACCTGCACCGTCCAGTTGTTGGACGGTGCAGCAGGTAGGTAATCCTGACCATCCATCCAATGGACACGGTCTTGGATCCTCATCGTGATGCATGAGTTGTATCCCTACTGTCCATCTATTATGTGGGCCACCGTTATGTACGGGTTTTGCCACATCTGTCCAGCATGCTGGACAGGTGGGACCCACTGCTTGAGGGATGTGCTACACCCAGCCGTCCATTCATTTGGCTAATTTGTCTCTAGCTTGAGACTGAAAATGAGACAGATCCTGGTATCAGATGGACCACTCTGTAAAAAATAGTTGTGTTGAACGTCCACCATTGAAACCCTTTTTGGGTTATAGAAGTTTTGAACCAATATGATATTTGTCTTCGCCCACTGTTCAAGTCTTTGTGACCTTGTGAACAGCTTGGACGGAAAATGAATGCTATGGTGGGCCCTCTAAATTTTTTAACTATGAGAATCATTATCACCACTGCCATTTGTGGTATGGTCCAAATGATCCTTGGATATGATTCATTGGATGAACGACCCACTTGACTCGGCCCTTTAATCGGCCCATTCAACTTGGCTCATTCGCCTCGACCCATTCGACTTGGCCTATTGATTCGGCCCATTTGTTACAGCCCGATGTAATATATATATATATATATATATATATATATATATATATATATATATATATATATATATATTGGCCCATGAGTGAGGCCCAATGTGATACGTATATACCCCATAAGCGAGGCTCATGATAATGTATGTTAGGCCCTTATGTGTGGCCATGGGCCTACTGTACGTTTGTCCCTATGTGGGTCACTCCTTGGGAGCAATGTTGGTTGAATGTCCACATTGATTGGTAATGATAGTCAAATGTCTACATTGTGACTTTCCCTTAGGCCTAGTTAGACCCATTCTCATCATTCTCTAGTGGGTTAACCCAAATTATTGGGCCCCATTGATATTGCTTGATTCATCATCGGTCGTCCATTTATGGACCTTGCCTTGCGTCGAGGTCGATTTCGATTTGTCAAGGCCGATTCTGATTGTCGAGGCCGCGTATCGAGGCCGATTCCGATTTGTCGAGGCCGATTCTGATTTGTCGAGGTCGATTGTATAGGCCGATTCTGATTGTTGAGGCCGAGTATCGAGGTCGATTCTGATTGGTCAAGGCTAATTTCAATTGTCAAGGCCGAGTATCGAGGCCGGTTTCAATTGTCGAGGTTGAGTACCGAGGCCGATTCCGATTACCGAGACCTATTGCAATTGTCGAGGCCGATTGTCGAGACCCAATGTGATATATATGCGGCAGATTTCGATAATTGTCATGCCCCAAACCCGAAATTCGGATTCATAAGAATCTCGATTGCCGAATCTGGTGCCGACAGCCTCCGTAGCACCCCATTCTTAGCTTCTAGCATTCATATGCCAGATTTCGATCCTGCGATCGTACAAGGAGGATTTTTTTTTTTTAATGTACATTTAACCAGTAATAAGCATAACCACAAAGATTACCCAATTCATAAAGACAACATCAGCATCATATACACTAATATAATCATTTGATTACAACATTGAAAGAAAAATACATAAATAAGAAATCAAACTCCAGAAGACCACTGCACGCTCCAAGCTCAGCACCGCTGCAACCTAACATCATTTGCATGCATCTATCGTGCATAAGCTTATAGAAATTTTAGAGGGTGGTGTAAGTGCGTGCACAAGGTAAGTATCAAATGTTCAATACAATGCCATCATCATATAATACCGAAATCACTGGTCATCCATAAATCATATAATATCGGAATAAGCAGAAATACTGACAAGATCATAAATCATATGATAACAGAGTAAGCGAAAGTACGGACAAGTCAATAAGTAAATCAATAGTAGAATACGCAATATAGAACAGCTATGCAACAAGGAGTCATAAAGAGCCAAATATCAGATGCCGATGATGCAATGCAATATGAAATGCGAATGAAATGACCATGCTGGAGTGTGAAGTCGGGATGATAGTACGTAGTATCGCAGGCTATGGGGTCCACCACAAAGGACTACTATCCAAGCCAGTCCCATACCTAAATTTGGATAGTTAGACTCAACGTGGTAAACTTCTGATCTCAAATTAGTCGTGCGCGTAACCGAAATCCTTGCCATAACGAAGGTACACAACGATTAGTTGCGCACTACCAGCCCGAGTGGATAGTGAATGAATAAATGAGCATGCAACTACTACTCAATAAGTCCACATATCAGTACGGTTCCTCTCTAGAAAATTACCGGGGTCTATTACACTCCATACCAGATTGCCGCCTCATCGCGCGCAACAAGGTGAGTGGAAGAGACCTCACTATCCGCCTGCCAATATCGGGCCCGGCTGGTCAATAGCGGACCCATTCCTCTAGCTGGTCAGACTCAGCCTAGCATTGCCCCCTCCTCTCGGGCAGGTAAGGCCGCACCTCCTTCCAACCGACCACGACACAGTGGAGAGCGCAGCCATCTGGTAATCGGCACTCGACGCTCATCTACCCACTTGGTTTAGACGTTGGAGCAACCTCTGGAACCAAGTGGGTTTAGGGACTTTCACCCAGGGATATTTATAGCACCCCATGTATAACAGATTTTTGGTGTTCCATCTGGCCATCCACGATATGCCTGTGGTGGCGACAGCCCTGATGTTTTTAGGGCATATAGTAATCAGAACACACAATACAAGATGCATGAGTCATACAATCCAATCATGCATTAATCCTGCGCATATCGTGCGCTCATGTGAGACAATCTCCGCCTATCAGGGAGTCTCATAACAACATGCCCAATGACGTATGCAATGGTCAACCACATCTCATAACAAACATGCAGATGATGCGTATGGGCATGTATCATGATGCTATACTGTCACATACTCATAATCGGTATCAATAACTGGCATCGACAATTGGGATCGATCGATAATCAGAATCGGTAATTGGTCACGGCAATCGGAATCGGCAATCTGCCATGACAATCGTGATCGATCGATAATCAGAATCGGCAATCAGTCACGTCAATCGGAATCGGCAATCTTCCATGACAATCGGGATCGATCGATAATCAGAGTCGGCAATCGGTCACGTCAATCGGAATCGTCAATCTGCCATGACAATCGGGATTGATCGATAATCAGAGTCGGAAAATCGGTCACGATAATCGGCCGCGATCGCTAATCGGTCAATCGACATCATTGATCGGCACCAATGATCCGTTTCGACAATCGGCACCAACAATCAGTATAAAAAAAATAAGGCGAGGTCCATAGATGAACAACCAATCAACCAAAGATCGATCCTCGGCCGTGATTATATCAAATCCGATAGTGCGAAACCATCCGTCTATGGTGAATGGGGCCCACTGATTAGGGTTAACCTACAAGAGAATGATGAAAATGAGACTATCAAGGCCTAAGGGAAGGTCACAATGTGGACATTCAACCATCATTGCCCATAAACGTGGTCATTTAACCAACATTGCTCTTAAGGAGTGGCCCACATAGGGCCGAACATACAGTGGCCAATGGCCCCACACAAGGGCCTAACGTACATCACCGTGGGCCTCACTCATGGGCCACATATGCATCATATTAGGCCACGTCTATCACGCCCCAAACCCAAAAATTGGATTCACATGAATCCCGATTGCCGAATCCGGTGCAGACAACTTCCGTAGTGTCCCATTCTCGGCTCCTGACAATCAAATGCTAGATTTCGATCCTGGGATCCTACAAGGAGGATTTTCAGAATGATTTTTTTTTTTTTGTAATGGAGCATAACCACAAGCATAACCAAGTCACAAAACAACATCACCACATATCCACTACATCAAAAACTTTAAGTACAATGCAGAAAGGAAAATACAAGGTAATCAAAAAGCTTCAAAAGGTCCTGATACGTACTCCTGCCTCAGCGCTGCTGCTGTCCATGCTACCTGCACGCAACTGTCGTGCATAAGCTTACAAAAGCTTAGAGGGTGGTGTAAGTGTGTGCGTAAGGTAAGTGCCAAGTATACAGTATCAGAGTAATGCGGAAACATGCGGGTAAGTCTATGAATTCAATCAACCATACCAAGGCTATGTAATGTAAGGCATGTATGCTATCGGCCATACCAAGGTCATGCGATGCGAGATATGAATGCCATCGGCCACACGATGCAATGCAGGGCCTACATAGCCGAATGTCATATATGAAATATAATCCAAGAAAGTCAGTACTCATCAAGTACACACATCAATACAGTTCTTCTCTGGATATCACCGGGGTCTAATACACTTCGCAGTGACTGCCACCTCCCTAGCTGCACAGTCAAACAAGCGGAATAGACCTCACTATCCGCCTGACCAGTAGTCTGCCAATACCTACCCGGCTCGTCGATAGCAGACTCGTTTACGAGCTGGTCAAACTCAGCCTAACTTATAGCCCCCTCACTCAGGCGGATAAGGCCACACCCCCTTCCAACCGACCACAACACAGTGGGAGTCGCGGCCTACTGGTATTTGGCACTCGGGCGCTCGTGTATCCACTCGGTCTAGACATTGAAGCATCTCATGGTACCAAAAAGGTTCTAGGACTTTCACCCAAGGACATCCTAAGTGCCCACAGTACTAGAACCAAGTATTTTCGGTATCCGATACGGCCATCCACGATGTACCTGTGGAGTCACGACCCTGATGTCGCTAGGGCGTGCAGTGATCAAGTCACACATATGCGAGATGCATGAATCACACCGTCAAATCATGCAGCAATCCAGCGCGTACTGCTCGATCATGTGGGGCACTCCGTCTCATAAGGAGTCCCGTAAGTGTCTCAGCCCAACGACTTATGCTATGATCAAACATTCCTCATATCAAGCATACATATGATGCGTATGAGCATGAATCATGGGGCTATACTAAGCATGTTATAAAGTGATGAATTGGTAACAAGTATGGGCCTATCAATGGGCCTTAAGGAGAGTTACAATGCGGACATTTAACTAACATTGTACTTACAATGTGGACGTCAAACCAATATTGTTCCTTAGGCACGACCCGTCATATATATCATTATATAAACATGGGAAGTCACACATTGCAATGGACCCTAAGGTCATCCCATTAGGCCTCGACCCATGGGCCTTAGATACATCAAATGGGCTGCGTTAATGGGCCTCACCAATGAGCCTTATGTACATTGCAATGATCCATGATCCATGGGCCTTGAAATACATCAAAGTGGGCCTCACAACTTGGGCCTTAAATATATCAGATGGGCCTACACACATGAGCTTTAAATAAATCAAATGAGCCACTCCATTTGTGCCCCATGCACATCAAATGGGCTTGATCCCATGCGCTTTAATATGTATCAAATGGGCTTGAATCCTGTGGGCCTTATATAGAATAAATGGGCCGGATCCCATGGGCATTGCATATGTCAAATGGGCTTAAACCCATGGGCATTATATATGCCAAATGGGCTTAATCCCATGGGCATTACATATGCCAAATGGGCTTAATCCCATGGCCTTAGATGTGCACCAAGGTGGGCCTAATTATTTGGGCTTTAGATATATCAAATGGATCACAACATATGAGCCAGAAATACATCACAATGGGCCTCAACCCATGGGCTCCAAATACAGTACAATGGGTCTTAACGGATGGGCCATAACTACATCAATATGGGCCTAATCATATGGGCCTTATATATATATCAGATGGGCCACACCAATTGGCCCCATATATATCAAATGGGCCACACCCAACTATAAATGGTGATGATGACTTCCACCATTAAAATTCTTAAGGCCCACCATAACATATATTTCCCATCCAACCTGCTCATACATTAACGTAGTGATAGATGAAGGGAAATAAATATCAGCTTAATAGTGAACTACTATGGCCCTTAGAATTTTGAACGGTGGACGTCGTTGTCCACTACTTAAGTGGTGGGGTCCGCTTGAACTATGTATCTGACTAATTCTTTAGCCCATGCCACCAAAATGAGCTTTCAAAGGGGCTGGATGGCTTGGATGCATCACATGCATCATGGTGGACCCCATATAGATGGACAACGTACGTCATGGTGGGGGGTCCACATAAAAGGTTGGACAGTATAGAGGCAACACATGCATAAAAAAATGGGGTCCACTGACCGTCCAGATGGCCGGACGGCTTTGATAAAACACATACATAAAAGGGATCCCACCGTCCAGGGATGTGGACGGTGCGGACGAAGCACATTAAACATGGTGGGGTTCCACCGTCCACTACCGTGGACGGCGTTAATGAAATACATACATTACTGTGGGCTCCACGTGAGGCCCACCATAAAGTTTACTTACCATCTAACCCGTTGATAAGGTCACAAAGACCTGGGTGAGGAGGAAAAACAAATTTCAGCTTGATCCAAAACTTCTGTGGGCCCAAAAAGGGTTTCAAGGGTACATGTTCAATCCCACTGTTTCCCCTGAAGTGGGCCACCCGAGCTTTCGATGTGGCAAAAATTTGTATGGGGCCTGATTCAGGTAGGGGCCCAATTAATGAATGGCCTGGATGACACATGTACCTCAAGGTGGGGCCCACGGCTGGCACCCGTGGTCCCTGCCCGTCCGCCCGTAGGACGCCGTGACGTCCTTGGTGTGTCAGTGGCAACAGCGCCTGCTACTGCTGCTACCTAACAATTTTTTTTTTTTTTTTTAAAAATAGAAATTTAGCGATTTTTCTCCTGTGGGGCCCACATATGAAAAATCCAACCTGTTCATTAGCTTTTACGGCCCCTGATCGATCAAATGAGACTAATATGCGATGTATTTTTGACGAATAGAAGAATCAAAATGAATTTTAATGATAACAACACTATTTCCAATGGTATGGCTAGCTAGAAAGTCGGATTGATCTCATTTTTCATATCAACGCCTAAAATGAGCTTGAGAATAGAATGGACGGCGTGAATTAGACTCATACATCGAGGTGGGGCCTACAGGAGTAACCCCTGCACCAAGCTTGTAAATCAAGCAAATATTTTTTTTTTGTTTTTCCAAAACACGTCGAGGGAGTCCAACGTCCCTGAACAGTTTGCATAACACATACATTTGAGGTGGGCCCTTGCTAAGATAGGTCATCACATGGTGGGTGGTATGGGCACAATGCATATAGAGAGTGGGTCCCACCTACGAATAGCTTGGATAAAATACATGATTTATGGTGGGGCCCATCCGGGTGGGCCACAAGGCCATATCATCTTATACAAAAAAAAGAGAGAGGGAGAGAGAGATTGAGGGACATACGTGCATGGAGGGCTCCGCCACTATGAGCCCTCCCATCCATATCATCAATCATACATCAAATGGGTCCCACTACATGTGGGCCAACCGATCAAAATCAATGGTGGAGAACCTTTCTCCACCGAACGGTCTAAATGACCATATTTATGCAAGAAAAGTAAACATCATGATGGGGTCCATGGAGATTGGCCTCATCATGGAATGATCTTGAAATTAAGGTGGGCCATTGGCCACATCAAGGGTCCAAAATGAGATCTATATCATTGATCGGTAGGTCTCACTTGGCCCATTATCAAAATGAGAAATCTACACCTATAGAAGCACCCACCACTTGATCTTCTTGGTCCGTTGAGATGCCGGTCTCCTTACGCTTCACTTTGATGGTGGAAGATGAAGAATGGATGGATAGGATGAGAGATTTGGGATAGGAAGTGGGCCATCAAAATCACTCTCTCACATGGAAGAGAGCTTGGACGTGGGATGCTCTTGCTTGGCTTGAAAAATGTTGAGAAATGAGAGAAATGAGATGGTTGAAAGAGAGGTGATGGATGGGTATGATGGGTGAAAGGGTGAGTGATGTGTGATGTGAGTGATGGGTGAGGTGAGAGCTTGGTTGACTTTTGGGTTAGCTTAACTAGTGGAGAAAGAAAGCATGGGTGTGTGTACTTGACATGAGAGGTGATTGATGGGATTGATTTGACATATTGTAGAGATTCTCTTGGGATTAGCAACGCGCGATGTTTTTCCTCAAACTGAACGTGGGTCCACATCACCTCGTCTGGGTATCGGATCGGTGCGTGAGTCGGGATGTTGGAACCGCGGCGACGGTGCGGTCGCAATGATGCAAGTCTTGGATTAAGCCGACTTAAATGTATATGATACGACTTACGGTCGTGCGCAACGTCGATTATCGGTCGCAGGTTGCCGGAATTCGACGGGAAGGATCGTGGAAGTTGATGGAACAGTACGGTTTAGGATACGGGTCTTACAACGTCCGTGGGCCTCGAATACATCACAACGGGCCTCTTATTCAAGCAGGTGGGCCCCATCATATGGGCCTTGTATTCATCACATTGTGCCTCTCTCTGGGCCCACAATTCCATCATATTGGGCCCTATCCTATGGGCCTTAATACATAATGGGTGGGCCCTGCACATGGGCCTAATATACATCACAGTGGGCCCCTGACACGAACCCAATATATGTCACAAAGGGCCCACATCCCATGGCCTCAAATGCATCATAATGGACCTCTACCCATGGGCTCAAATACATCAAGATGGACCACATCACTACATTATCTATCTATATTTTTAAGGATCATTTTAGAGCATTTCCAAGAAAATAATTCATATCGATAGATCATTTGGACCATACCATAAATAATAGTGGTGATAATGATTCCAACTGTTGAATTCCAGTGGGCCCCACCACAGTACTTATATTCCATCCATACTATTCATAAGGTCACAAGGACCTGAACAGGGAAGGCAAACAATCATTATATTGAATCAAAGCTTCTATAACCCAAAGGATTTCAATGGTGGGCGTTCAACATCACTGTTATCTGTAAGGTGGTCCACGTGATGCTAGATATATCTTATTTTTAGTCTTAAGCCTTAGGAGTGGCTCACCAAATGGATGGATGGTTTAGATGAACCACATCCATCAGGGTGGGGTCCACGAACGTGGCTCACCTAAGACAGCTCGCCAAAGGGATGAACGGTTTAGGATGCAACACATACAACAGCGGTGGGTCCCATCCGTACATCACAGTGGCCCCGCATAAATGAATGGATGGTAGGGATGCAGCACATGCATCATGATAGGGCCGCTCACCAAATGAATGGGCGGTGGGATATCTCGCCTGTTGGACGGTGCAGATGTAACCATACAGCATGGTGCGGCCCATGCAGTGGCCCACCAATATAATGTTATAATATATTATATATTATATAATATAATATTATATATTATATGAATATCTTCACCGTGGCAGCTGACTGCACAGACTCACTGTCAGATGGATCTGGATGGTCTATACATCATGATGAGGGTGGGTCCCACGTGGACTACAAGGATACAAGTCATATACATTAAACATGCCCATGCCCTGTACGTTCAGTACGTGCAGGGTGGCCGTATGGGTGGACACTCTGTACATAACACATGCCACGTTATCAGACCCTATTGAACGTCAATACAGCAGCTATATAACTGCTGTACACCAACCAATTCATTTCAAAAAGGTGAGTCCCATGTGAGGCCCACAAATCCGTATTTCATAAATCTAACCCATCCATTATGTGTGTCCCACTAGATTAAGGGGTCAGACCAAGGTTCACATACATCCAGATCTCATATGGGCCCCGGGAAGTGCTTTTATATGGCTTAGCATGTTTTCACAAAATTATAGATGGCGAGGGCCACATGAGTTCTGTGTACAGCTGGTTTTTAGCATAACCCTGTATTTAAAGGGGACCCATCAAATGCGCGGTTTTGATGCCCAACACACATCATGGTGGGGCCTGTAGTGGGGCCCATGAACCTGACCACTATTCCAAACGGTAGGACGCTGGCAGCAACAGCGTTTATGTGTGTGTGTATATATATATATATATATATATATTCTTTTGTGGTTTTTTCTTAGGTGAGGCCCACATCATGACGATCTACTCCGTCTAGTGGGTTCGGGCTTGTGACAGATATAATGAGCCCAATATTCAATGTATTTCAGTTATAGAAACATCACAACAGGCCCTAACAGTTTACATCCCTAAAACTACTGTTTTCCATAGTGTGGCCCGGTAGAGACTCGTTTTTGTTTCATTTTTTCGGCTCAACGTCTAAAATTAGCTAGGAAATGGGATAGACGGTGTGGATCAGATACATACATCAGGGTAGAGTCCACGTGAGTGTGTACCCAGCGTTTGAAACAAGCTGGTACCTGTGATTTCTCTCGCGAACAGGCCGTCCAAGCAGGTGGACGGTCCTGCTACAGCTGCTGCGTTGCAGCCCACCAATTGGCTAGGAAAAAAAAACACAAACATGGGGGGGGTCCCACCTGTAATTGGTCCACTAGGAGGGTGGGATCTGTCCAAGCAGGTGGACCACGAAATGGATGAATGGCGTGGATGAAACATATATTCACAGCGGGCCCTGCTGGACGTCAGTCCAGTAGGAATTCGGGCCTGCCTGCACCTTGGGTCAGTCCAGTGGACTGTGTGGATAAGATCCATATATCTCAGTGGGCCCCAATGGACGTGGGCCATTCAGAAAGTGGGCCAATCCCATGTATCCACCCATTAGGAGGGCCGTGAGGTGAGGATAGAACAAATGCATCAAGGTAGGCCAGCGCCCGGGCAGATTTCTGGCCTGTCCGACTGGTGGATCCACATCCTGAGATGATCTCTTCAGGTGGATGGTGTGGATACATCACACATGCAGGTGGTGACTCCCACCGTCCTCAGCTGGACGGTGAGTATAGAACTCATACATCAAGTGGACCCTACAGCTGCTGGACGACAGTTCAGCAACGTCCTCATCCACTGTCGGGCAGGTGATATAATAGACAGAGAAAGAGAGAGAGAGAGAGAGAGAGAGGGAGGGGAATACATATGTTATTGGGATGGGTCCCACCGTCCAGAGTGCTGGACGGTATAGATGGATCACATGCATCATGGTGGTCCCACGAGGTGGGCCACACGTGTCGTCAAGGTGGACCCATGCCAGGGATGAACAGTATAGATGTAGTACATACCTCCTGCTGGGACCCACAGAACTTGCTGACGCCAGACAGCAGCTACAGCTGCTGACTGTCCAACAGATGGACGACCCAGGTACAACGCATGCTTGAGGTGGGTCCACACATGTGGGACCCACCAACATTGGATCAGATGATATTTATTGTTCCCTTTTTCCTAGCCGACCCAAAGATAGGCAGCAAGGTGGGCCCATTCACTGGACGTCTAAAAGAGGAAGAAAAAAAGTCTGGACAATCCAGATTATTGATCTCATCAGGTGGGCCACACACATATTATCATCCTCATAAAAGAAACAAGTGAAAGGAGGAGGGAAGGAGGGAGATCTAACCATAGAAGACACCCACCTTTTGCTTCTTCTTGGGCTCCTCCTCATCATGGCTCCAATGTGATATGATTCAACGGTCGAGATCGGTTTTGAAGGGTGAGGATGGGAGATAGGAAGGTGGGCCACACTATCTCTCTCATGGGGAGCTTGGACGTGGTTTGCTTGGAAGGAAAATGAGAAAGAGAATGAAAGAGAGAGAGATGATGGGAGAAGAGTGATGGGAGAGAGGGAGGAGTGGTGTGTAAGAGATAAGACATGGGAAGTATGGGTCTCTTTGACTTTTGGGATAAGAGGAATATGCTAAGCATGTGTTGCTTTAATTAGTAGGTGGGAGAGGTATGGGTGAGTGATTTGATTGATGGGATTGATGTGATATTGGGTAGAGATTCTTTTCTCGGGATTTGCAATGCGCGGCGTCTTTCTTTGAACTGAATGCAGGCCTACATCTCCTGGCCTAGGTATCTTCTCGGCGCATAATACGCTATGTCGGAACCATGGCGACAGCGCGGTCGTACTGGTACAAGTCTCGGGTCGAGCCGACTCTGATATACGGGACACGTCTCAGGATCACGCGCAAATGCCGATAACAGTTCGTGGGTCGCCAGAATTCGACTGGGAGGATTGCGAGAACCTACGGAACAGTACGATCTAGGATACAGGCCTGACAATAATTGAGGCCCATTGTGATGCATTTTCAACCCATGTTTAAGGCCTAATGTGATGAATATGAGGTATATGTGATGAGGCCCATTGTGGAGCATTTGAGGGCCAGGCTATGGAGCCCATTGTGATGTATATTAGGCCCATGTTAGAGGCCCATTGTGATGTATATATGGCCCATGTGATGTGGCCCACTTGATGTATATGAGGCCCAATGTGACGTATTTATGACCATCCATTGAGGCCCACCTTGATGTGATGCATAATGGACTCGTGTGAGAGGCCATTTGTGATGTGCTTGGGGCTCATGGGTTGTGGCCTATTGTGATGTATTCGGGGCCAATAGGACGTTAATGAGGGTCGAATATTGCATATCAGACCCCGTTTATTGCCTGATTATACGTACATGATAATGCTTAATGGAATACTTTAATCGTATTTTTGTTGCAGTGTGTAATCAGGAGCGTTGACTTAAAAAGAGTATTAAAAGCGTGGATTTGACGCTCCGAAGTAAGCAAAGTAAGGGACAAACTCCCAAGGACTAAGATCGAAGGATTTACATGCCAGGGATCCGAGAAAATCGAGCCGTTCATGTTAAAGAGGCCCGAAATTACTGCAAAATGCAAGATCACATGGTTCCCGCTATCCGATCAGTTCAATACTTCATACATGTGATGAGAGCCATAAATTAACCGTACACGTAAAATTTCATCCATTAAATATCTCGAAAAGTGGGCCAACAGAAAGATTAACCCATTAATCATCAATTTCAGGCCCACCTGATATCTGGAACTGCCTCAATTTTGGTCCTGACGGTTTAAATAATAAGAGAAAAAGGATGGACGACGCAGATGTCTCATAAACATCACGGTGGGCCCTGTGTATGGCGAGTGTGCATCATATGCACTAAGTGCTCGAGCCGCACTGCACCAGACGTTGACCGACCTTCTTCCGCGCAAAACGGAAATTTCAAGTTATTTTTGAATTTTAAACAGCGTCTTTCGCTGTCTAGAATCGGATGCAGTTGTGGGCCCCACCTATTGTCCGTACAGTTGATCCAGACTGTTCATTCGTTCCCTGGGACAGCCACCACTTACGCCTAGCTGACGGAAGTTGAAAAAACAAAGTGTTTGGGAATCTCATCCGTTCAAACATGAACGAACGGCAACACAGAAAATTGGTAGGCCACACTCAAAGGAAATAGAAACACATCTTCCTTTACTAAGATCTCCTCACCACGAATCCACTAGACGGAGTGGATTTCCCATTTGAATCCGACCATAGACCCATATATACCACCGACTCCATCAATTAAAAATGTGCCCGCACACGACAGATTCTAAAATGGGCTATTGCCGTTTTCGCACTGCATAACCAACCGCCGCTGGTCCGTTTTGCGGTCGACTGTGGGCCCCACACATGCCCCGTCCGGCCAATCCGTACCGTCCACCGTGTAGGGGGCCTCGAGAGCTACAAAACCATGCTGACCCTTTGCATCCATACATGCACACGTGTGCGATACAGATGCCACAAAAGGACTACCCTGCAACGTTCAAAACTGATCTTTTTGTGATTTCTTCTCTTGGCCGTGTCAATGGACATTCAAAATCACTCATTCTTGATTGAAATTTCATTTTGAATGCAATGGACGGGGTGGATTTACCAGAAAATACCTCTGTGGGCCCCACCGATCACAACAGCTAAAGGGTGCGAAAGGTTTCGCATATATTAGAAAATTCAATTTTTCAAGTAGTTGTGGCTCACCATCTTTGATCATATGTCAGATCTGAACCGTCTATCATGTAGAGGACCAAAAAAATCCTAAGAGACGGTGTTTCTTTGAAAATTGAGCGAGAAAAATGGCATATTTTGAAGCCCCGAACTTGGCTGCGAAAAGGCTTTTGCTGTGCATGTGATAGCTTTCTAAATTCGATTCAAATCTGATTTTCACCAATCTAGCAGCTATATAGGGAGGTTTTGGATGTGGGGAGCATTCATTCAGACCTTAGGAAGATCCAAAAAGACAAGAAAGAGAAGAAAGAGAGAGAAAGAGGAAGGAAGAAGAGAGATATTCTTACTGTTTAAAATTTATTTTTCCTTCATTATAATTAATTTTATGAATTGCTAAACTCTTAGCTAAGGTTGAGATGAAGCCCCTAATTTGAATAACTTTTGTTTATGTTGAATTCTTCTAATTCAATTGATTTGTTTCTTTTTCTAGTGTGCTTAACTGTAATTTTCATGCTTCTTCATTCTATGAGCTCGACCAAAGTTTAGATATGGATGTTGTTTGGAATCTTAACTAGGTGCTTGTGTCTGACTATGAACAGGTTTCCTATAGAGGAAGAGACAGGATTTACATCTTTCCATGCCTGACCATGGATGAAAAGATGTGATGCATATGCTTTAAAGGATTATACATTCTGTGTGCCCGACCAAGGACATATGATGTGCTTTATTTATTAAATTTATATCAATATGAATTAGGGTGAATCAACAGGTAAAATAAGGGTTAGGATAATTAGGGGTAGATTCGAAAGTCCTAGTCTTCTCATCGATTGGATTTTACTCACTACTCTCAGTTACTTTTTCATTGATTTTTGTTTAGTTTTCTTAATCATTACCTAAACTCTTTGTTGGATTAGTTAAGAAGAATCGTAACATTCGAATTATGACAACCAGTCTTCGTGGGAACGATCTCGTAATACGTACCATATCTACATCTGATTTGTATACTTGTGAGTTAAAATCATTTAAATTAGATTGGTTTAAATTAAAACATTAAGTTTTTGACGCCGTTGCCGGGGACTGTTTCGTTCCAAATTGGATTTAGGATTCTTTCTTATCATAATTCGTAGCCTTAGGAATTTTCTAGCATTATTTAGAAAATTTAATTTGTTTTTATTTTTATTTTTATAGGAATTGAAGAAGGAAGCTGTTAAATATATAAGATTATCTTCAAAAGGAGAAGCTACCAAATCTTCAGACATCCATCATCTCCTTCTCCGGATTCTTTTTTCCAAATCTTGTTTACATAGCTTTCTCTTATTTTTAGGAATTCATATTTTTTAGTTCTAGTCTTATTTCTCTTAGGTTGCATCTTAGTTTAGTTTAGTTTTCTTTTCTACATTTCAGTTATTCAGTTTATGTTGGGGCATTATGCTAAAATGCTGGAGACGTGGCCCATCCGATGGATTTGAGGCCCATGTGATGCAGCCCATGTAATGTTTATTAGGCCCATGTGACGCGGCCCATTATGATTGTATGAGGCTCATTGTGGTGCATTTGAGGGCTAGGCTATAGAGCCCATTGTGATGTATATTAGACCCATGTAAAAGGCCCATCGTGATGTATATTAAGCTCTTGAGTGAGGCCCATGGTATTGTATTTTTGGCCCTCGTGTGAGGCCATGGGTCCACTATATGTTAGGCTCTATGTGTGTCATTCCTTAATGTTGGTTAAATGTCCACATTGTCGAGGTCGATTATTGATGCCGGTTACTGATACCGATTATGAGTATATGACAGCATATCATCATGATACATGTCCATACGTATCATCTGCATGTTTATTATGAGATGTGGTTGACCATTGCATATGACATTAGGTAAGTTGTTATGAGACTCCCTGATAGGCGGAGATTGTCTCACATGAGTACACGGTATGACAAGATTGATGCATGACTGGATTGTATGACTCATGCATCTTACATTGTGTATTGTGATTACTGTATGCCCTAGCGACATCAGGGCCGTAGCCTCCACAGGCATATCGTAGATGGTCAGATGAGACACTGAAAATCTGTTACTAGCATTGGGCTATCATAGATGACCCTAAGTAAAAATCCCTCAACCCTCTTGATACCAGAGGATGCCCCAACGTCGAGATTGAGTGGATATATATGAGCGCATGAGGGCCATATACCAGTAGGCCATATCTCCCACTGTGCCGTGGTCGGTTAGGAGGGGGTGTGACCTTACCCACTTGAGTGAGGGGGCAATGTCTAGGTTGAGTTTGACCAGCTTGAGGAATGGGTCCACTATCGATGAGCCGAGCCCGATATTAGAAGGTGGATAGTGAAGTCTCTTATACTTACCAGTTGTGCGCTCGAATAGGGGCAGCAGGCTGGCGTAAAGTGTAATAGACCCCGGTGATGATCCCAGAGATGAACAGTACTGATATGTGGACTTATTGAGTAGGAGTTACATATTCATTCATTCACTATCCACTCAAGCTGGTGGTGT
This sequence comes from Magnolia kwangsiensis, assembly GCA_037074715.1. Taxonomy (NCBI): domain Eukaryota; kingdom Viridiplantae; phylum Streptophyta; class Magnoliopsida; order Magnoliales; family Magnoliaceae; genus Magnolia; species Magnolia kwangsiensis. The sequence goes on from CM073571.1 coordinate 161,963,296, forward strand.
ACAACTATTCATTATGTGTACCTTCGCAATGGCCAGGATTTCAGTTGGGACGCGCGACTAACCTAAGATTAGGAGTTTACCACATTGTGTCTGACTATCCAAATTTAGGTATGGGACTAGTTTGGATAGAATTCCCTTTTGATAGATCCCATAGCCTGTGATACTACGTACTATCATCCCGACTTCACTCCAGCTTGGTTATTTCATTCGCATCGCATATTGTATTACATCCACAGGCATATGACATTTTAGGTTGTTATGTTTCTGTACTTATACGGCTTAAACGGACTTAGCAGGATTTACATATTGCATTGTACCCTTAACATCTGATATTTGACTCTCTTTGACTCCTCATTTGCATAACTGATGTATATTTTCACTTACTCTGATACTAGTTGACTCACTGACTTGTCAGTATTTCTGCTTACTCTGATATTGTATGGCTTGTGGACTTATCAGTATCTCCAATATTACATTCTGAGCATGCATATTCTGTTCACACACTTTCACCACTCACTAAGCTTTCTATAAGCTTATGCACAATAGATGAGTGCAGGTGGCATTAGGTTTCAGCAGCGTGGAGCTTGGAGCATGCAGTGGACATCTGGGGCTTTGATTTTCGATATATGTATTTGTCTTTCAGCATTGTATTCAAATGATTATATTAGTGGATATGTGATGTTGCCTTTGTGATTTGGGTAAACGTAGGGTTATGCTTCTTACGAGAAAATTGTACGTTAGAAAATTCTCCTTGTAGGATCTCGGGATCGGAATCTGGCATAGACGTTGGGAGCTGAGAATGGGATACTACGGAGGCTGTCAGCACCAGATTCGGTGATCAAAATTCCTATGAGTGTGATCTCTAGGTTTGGGGCGTGACATTTATAATCTTTATGATACTCTACAGTGTCCATCGGTTGAATCCCCTAAGAACAACAACTTTTCATTAGTTATAGGAGATTCAACCCATCCCGTGACCTTGGTCATTTTGAAAGAAGCATCAAATGCAAGGAGATTGATCTTGAAGTTGAAGTCTTGACAAAGCAACAGTAGCATGATCGGGGAGCATCGGGAGTGTTCACAAACCCAAGTGTAGGGTCGCGATGCAGTAATAATCTTGATGAGACCGAGGTCGAATCTACATGGACTAATCTCGTACGTTTTTTTAAAGTAATTAGAAGAAGATGTAAATCAAAATTTGAATAATTGGAAAGAGTAATTATGAATGATGTAATTGAAACTTGTGAATTTAAAAGTGGGAACTAGGGTACCAAGGATCCACTTGTAGCAATTAAGATGCTACCTTACTTAATTTAAGTAATACAATTGGAATTGGAGTCTTATCCTATCCATTTGAAAAATATAGCAATTAAATCAAATCTGAACTTTTATTGACCTAATTCTCAATGGATGAGGATTGTGAGGATTGGAAGGGATTCCATCACCCTATCATTCCCAGAAGATGATGGTAAACAACAGGATTTACCAATCCCACAATCTTAAATAGGAAAAGAATATATTCAAAGCTATCACAGCGTTTATTGTAATTTGAGTCACAGCAAACCATAGAAAACTGAAAATATTCATTAAAATCAAACTACAAATCAATGGAGTTTAATAAAAACATGAATCAAAGTAAAGTAAACATCTCAATCACGCTACAAGCTTCACCTCTTAGCCTTAGCTAAGAGGTTTAGTTAGCCATATACATGATTGAACTAAAACTCTTAAGGAAAGCATAAAAACAAACCAAGGAAGAAAAAAAAAGGCCTTGGAGGCAGCCCTCCACCTTTTTGCTCTACTCCTTAAACCCTATAAGATGCTTTGGAGCATCCTAAGAACTATTTATAGTTGGGGAACTCCAACTTTTCCAGCGAGTTGGAAAAGTCTGGAAACCAGTTCAAATTTATGTAGTCCGTACAAAATCTTCGTAACCTTTGACTAGTTGAAAGTTATCTTCAACTAATCGAAAGAAAACTTCGACTAGTCGAGAGTCACGTGAATTTAAAAGATAATGTCGCTGGAGTTCGAGTCGAAGTTTCTTAGACTAGTCGAACCAGAACTTGGGCTAGTCGAACAAGAACTTGGACTAGTTGAATTTCACGCGTAATCCTTTTCTTCACTTCAAATCTTTGATTCTCTTCATTCCTCACTTGGTGTCCTTGGATCTTTGGCATGTGCATTCTTCAATCTTGGTCTTCTAATATCAATTCTTTGCCTTGCTGATTCTTGAGCATCAAATCCATGCTTTTAACATTCTTTTCAATCCAAGCTTTTAGATTCACCTTCCAACACAAACATGTATAAAATATACCCATTAAACATTGTCATGTTCATAAAACCAAGATATAAATAGGGAAAAATATGCAATATTTGACACTCAACAAAGAGCGAAGATCAAACAACCCTAGAGGCGAAACAAGTGGGGCTCAATCAGACAAGTAAGTTATCATCATTAGAGTCCACTGACCCTGAAGATATTTCCTTGTGTAGGACTGATATTCGGTGGTTAACATACTAAGACCTTCATAGGCATCTAGGGGGAGAATACTTGGAGTCCCCGTGTAGGACGTTTTTGCCTTGTGTAGGCATAGTGTGCCTTATGTAGGCATTTGTGTAGGCTCCTGATTATGTCCTTGTATAGGACTTGTTATCTTTGTGTAGGCACAGGTAGCCTTGTGCAGGCTCCTAGTTATGTCCTTATGTAGGACTTGTTAGCCTTGTGTAGGCATAGAATTGTTTGCCTTATGTAGGCTTCTAAGGGTGTCTTGTGTAGACTCCTTAACTAACCTTGTATAGGTTGTAAAGGTTTATGGTCAACCTTATTTGAAACCATTGATAGTGAAATCAGACACAATCTAGGCTTGAGTGCGTCAATCGAGAGTGGAGTAGGCACATAGCTGAACCACTATATATATGATTGTGTTTGGGATTGCTCTTTATGCATTGATTTAATTATTCTTATGTCTATTAAATAATTATTGTGATGCATGATTAAGTAAATGTCTAAGCATTGATAGGAATCACATCCCACAAACTCTCATATACACTATTTTCATAAGCTAGTTGTTTTACATGTAAATCTTGTGTAGCATATGTGTTTGGACCTTCTATTGGCTTGGTAGTCATAAAGTTAACTTGCCTTACTTAGCTTGAGTGAAGTTAAGCATTGTTTGTTGTTTGTTGTTATAAGAAAATAATATTTGAAAAAGTCATATTCACCCCCCCCCCCCCCCCCCCCCTCTAGGACACTTGGACTAATTTCATACTTCTACAACAACGGTTCTACCACAATTTCAATTGGTATTAAAGGGGGTTCCTCTTGAAGGGCTTAGCAACCTACATGAAGATCTTAAACTGAAGTTGAAACTATGGCCAAAGGAGAGGGAACATTGGTCTCTCGACAACCCGTCTTTGATGGTTTAAACTATGTATATTGGAAGGCAAGAATGAATTATTTTTTACAGTCTTTAGACCATGACGTTTGGAAATTTTTTAAAAATGGATATGTGCCACCAACTGAACAAGTAGTACTTGATAATGGCACCACCATCTCTAAACCCAAACCAAAAGTCCTGTGGAATGACTATGAAAAACAGATGAAAACATGTGAGGCCCAAGACATGAATGTCATTTACTGTGCAATTTCAAAAGAGGTATTTAATCAAATTAGTATGTGTAGAACTTTAAAAGAAGCATGAGATTTATTGGAAACAACCTATGAGGGAACAAGAACAGTAAAGAGATCAAGGCTGCAGCTCTTAATAACTCAATTTGAAAACATAAAAATGGATGAACATGAATCTTTTATGGACTTTTATACAAAATTGAATGACATGTGTAACTCCATGTGGGGACTTGAAGAAAAAGTTCTGGTACCTAAAGTTTATAGAAAAATATTGAGATCCCTACCGGAATGCTTCAATTCTAAAGTCACCACCATTGAAGAGTATAGAAATATTAATGAAAAAAAGGTAGAAGAACTGGTGGGTTCTCTACAAATATTTGAACTACACTTTAAGATCCCCTCTAAAAGAAAGAAACTAGTCATCCTCAAATCATCATATAGGCATTCACATAAACCTAAAGAAATTAAATTATAAAGTGATAGTGATGATGTGGGTGAACAGGAATTAACTAATACACTTAAGAAATTTCTCAAATTTACTAGAGGGCAGAGTTGTGACAAGAAAGTGGACAAACATAAAGAAAAATCCACTAAAAAGGTCCAATGTTACAACTGTGAAAATTATGGACATTGCCCCTGATTGCCCTTACAAAACAACATCTAAAGACAATGTAATGACAGCAACATGGGATGATACAGAGGAATCTGAATCCACTTCAGATGACTCCTCTAATATGAAAGATAAAAGCCAAATGTGCATCCTATCAGCTCACATCACATCATCCCTCCTAAGGAATTTGGGAGACCATAACTCCACAAGGAGGTAATTTTAAAGATCCATTTAAGCTGAATTTGTATATCAGAGGACCATGCCTCCTATATGAGCTCTATTATTGAATTTAATGATTTCAACCTCATACTTGAACACATAGTTAAATCAAAGGATTAAGCCTTATATTTGCTGTAGATGTTTATTTTTGGCCTCTAGTCATTTTAGTAATTCCATTCAAGATTTTCACTCCACATATCATGAAATCCAGTCTTAGAACACAAATGTACATATATAGGTAAATCTGTTTCCTATAAATTTGTGTTCTAGGGATATTTTGGTCCAATTGAACTTACCTTCGGTCCGAACTGAATATTTGAATCTATTTTTGAAAATTTTTATGCTCCAGAAGATTTCGATCCGACCGAACTTATGTTCGGTCCGACTGAAATCGAGCCACGCTTGGTTATTTAAAAACCTTCACTACACTATTTCCTTTTGGACCGTCTCTTCTTTTTTTCTTACCTAAGTTCGGCTGGAGGGCTACCCGACCGAAATTGGCCAAATTCAAGGTATTTCATGGTTCTCTTCTCCAAATCTTATATATTATCGCTCATTTTTCTTTGGATTTCTTTTGTCGTGCTAGGTTTTTGTTGGGGGCCTTGCACAAAATCTTAAGATCTAACCTCCTAAAACAAACCAGAATTATAGGATAATAAATCAATGAAATAAATCAAAGCACAAACCACACGACACAAGAGATTTTTACGTGAAAAACCCTCAAAGAGGTAAAAACCACGGGACCTCGTCAGGATCAACAATACACTATGAAGTAGAATGTTACAATCTTTTTCACTCATGCAGGAGTGAATAAACAATAAGAGAATAAAAGAAAAACAGAGAGATCTCACCAATTATAAGGACGTGGGAGCGCTAAGATATAATAGATCACCTCTACGAGCATAACCTCCCTTCCACAGACTTCCTCTCTCTCTTTCTCCCTCTCTCTCTCTCTCTCACCTTTGATAGCCCTAAACCCTTTGACAAACCTTTACAAAGATTTAGGAAACCCTCTTGCATTACTTTTTCATACCCTAGAAAATTCTAAGAACCTCCTATTTATAGTTTAGGAAACTCTTTTTCGCACCCTTGTGAAAGCTGCCTCAAAATTTCGCATCCCACACAAAATCGGACTCAAAACTATGTAACCAGGACTGGTCGAGCACTGTTCACTGAGCTCGCTGGACTTTGAGTCGAGTGACCCTCGACTGGTCAAGCACTGTTCACTCGACCAGTTGAGCAGCGCGGTGATTTCATTGTTTGTGGCATCCGAATCGCACCTCATCTCCTTTGACCTGAGGAGGGAAACCCCATCAGTTTTTCCTTTCCAGCTCTTTAAAATGGGGAATCCAAAGTCATCTTCTCACAGAGAAAGTCGGATCAAGAAAAAACATGATTTGGCGAAGTCTATGTGATTGGATCCTCTATTGGCTTAGAAGCCTTATAGTTAATTATTTTTCTTAGCTTAAGTAAACAATTAGGTTTAAAGACAAAAATTTTAATTGGCTTAGAAGCCTTATAGTTAATTATTTTTCTTAGCTTAAGTAAACAATTAGGTTTAAAGATGAAAATTTTAATTGGTCCTAATCACTCCCTTCTATAGGATTTAACCATCATTCCTTAAATTCGTCAAGCTTCTGCATGTAGTCATAGTATCTCATTCCATGCAATTTCACCAAGGACCTATATATACTCCCTTCGAAGGCTCCCACGGAGACTAATAAGTACACACCCATGTCCGGTGGCGGTCTTATATAATGACCTATTCGAGTTTAGTTCTCAAACTCTATACTTAATCATACACAAAGAAAGAGTATATTTGAACTCTAAACTTAAACCCTTGTTTCGTTGGATTGAGCCCCATTGTTATGCTTTTATAAAGATGCTTCTTCAATCTTGAAATTGTTTCTCTTATACTCTCCCAAACTTTGATGTCGATGTTCTTTAGCATTAAATGATTTGTCACTTTGAGGATGTACCTATGAAGTGCCAAGGTAGTGGGAAAGAGGTTAATTCTCCTACAACTATGGGATAGTTGGTTTCAATTAGGGATTCACCTAGATGGGCATTCTAGAGGTTAATAGACAAAAAGATTTACCTATGAGATTGGTATATATTCTGTAAAAAATGCAAGATACCATGTTCTTCCCAAAATGAAACTTGGAATGCTCTTTAGAGTGATAAATCACAAGGGGAAAGGCATGGATCTCTTTATGTGATAGCCTATGAGTGTTGGAAAAGCTTAGAACGCATTGGGGCTTTTAAATCACCTAAGAACATCATTTACACAAATCTGATTGCTATATTTATAGAGAAAAAACTCCAACGGATCTATAATGGCCAGTATCGATTGATAGGGCTGTACATGAGTTGAGCTAGCTCGAAAAGCTCGCTCGACTTGGCTCTAGTTAAGCTTATTTTTTAAAGCTCGAGTTGAGTTCGAGCATGGTGCATTTCAACTTGACTCGAATCTCGAGCTCGAGCTCGAGCTTGGATCGAGTAATATATATTAATAATAATATTATTATTATATATATATAACTTTTTTTAAAAGAAATGTTTTTTTTTTAAAAAAAAAAAACCTACCCGACCCTACCTAACTCCCATTCCCTCTCTTTCCCTTACCTAACCCACCGTAGCCCACTGATCGCCATCTCCGCCTGCCTGAGGGGCTCTCTGCCTCTCTCTATTGTTGAGGGTCAAATATTGCATATTAGACCCCAATTATTACCTGCTTTTATATACATGATAATGTTTAATGCTCTATTTTAATCATATTTGTGCTACAAGGTGAATTTAGGAGCTTTGACTGAAAAAGGGTGTTAAATGCATGGATATGAAGCTCTAAAATCACCAAGGCAAGGGACGGATCCTAGGGGATTGAGATCAAAGGATTTACATGCCAGAGATCTGAGAAAATCATGCAATTCATGTTAAAAAGGCCTGAAAATCATCCAGAATGTAAGATCATATCTCACCATCCATTCGGCTCGAAACTTTATATCTAGCCTGAGGACCATAAATTAACCGTACATATCAAATTACAGTCATTGGATCTTTGTGAAAGTGGCCCAACGAATAGATCAGCCCACAATTGGAAAAGAAAGATAATTGAATCTCTGAACTTCTCATGAACCTAATCTCAACGAATGAGAATTGTGAGGATTGAAAGTGATTACATCATCTAACTATGCCCAAGAGACAATGACAAACAACAGGATATACCAATCCTACAACCAATCATAGGAGAATTGTGAAGATTATGAAGGATTTCATCACCCTACCATGCCCAAGGGACGATGGTGAACAACGAGACTTACTAACTTCACAATCTCAAATCAGGAAAAGAAGATATTCAAAGCAATTGCAGATTTATTGTATTTTGTCAAAATAAATCATTAAAAATTAAAAATATTCCTTAATAAAGAATTAGAATCCATAAGGTTCAATAAAAATATGAATCAAAGTAAAGTAAACATCTCAATCATGCTACAAGCTTCACCTCTTAACCCTAGATAAGAGGTTTAGCCAACCATAGACATGATTGAACTAAAATCTCTTAATAAAATCATAAAAACAACTAAGGAAGAAGAAGAAAGTCTCCTGGACAGTGGCTCTATCCTTTTGCTCCACTCCTTAAACCCTAAAAGATCCTAAAAACATCCTAGGGACTCCTATTTATAGTTGTGAAACTCCAAGTTTCACACCGAGTTGGGAAAATGCGAAAACCGCACCAAATTTATTCAGTTCGCGCAAAATCTGTGTAACCCTTGACTAGTAATCTTCGACTAGTCGAAGATGACATGAATTTAGAAGATAATATTGCTGGAGTTCGAGTCGAGGATTCCTAGGCTAGTTGAGTAGGAGCCAAGAATGGTCGAAGCTTAGACTAGTCAAAGCTTAGACTAGTCGAGGATCACAAAAAATCACTTCAAAACTTCAATTTTCTTCATTCTTCACTTGATTTTCTTAGATCTTTAGCATGTGAATTCTTCATTTTTGGTGATTCTTGAGCATTAAATCTATGCTTTTAGCATTCTTTTCAATCCAACCTTCAAACTCACCTTGCAATACAAACATGTATAAAATATACCATTAAGTAGTATTATGTTCATAAACCAATATATAAATAAGGAAAAAATATGCAATATTTGATACTCAACAAGACTCAATTGACTCAAGACACCCTAGTTCATGTCATTGACAAACTGATGCACTTACAGAAACATGTTGGGATCACTCAACTGTAACTCAGTGATGTCGATTCTGTTATATTAACCGAATTAGAACAAATTAAGAATCTCTAATACAACATATAAGTGAAATAATTTTGCTAATTATATTAATTCATATGGTGAGGCCCACCTTTGATTGATCAGTTTCCAAATTAGGGTCCACAAGAAGTCTGATTGGATTACTTTATATCCAACCCTCAACATAGGGTTTGTGATCACCACAACCTAATGTGAGACCCACTAGATCAATTAAAGTGGTCATCCATCATCCAACAATAATTAAATTTTCTAAACATACATAATATATTCAATTTTATAAGTATAATTAATTCATTAATCCAGATTTTTAAATTTAAAATCAAATTGATCTGTTTCATCATCTGTCAATTAAATCGACCACACTGTCGATCGAATCGACACACAGCCGATTGAATCGATGATCTGTCAATCGTATTGACTTGAATCGATTATGTGTCGATCGAATTGACTCGAATCGTCCACGCTGCTAATCAAATCGACACATTATCGATCAAATCGACTTGAATTGACGATATGCCGATCGAATCGACTTAAATCGGCAATATGCCAATCGAATAAATTGAATCAATGATATGTCAATCGAATTGACTTGAATCGATGCATTGTTGATCGAATCGACTTGAATAGATGATCTACTGATTGAATCAACTCAAATCAATGTTGTGTCGATCGAATCGACTCAGATCAACAATATTTGGACTTGATTCAGTTTTGACAAACCGAATTATAAATTGGAAATTTTTCTACATCTTAATTTTAAAATCCAATTACACATGTTGGTTATATCCAAACTGACCATTGGCCCTCTCATGATTGATCAAGAGAGAGTCCATTGATCAGCTCGATCTGAAACCTCCATGGTCCACATCATCCGGAATTACATTATTTATTTAGATTTGCCATTTGATCAGTGTAACCTATCTGATGGTCAAATCGATTTGATATTCGGGATCCCAACATATTTTGAACTCGAAAACCAGATGATTCATGCGGATCTAATCCCACACATCAAGGTGGCTCTACATAATTTTCTACACCAATATGTAAAAGCCAATTGAAGAGAGAATCGTCTCTTCACTGTATAAGCTGTATACATCTACATGATTAACGTGCAGCTAATCCGAACCATTCATTACATAGATCTGATGGAAATAACCTAATTTATACTAGATCTATATAATTTTCTACACCAATATGTAAAAGCCAATTGAAGAGAGAATCGTCTCTTCACTGTATAAGCTGTATACATCTACATGATCAACGTGCAGCTAATCCGAACCATTCATTGCGTAGATCTGATGGAAATAACCTAATTTACACCCCCTCCCCCCCTCCCCTCAAAAAAAATAAATAATAATAATAAAATAAAAAATAATAATAATAATAAAATGAACCTCTAGTCTCTCCTCTTAATTTAAAAATTAAATTTAAATTCATTTTCTTTTAATTTTAGGTTGTTATATTTGATACCTTGTGTCAATAATTCATGGATTGGAGAGATTTAAAAGGATATTTCCCATGGAATTCAAGATAGGTGGAAGATGTGCATCTTGAGTTTTATGTGATCTTCATGTGTCACTCGAACTAAAAGAAAATTTTTATAAGATGGTTATAAGACCCGTCATGCTTTACAAGATAGAATGTTACACAGTTAAAGAACAACATGTTTATATGATGTGTAGCTAAAGTGAGGATGTTGAGATGTATGAGGCACACTAAGTAGCAAATAAATGATTCACCCAATTATCTTGAATCAAGTTATAAAAGATTTTTTATTTTTATTTAAAAAAAAAAAAAACTCAAATTTTAAAAATGCCCGTTATATAATAAAACCAAAAATTCCTAATAACCCAGGGTCCAATAAAACCTAATATTCCTAATAATAAATTAAAATTCCCTACATGATTAATTACAAATTCTTTTTGACAAGCACTGGATGCAATTGATCATGTGAACAAAACACCTATCAATGGATATGAACGCATTCCCACAAGTTCCCATAAAATGAAGAATACAAGCTCCTTTCAAATAATACAAAATTGGTAATCTATGTATGATTACCACTTGTATCATAAATGATACCTTTATATCATATGAGTGATCTCATACTCATACTCTCGACCAATGGACTAATATGATGAATACATCATATATGATACAGTCGATTTAGTGTGAGAGGCCATGGGTTGACCCTAGCTAGGAATAAAGAAAATACTAGAGTAAATATTTACATACGAAACCTTTATTGAATTACAAATTTTGGGCCAATTTGATAAAGGTTAGGGATTTGTTATAAAGATAAAGAAAGGAATTATCTTCTATATGTAGAAATATACGTCTAGCTATATATCTACATACATATAGATACGTTGGCTTTCAATTTCAAATATCCGCTAACCTATTTTAAAATAAAAATAGCTATACCCGCATATAGTATACATGCATTTATCCATATACCATGTATCTATATCATAACAACTACTTTATTTGTGCTCGGAGGGATCTACATGTCTTACCAAACCCTATTCCACTAAAAGATATGTGTATTCTGATCAAATTTTAAGGAAGTCATTACATTTGCTGGAAATATTAGGCCCACTAAAGGCATGAAAATAGTGGATGAATTGAGATTTGTCATATAATAGTTGCCTCAATTTAATTTTGTATTTGCTATATCTTATCGTAAGTATGTCTATTATAAGTATATAATAATTATAAGGAATGTATAACTGTTAAAGTGTAACAGCTCATCTTACTTTCTACACAAAATATATGCATGTGTAGATACCCCACCCAGGGCCAATAAGTTGATTGGAGCAACCCAGTCGAACCCAATCAACCCAATCAACTCAATCAAACCCAGCAAACCGGGTCAACCCAGTCGAACCCAGTCAGCCCAGTCAATCCAATCAACCCAATCAACCCAATCAACTTAGTCAAACCCAACAAACCGGGTCAACCCATTCAATCCCAATCAACCCAATCAATCCAGTCAAGCCAATCATCACAAAACCAAGCTTGAAACCAAGCCCAATTTAGCCTTGTTCAAGCCCGAACCTATGCTCATTAGCATTTAAGATTACAATAAAGTAAATTTGAGTGAACCAAAGGTAATAGACCACACTAAGAGCACCCCCTGCAAAATTTGGGGCCAATCTATGATCTAAGCAGTGACCAAGGTGCCACCTACCACGTGGAATCTCTCCAAATTTTACAAGTGGGGTGATGACATCACTCCTACAAAATTTAGCACGCTTCCATGTTGTGGGCGGCACCATGTGGAAGCTCTCTTGCTTTAGCAGGAGAGAGTACATAGCATGTGGGGTTGCTCCAGTTCACCCATAAATCTGTGGTAGATGGAAAAGATTCAGTTGCCCTCTCCTTTCACTAAAATTATGATCCATGCCATCAATCCAACCGTTGAAACTACACCAGATGGGAACCAACAATCCAAGCATTTAAACCCTTTTCAACCCTAGATTTTTCAACAATTATAGAAAAATCGACTAGAAACCCTATAAATAGCTCCCCTCCCTTTCATTTTCAGGACATCCACAAATCCCATTTGCTCTGGTAATCCTCCACACACCACCTTCCACATCTCCCCTTCCATCCCTCCACTAATGAGAAGAAGAGTAACATGAAAGGAGTTCTAGCCGGGGTCCGCTTAGTCATGACTAGCCCTCAGTCACCTGAGTTACCAAAGGTCAATTCAGCCACTCAAGTCCATCCTTGTGGCAAACTCGTTCATTCTACCATCAAACTTTGATCAACTTTGTTTATTCTTGCATTAGCATTGTGCAACATCCATTCCCTCCTCAATTCCCTTACTCATCACATCCATTAGCATTGCATCTCATACATAACACTTCTATCCAGTTGACTCGAGTGTATGCTCCGTGGCTTATCGAGTTTATCAGATCTTGTCCATCAAAAGTTTAGGTTAACTGATTAATATTCCACTTTGGCAAGTGGGTGAGTCAGTGTAGATTTATCTAACCCCGAGCTACTGCTTGGCAATGCTAGTGCATTAACACAACATTCCACACACTTACATATCCTTATTATACAAGAGCTAACTCTAATCCTCAATGGTTTGACTAATCTTATGAAGTAGAGACTATGCAATTGTATAGGCAGAGAAGGTTCCTAACACCTTCTCCCTTTGTAACCGTGGTCTCTTATCTAGAATTTTCGGTCGCAGATCAATGAGTTATTTTAGGATAGAGAACTTTCATACTCTCTCCTAACGTTTTTACAGGGTCTAGTTGACCGTGGAATCAAAGTAACTGGCCAGTGGAGACTCCAATCAAATATAAGATGCCCAATATCCCAATCAAACCACACACCTCCAAAAAGACACATGAGTGTGACCCGCCCATGGTTTGGCATCCATAGCATGATAATGCGCTTTTTTATATTATTTTTCTCCCATCCTTATCTTTTAATAAAGAGTTTCTTACGAGTTCCCTAAGGATATTAATAAATAATTTCTTACAAAATATGAGTGTGTGAATTATTGTAATTGATCCTATTGATAGTACAAAGTATAGGTCTGCATATCTATAGAGTTGGTTCTAACTGGTCTGGTATGCATCCACTTTAATTGAATCTTTTGTCACCTTGTGAGATTTCAAAGCATAGAATGGACAAATTCAAAAATAATTATATGATGACAAAATTAGAAAAGAATGGCATTCCTTATTTCTATTCACAAACATACAATGTTAAACAAATGTTAGACCCTTGAAATAAAATATACTAACATTGGGCATTTAGAGGCGACCTATAGAGTAATATCAATATGAAATAATGTAAGGAAAAGTACACATAAATGGTTTGATGGCGAAGGTTCTAAAAGAGCAAAGGAAAGCCATAAAGGATGTAGGTTAAAGTTAAAAGAAAATATTTGATGAGCTACTGGCCCCTGATAGAGTTGAACGATGGAATAGGATTCATGTGGCCCACCCAATTAATTGGGACAAGGCTTAGGTGATGTTGATTATGATAGTGGTATGGGTTACTATTTTATTTTATATTTTTAATACTTGAGTACCTCTTATTTATTTATTTATTTTAAAGTTTTAGTTTACTTGATTGCGAGGGATTTAAAGTTTTAGTTTACTTGGTTGGGAGGGATTTAGGAGGAGAAATGCAACATGGTCCACGTTTAATTGCGAGGGATGGCCCATCATGATGAGTACCAACATAGATCAATGGTCCAGCTCGCCCACATGTCAGCCACATCCCCCAGTGTGGCCGGACGCAGATTAACTACTGAATCAGACAGTAGCCAACTAGCCACTGAAGTGACGTCACCATGGTATGTGGGCCCCACCATGATGTACGTGTTGTATCCATGCCGTCCATCTATTTGGAGATATCATTTCAGGGCATGAGTCAAAGAATCAGCAGATCCAAAGCTCAAGTGGACCCCAGCACCGAAAACAGTGAGGACAATGACGCCCACCGTTGAAACCTTCCCATGATGTTTATTTGAGATCCAGCCTGTTTATAAGTTAACACAGACACGGAATAAGGGAAAACACAAACATCAGCTTCATCGAAAACTTGTAGCCCCAGGAAGTTTTTAAGGGTACTCGTTCAATCCTCACTATTTTCTGTGGTGGGGTTCACTTAAGCTTTGGATGTGCCTCGCTCTTTGTTTCGTGCACTAAAATGATCTCTCCAAATGGATGGACGGTGTGGATACAACACATACATCGTAGTGGGGCCCACAAAATGCGGTGACGTCACTTCAGTAGCAAGTCTCGCTACTCATGTTCAGCAGCTAATCCGCGTCGCAATGTGGCCTGCCCGATGAATGGCCCATATCTCACCCTCACATGCTAATGCAATAAGTGTCGTGAGACAGCACAGCCTTACATTTCTCTTTTCTCACCTGCAAAGCTACCCCAACCATCCAAATCATGGGACGGATTGTTTTAGGAGATATAAACGTTAGGGTGGTCTTACAAATTTTTTAACGGTGAAAATCATTATCTCCTCTGCTATTTGTAGTGTGGTCCACATGATCTTTGGATATGATTCATTTTTTTGCATAATGCTCTAAATGATCTCTAAAAATAGATGAATGGTATAGATATAATAAATACATCACTGTAGGGCCATGTAATTTGGATCTCCTTTGAACCGTACGTACAACTCGGAGCTCGGGGAGCGTCAGTGGTCGTCTTGGCACGACACGTACCTACAGCAGCTATATAGCTGGTGTGCGGTACACCAGCCAATCCTCTTCCCGACTCCGTGATGTCCACCTCAAGAACGGACATTAATAGCACACACTTACTATTTATTATTTATTTATTTATTTATTTATTTTCTGTATTACAGCTACATGTTGGATGGCCAACCCTCAATAGTCAAAACATAAAGAGAGAGTCATAAACCACAACCTAGCCAGTTTTAGGCCCTCTGGCGGATGGTCTTAACTCCAGATCTGATCATCCACTGCCGTAGGATGGGAACCGCACATTTCTCACTTTTTAAACAAATACACGTGAGTTAGCTTACAGCCAACTACTCACGTGCAAAAAGATTTCCAGCATCCCAACTTTGAAATCGACTTACTAATTAACTAATGATAACATTTCAAATTAAATAATATATTCTGCATTTGATTATTTGGGACTCAAATATCCTAGAGACCCAATGTTGTAGGATTTAACGGGGGCCGCATGTCATTTTCAGACATAAAAAATCAATGCAAAGCATATTTGAAAGTTGATTTTATTTGACCCATTTCATCTTTAACAGTGGCTTGTGCCCCAAACAAATACATACCGTCCTATCACATTCCACTTCTAAATACTTTTACCCAGATGACAGTTAATATTTAGGGTTTGACAGCGGTATAAGGCCACACTTAGTTAGGTCCAAGGTTCGACCTTTCACAGCCCATGCATAATGTAATTTAGTGTTTGGATGGCACAAATTAGCGTGTCATTTATTAATCACAGGCATACCAAACGCGTGGGTGATTAATGCATATTGTCATGCGAAGGAATGCTCACGTGTGCACCTTCTTATGTGAGCACACATGCGCACCTTTATACATGTGTCATATGCATAGAATCTTAATGGAGGAATGCTCACGTGTGCACCTTTTTATGTGAGCACACATGCGCACCTTTATACATGTGTCATATGTATAGAATCTTAACGGTCCACATGATGTGTCTACCCTTGAAATTCTTTGGACCAAATTTTTAGCCTGATTCAAAACTTTAGTGGGCCATAGAAAAGAGAAATATAAATCAAGGGAGGAAAATATTTCCTTTTTCTATGGCTCACTAGAGTTTTGGATCGTACTGAAAATTAGGCTCGTGAGTTTTCTGTGGTGCCACGTCACACATACCATTCAGATTCATGCTCATGACACGTGTGCAAAAGTTGCACGAGTTCTCACGTAAGAAGGTGCGCAGGTGAGCATTCCTCTTGTCATGTGAACGGTTGAAACCAAGTGGTCCATCATCCATAGTTTAAATCAGCAATTTGAACCGTCCAAAGTACCGTACAACAACGGCATGTGTACGGTAGAAACAAAGATCACCGTTGAATGTTGAATCAATGATCTAGATGGTCCAGAAGATCACCGTTGATGGTTGAATCAATGATTTAGATGGTCTAGATTGCCTTACAACGATGCCATGTGTATAGCTGAAACGAAGAAGCCCACCATCGATAATCCACTCAGAGATCTAGACTGCCTGAGGTGCTGTACAGCAATGCATGTGTTGAAGTGGCCCACCCTCCATAGTTTAGTACGCAATACTGGCGGTTTGGATTGTAGTACAGCTGCCACAAGTGTACGGTGGAAACTAGGCCTGTACACGAGTTGAGTTAGCTCAGTCAGCTCGCTCGATTCGACTTGAAAAAGCTCCACTCGCCTCGGCTCAAAATTGGATTCAGATCGAGTTCATATGGTTTTTAGAGTTCAAAAAAATTTTGGGCCGAGCTTGCCCGAGCTTGACTCGACTCGAATCAAACCTCAATTCGAACCTACTCGGATCGAATTAGATTAGTGACTCGGTTATTTTGATATGGATGTTGCTTGCCGAGTGCTTGATGAAATGACTCAACGAAGTATCAGCGGGTAAAAGGAAGGCATGTATATGTAAGAAATACCTTTTTTATATTTTTTTCTTGATTTTGACCTTCCCAACAAGGTGTTCGATGAAATACCTGTAAAATCACCGATGTTGTTATACATGCATTGAGAATTTAAATGTACAGTTCATGTGTTTGTGAAAATATTGTACAAGCAAACTTGGCTCAATCTTGACTTGAACTCCACTTTTTTTTTTTTTTTTAACACACACACACTCATGCGGTTGGAATTTCACCACCTATGGGTACTAGAACTCTTGACCCGCTGTTGAAACTCCTAAGAGTCTACCACCTGGGCAAGAGTAAGGACCTGAGTAGAGCTGTGAACCGAACCGAACAGACCAATCAGGCTTGAAGACCGGGCCAAGCCAAGCCGAGTTTGAGCTGGGAGCTGACAAGCCCGACTTGACCGGTGTGCACCTCTAGATTGGCAACCATATAGCTCCCATCCACAGTTGAGTCAGCAATTTTGACGGTTTGGATTGCTGCACGACGTTTTCAAGTGCACGGTTGAAACTAAGTGACCCATTATCCATAGACAAGGCATCGATTTTCAATGGTCTGTGATGCCTTGCAACTATCTCATGCGTGCGTTTGATTATCCAGAGTGGAATGTTTTTTTTTTTTTTTTAAGGAACTATTTATATTGATTATTGGACCTTTGACTCAAAGTGTCGGGAGCGGATTAGGTGATACCCCGGATCACCAAGGTGGGTGGGATCCTGACTGTAGGGCTCACAGTGATGTTTGACCTTAAATCCACACCGTTCAACCATTTTCAAAGCTCATTTTAGGGCATGATCCCAGGAATGAAGTTGACTCAGAGATCTTAGGTGGACCACACAATAGAAAACAGTCATGATTGAATTCCCACAATTAAAAACTTTATGGATTCCAGTGGAATGCTTATTTATCATCCAACCTGTTGATAAGGTCACAAACAAATAGATGAAGAGACCACACAAATATCATCTTGATCTAAAGCTCTTGTGGCGCACAACAAGTTTTTAATGGTCAATCACCACTGTTTTCTATACTATGGTCCATGTGAGATTTGGATCACCACTTTTTGGACCATAGTGAACTGATTCACTTTTTGGATCACCACTGTTTTCTACACTATGGTCCATGTGGGATTTGGAACTGATTCATTTTTTGGATCATGCACTAAAACTAGCTTTCAATATGAATGGACGGAGTGGATGTAGTCACATGCAACATAGTGGGCCCACCTACCTAAGTGGATCCAGGGTCTCACCTAATCCACTCCCCAAAATGTCCTCCTTTTTTTTTTTTTTTTTAAATATATATATTTGACCAGACGGCAAAGATGGATGATTGGACTTTCCACAAATCTAAAATCACCAAAGATGCACCCAGGCCTTGTAAATGCTTAAAAAAAATGAATTTGTTGAAATCATGTGGGGCCATCTATGCCGAATGTGTATCTAACATTTAGGATGATCACAACCATTGAATATGTGAACCACTTTATGAATCTTAGCAATTGCATTAATTAATCATATTCCATTTCAACAATGATATAGAAAGAGTCGCCTAACCATGAACAGTTTTCGAGAAAATACAACAATGATATAGAAAAAAGAAAAAAAGAAAAAAAAAATGGCCATCTATTAGATGGATGGGAGCTTAGAAAGAGTGGCCTAACCATAAACAGTTTTGGAGAAAATACAACAATGATATATTTAAAAATAATAATAAAAAAAAGAAGCCATCAATTAGATGGATGGGAGCTTATACTTCAAAAGGCGTTTAAGGATAAACCCATCCATGACAAGGCCCATCAGGTTAATAGTCTGTATTGATGAACCATGACCTCTATCATTTCTTATCTGTCTTTTATTAAATAAAATATTTAATTGCTTTTGGCTGCATTTGGTTGCACCAAATATCATGACATTTCATGATTTATCAGTCTATTTTGGTGCAAATTTTCATTATATTAAATAAAATTTGGTGCAACCAAACACACTCTTTATCTTATTTGGAAATGATATAATAAAGCTAGATTCCTTGTTTTATATGGTTCACTTTTTTTTCCTTTATTTATTTATTTTAGGCTGACTCCGAGTTTGAATCATTGGTCAACTGAATTGAGTCCAAGTTCCTGATTTTTGAACAAGGCCCCAGATTTTTTTAAATTAATTATTAAATACCAAGTCAGTCAAGTAAAGAGATGGCCGAGTCGACTCGACTTGACTGGTTATCAAGTCAATTCAGGGTTTTTGAACCAATGTGGTTGGTGAACATTCCTCTCTGTAGAATGGTCCATGTCAATGTCCTGGCTCAAATTAGATCATATACAAAGTTGGTTAGATTCAATCAAGCCAATAGGAAAAAAAAAAAGTGGACCACTAACCCTAGAAAACTTGTGAAATAAATGACTAAAAAAATTAATTTATGAATCACAATAAGTCCACCATACTCAGAACATTCTATATCAAATTCAGTGAATAAATAACATTCTGGCTTTTACGATTGTATGAAGGCATTTCTTCACAGAATAGTGCAATTCAGGGCTCCTTTGGCAGCATGGAATTGAAATCCTGTGGAATCAGCGGATTTTAGTCCATCCCGAATTGAGTGGATTTGAAATCATTGGTTTGAGGCGGGGAGTTCAGAAAGATCTCCTTTGGGAGATTTTGATTCCTCTGAAATCCAAATCCCTCTATTTCCTTGCTACCAAACGACAATAAATAAATAAAAGAAGCAGCATATCCTGCAAATCCCTTAAATTCCACTGCGAAATAAACCTTCAGTTTCATCAGTCCTTCAACTGAACCTAAAACCGTTGGCAATCATTTCCAGTGAATCTATAATTCGTGTATGTTTTTGTCAAATAAGATTCAAGTTCAATTGTAATCCATCTTTAATATATATATTCAAGTTCAATTGTAATCCATCTTTAATATATATATATATATTAAAGATGGATTACAATTGAACTTGAATCTTATTTGCACTATTTAACAGAAGATGTTGAAACTGCTGATTTTTATTTTTTTTCAGAAAGGTAACAACACAGGGATTGTCGATCACTCACACACACAATCTCTACCAGCACATCAAACAGAAGATGTCAAAACTGCTGAATGTCTGAAGCTTTTTGAGCAAAATAGATTTTTTTTTTTTAAAAAAAAAAACAGTAAAAAAAAGGCAACTTGCGTACACCTATATGAGGAACGAGTGGCAATGGATTGGGTCAGCCTGCAGGTCGACTGTTCCGACCTGCTTTCGAGGTGGGTTTGTGCCAATCTAAATCAGTAGCGGGTCAGGCTCAGGCTAGAAATATTACCCATTTAAGAAGGGCATGGGTTGAACCCTACGCGACCCATCCATTTACGTTTTCAATGGTTTGGGCCAGATGACCTACCTGACCCAACCCAAAATCCACAACCAAATAAAGAAGAAAAGTTTTTTTTTTCATCCCTTACCTGTGCTATAGGTGGTGCATAGCCTGAGTCATATTCCATTCTTAAACCTGCGTAGGGTCACTGCGGGTTGGGGTTGGGTAAGTCAAGCCTGATCCAGTTACAATTAAATGGGTCTGGTTGGGTGGGGATGGCCTTGATGAATTTTTAAGTGGATCGGGTCAGGTCAGAATGTAATGGGTCATGGATCATGCTTAGGCAAGAATTCTTGGCACATTTAGTAAATGGGTTGGGCTTGGGCTGACACTGACCTTGCCGAACCTGAACCATTGCCATACCCATCTCATGTGACAATGCATTACATGTGCAGAATCTCCAAGCCAAACACAAAAATCAGGCTGCTCCGATCATCATATGGACCACCCTATACGGAAACAAAAGAAGGTTTAAATAAGACCTATCAATGGTCTGATTCAACATACTTGGTGAAGCCCAGGTGACAAGTGGACTAGCCTATTTTTCAGCCAGTGGATGGGAAAGCACCTTCTGCACGGATCGAATGTCTACACACCTGATACATTGGCAAATGAGATGGGTTGCACGCTAAGCTAACCTGCAACCGGTTGTAGGTGATTATTACTCCAGGTATTCATTTACTACATGCACATACCCCATCGTGGTCTTCCTTTCATGTTGGCCAGGTTTGCAGGCTACAAATATTTAAGGTACATCAAACAAAAAGTAAAAATGGCAGCTATATTTCATAAATTTTGAATAATTTCCTTCATCTACATTTCAATAAATCCTATTATATATCGACCACTAAAATTCAACAGTTAATCTCATTAATGACTAAATCAACTATGGCAGCCAGTCAATGGCTTGCGACAACAGTCCAATATATGATCATGCCCTGATGACTAACAAGCCGATGTTAGCATTCCAATGGTCTAAACCAAAAGATACCGTACAATCATGAGCAGGGGCACAATTACAAATATGAGTGCCAGACATCCGCATGATTGCTACGGAGCTTCAAAAGAATTTTAGATCAAATAAAACTAAAAAGAAAAAAAATAAAAATAAAAATAAATTTGTTACCTTTGGAGGAAAGAATGGTATAGCTCTGGTGAAGAAAGATAGTCCAATAGTGCAGAAGTGCATCCGCCGGCCATCAAATTGCATGCTTTATTCTGTCTTTATTTACATTTTCTTCTGCATCTCATCTAGCAAAGTCATGAATGCCGCTCGCCAATCGGCACTCCACAACTCACTGCAGAATATCCGGTGCATCATCTTCAACTCATTGGGGCTTGCCTTCTTGAACAATCCGCCTAGCAAGTGATGGACCTCATGAACTGAAGTACCCATGTCCATATTTGATTTATCCTGCTCCAAATCCATACCAAACACCTTTATTGCTTTCCCTGTAAAGCTGGCCCCGCTTCCAGTACCCGAATTAGGCTGCGTATTTGACTTTGATGTCCAGTACTCCAGACACTGATGGAGAGGATCGAGAGCCTCGATAGCCTATTTGCACTTAAGTTAGTACCAGTGTTGAGATATCTCATACACAAAGCACAGCTTTAGCTTAGAGATTTTCTGGCCTCACCACATGCACCCTCTTATGCCAACGTGGCAAGTGCGTGAGACATCTAGGCAGGGCACATACGGTGGCTGCCACTGTGAAGATGGCCATCTGAAAAAATTAGGATGGTCCATTCATCAGGTGGGTCACCCTTTATATGAAAAGATTAGACAGTGTACACGTGTGCCCCACATGATAAGTAATCTGGCTTGATTCTTCAGGCAGGTCACCTTCACAGTACAGCGATCTCATGCACCAGTGCTCCACAAGAAAGTACATGTAGGGCTAGTAAAGCTCAAGCTCACATGATACCAGAGTTCAAGAAAGTGTCATAAAAGGCTTCGAAGGCACATGCAAATGTAGCTGAATCAATCCGTAGATGTGCGTGTGCGTGTGTTGTGTGTGTGTGTGTGTGTGTGTGTTCTAGAAGGGAATACAGATGAAAATTTTCATTTTTATTGCCTTCTAGAATATAAATTGTATTACTATTTATTTGGTAGAGAACTCTCAAACTTGTATATAGACACAAGTGTAGCCTTTGTACACAAGAACCATTACAAACATGACACTAACATGTTTATCGCAATTGTCCTTTTTGTCGTCATCATCATCGTTACCTGTCCTAGCAATTCGGGGTAGGCTTTACAAACCTCGTTTCACCAAAAAGTTATGTCTAAGGCTGACAAGTTTGTACAGAGATATATATTGATATTGAAAATTGTATTATTAGGGCTCATCTGGCAGCGTGGATTTAGAGGGATTTGTGGGGATTTCATTTTCTTGGGTTGTTTGATAGAAAGGATTTCGAAGGTTTTGGATTTCAGAGGAATCAAAATCCCTCAAAAGAGCCTTTTTGGCATTCCGACCTCAAAGCTGATTTTCAAAATCCACTCGAATCCACAGGATTTCAATACATGCTGCCAAATAGTATAAAATTTCCTTCATATATGCATACGATAAAGAAAAATGTACCAATAAATATGACATACACCTAAGGACTTATATAAATAATGTTCAAATACAAAGATAAATAATAAAATAATGTTCTTTTCAATAATTGTGTTGATATGTCTAACGTGTACCATTACTGTGACTATTACTATCACTATCACTATTGTTGTTGTTGTTGTTGTTGCTGTTGTTGTTGTTACTACTATTACCACAATTACTCTTCTGGTAGTAGTGATGGTGATATGTATTTTACAAATATTTTGTGCTTACACAAAATGACGAAAAGTGTATTATAAAATTTAGATGACTGTATGGATGTACCCATACCTACATTGGTGATTACTTAATGATGATAGCAGAACATTAGAATCAGATATGGGTCATCAAGTAAACAAAACTCACAACTTTGCCTTATGTATCATCAACTGATGTTGGTAAAGTCCATGGGAAGTAGATTTTACCTGAATGACCAGTGGGGAAGTAAACCCAAACATTTCAAGCCCATCAAGACTTCCTTGAGGCTGCAAAGGAGGCAAGCATTGTTTTCCTAGGCTATGTTGTCTTACGATTTCCTGGTTCAATCTCTCTTGAACCATTTCCCAACACTTGTTGACAGAAACATTGATGAAGACCTCCTTTGTGCTCTCTTCCAATGTTACCTGAAATTCATGACTTCAAAAGATATTACAAAAAAGAAAAAAAAAGGAAAAAAAAAAAAGAAGAAAAAAAAAGCGGCATATATGACTAAACCATGAACTAGTAAACAAAATGATGCATACGCATGACATGGGTGAGAACTCAACAGCATAGATCTAAAACTCGCTGATTCAATTCAAAACTTGGCCAAGTTAACTCAACCAGGCGAGATTTCAAGTCGGGTCATTAGGAAACTCAGTACTGGGCCTGATTTGGCCTGAACTAGGAAAGACTCGTCAACTCAATAGCTATCGACTTGACATGACTCAGCATGACTTGAACCGAGTCACTCGTCTTCTGACAAAGGAATTTATTAAAAATTAAATATGGTGGGAATGGGATTTGAACCCCCAACGTCAACCAAGGGAAGCAACACCATTAACCAGTGAGGGGTGTGTTGTTGTTTGTTTATGTTATATATTACTCATCTAAATTGAACTATTTTAAATATCTATTAACATTCCTAATATATTTTCAATTTGCAATATTAAAATATCGAGTAAAGTCAGATCAAGTCTTCGAGTCAACCCAACCCAGCTGAACATCGAGTCGAGTTTTCCGGTTTTTGAACTATGCTCAATGCTAGGAAACTTGTTGATTGTGCCATAGTCAAAACGTTCATTTTTTATATTGGCAATTTTCTTTTCTCATGTTCATTAAAAGGTATAATTATAATAATACAAACTAATGGCATGGATTGTACATACATATATGCATGCTACAGATATACACACATAACCAGTAGAATGTTATACAGTATAGTACAAATAATACTATATTTGGTACAATGAATGATCACCCACAACCTGTTGCTAGAGAACCTCTCATACAACCTTGGGCCATGCCTACGTGTCACATTTAGAGGAAATTATAGCCATCCACAAGGTGGGCTACATGGTGAAGACCTGACAAAAAAAAGTATGGTCCATCAATCACATTAGCGATGTGTTTGAGCTTAATCAAACTATCAACTTGTCTGATTTAAACTGTCCACTATTTTCATAGTTTACCTGCTTGATGAGTGGATGGCCTTATTTTTTGTGTCTGGGATCTTCATGCATGCCTTATGCATAAAATGGATGTCCTACAGATGTGACATGTTGGCACATGACTTGGTTGCACATGTTGTTCACATGCAACAGGTTGTAGCTGGTGATTCCTCAGCAGTACCCACATGGACACAGTTTTCCAAACCAAAAAAATATGCAGGGCGTGCACCAATACATCAGCAGGGCCCTTGTCATTTTGCAGGTTTCCCCATGCAAAAATGCCAATTCAGAATTTCTGGACATGCATCTGTGGTTCAAAAAGCTGCAGTTTCAAAAGTTTCTAGTCCAAATGATACCTTATACTGTACAACAAGAAATCCTACTTTTGTTATATAATACTAGTAAAACTGGGGAGAGCAATGCGGCAATGCCCAAGGAGAGAGGAAACAGTATAGCTTAAATTCCATTTAAAAAAAAAAAAAAAAAAAACCCATCTCATGTTAATTAATGTTTCAGAGTTGGCTGTTCTGAATAGCTACTTGCAGGTACTCTTCTGCCAGTTGTAATTCTCCTTATACATAGTAGAGATTTATGATAATTGCTTTTCATTTTTCTGCTCACAAGTAAACCCTTGGACCCATTCAATCTACTAGGTGGATAGAATTTGATATTCTACCATGATTCATATAGGGATCAGTTCCTTGAAATGGAAAGCACCAATATGCTTCTGACATATATGAGAAACTAATGAAAATTGAAATGTTCTCACCTTAAACAGAGGCCCAAGGAGTCCTGCATCCAATACTTCTGAGATATAGCAAGAGATACGAGTGGGATCAAGCACATTAAAGTACCTCACTCGACTTCTGAATCCTGCAAAGCCAACATGCAATGCAAACTAACAAATTAAAGTCTTTCCACAGAGACCTGGAGAAGTAAAATAAAGCCGTGTTTGGATGCACTACTGAATTGAATTGTGATAACTAGGTAGAGAAAATGATCAAATCATAACTTTTTCATATGGTCAAAGTATCCATCAGATAGAAAGTAACATGATTGCGTTTGGATGCTACTCGTTTTGAATACCAAGGTAACTGTGGTTTCTCACTTCCACTTCACGAAAAAATGGTAAAAATAAATTCAATGGTGCATTCAAACGTGGACTAGAGAGTCAAATCCATTGCAACATACCTTTTGGGAATATGGCTTTTCTACTGCACCATTGCCTTCCAGGCATTACAGTTCCAAAATTCAAAGGCTCGACATGGTAATTCAATCTACGGAGTACCTTTTCTGTTTCACTAGACTGGGATACAACAGCATCCGATTGTTGATGGGTTTGACTATTTGGATCGATCAAGCAAGATCCCTGTTGCCCATTATCTGTATCAAATCCACACATCAAAGGTGTAGGTAAACATGACTGCTGAGGCCGAAGATCAATGCCAAACAGCTTATACTCTGTAGATGTGCAAGGGAATTCAGCATCCTTAGAACACGACGCCCCATTTGAATTTCTTTCAGGAATAACAATTGACGAAGCTAACTTGGCAGGATGATGTAGCAAAGCCAATGAGTCGAAATCAGAGATTTGCCCAATAGGCATGTTGCATCTTTTAATGAAATCATACTCCCTTTGGGTTTCATCCCGTCTGCAACTGTTAACAGCAGCAGCTTCAGATTGTGAGAAGTATACCCATCTTAGCATATCCGAAGTCTCGGATTGTTCCTTCTTAACAACAGATTGAATAGAGACTTTATAGTCGCAACCTGCAGATATTTGGCATGTCCCACTTCTATGTTCCATGGATGGCTCATCAAGATTTAGATCAAGACACCACACGCGGCCTGCTTCACCATCATCATTGCTAAGTATCAAAACATTGTCCCCTACTGACGATAACTCCTTGCAACTAGCTTCCTCTCGCAAAAGCTGACAATGCCGCAAATTCAAAGCGCCTGGTTTCAAAATCCCACCTTCTATCTTGACATTCGATGCACATGAACTAGCAGGGCCTTTCCAGTTTGATTGAATGACTTCCGAAGAATCATGATGCTCGGACTTGCATGCTTCATTCATATCGGGTAATTCTGCTACTCCTCGGGAGCAAGCTGAACTTTCACACCTTTCAAGACAGGCTTCATCTCTGGATGTGCCGCTTTCCACATCCTTTTTAGAGATGTCAGCATCCATAACATTGATGCCTATCAATGGTCTCTGTGATTCTTGTGCAGTGCTCTCCAAAACATCCATGCAATCAGATACAGATGCCAACTTGGGGTCATCCACTTTCTCCAATGGTGGTCCATGAGAATGCAAATGAACCAATCCAACGTCCTCTGATGCGCAACGGTGTAACGCGCTTGCTTCCCCTTCTAAACCTTTCACAAGAGCATGTAATGCATCCATATCATAGCGGAAGAGGAAAAACCTTCGGGTTGGTTCACAGGAACAGAGTAGTCTCGCATGCTTCAAGCATGCAAAGCGATCTGGAGAGCATTCACAGCCCACAGCAGATAGGTGTAAATCATAAAAGCATGAGACGCATTCTCTCTCATGTGTTGAATCAAAGTTTCTGTCCATCTTCCTGGCCTGTGCAATAGGAAGAGATTCTCTTCTTTCCTGTTCCATCCCGACTCGTGTCTAGAAAACAAAGTCACAAACAATTACAAATTTGGAAGAATTTTCATCTTCACATGGACATAAAGGACATATTTTCAGAGCAGTAGAAGCATATGGAAAAGAGGAAATACACACCAGTTTATTGTGCATTTGCTCATCCTAACAAACTGTGCAGGTGGGCTTTTGGTGATCCAGATATTTCATATGGAGGGCTGCACAGTGGATGATTGATGGCCAAAAAAATTCTTACCCCAACAGATGATCCGAACCGTCCAAATCAGGTCCAATTAAGGTAACTGGCTGTACTTTCCATTATGCCATTTTCATTGGATGGCTACAATCATCTAATAGGAAAGAGAGTGGTGTGGCCTCTCCAATGATGGGGCTCACCAGATAAATGGAATATGTTACTGAAAGTTAGGCTGCACCTGTTCTGACTAGGTCAAATTAAAATTTGTTGTTTCTAATATACATATTTCGAATTTATTTGAAAAAAAGGCCTTGACTATTTCAAATTTTCAGAAGGATACCAATGGAGGGTAAATTGACCAAAATACCTTCATTTATTTTCTTTTAAGTGGCAAGGCCAAGCATTACAGGGCCCATGTGATACTGATACGTTTGTGGCATCCAACCCACTAATAGGCAAACCCCACCATGAATATCATATGCCCAAAACACCAGGCCAATCCAATCATCAAGTGAGCCACATCCAATAAAACAACATACATTTCCAAAAAATCTCCAATTCCACGTGCAGCCCAGTTGAGAATTTGATCGGCCTAATTTTGGTGCTCCTTTTGGATGGAGTGGATGTAATACACTAACCACATCAACCCGACCACACCACTTAAAAAATGAACTAGGGCATTTTGATCATTATGCCATCCATATGTTAAGAGCATCCTTTTGAAAATTCAAAATAGTCAAAAGGCCTTTTTTTCATAAATTTAGTTTTTTCGATATATTTTCGATAGAACTCCCTTGTTTCGTTTGATTGAGCACCACATATATGCATAATATTTACCTTAATTGCATTGGTGAGTAATCCGTCCTTCCCACAAACACTTTGCCATCTCACATTTTCTGGGTTGTTCCTCCCAAGTAGAAGCAGCTCTGAGAGTGCCTTAATGGCTTCCCGGGCAGCACCTAGTAGCAGTTTATCATGAGACACAGATGTCTTACGACATTGTTCACTGTAAAGCTCGACAGCACATTGACCATGAGGTAACCAGTCAAATGGGGCGACATTCACAGCCTCCGCACAATTGAAGCCACAGTTGAAGCCAGAATGGTATGCCCTTGGAAAAGTAAGAACAAACTCCCCGGAATACTGAATGGCACGATAAACAGGAACACCCTCAGATTTTAGAACTGAAGGAGACAGCTGCGTTACCTGTTTGGGATGTTGCATCATGAGCTCAAAGTATAAAAAATAAGGAGTACATCTTAAAGTAATCCCTTTGCATCAACTTCGTTATCCAACAATTTGAAGGCATGCTGATGCAATTCACACAAGGAAAAAAAATTGAAGAGGTGATTTGTGGCGCACACATGTGAGATCTAGGCATCCAACCGTTCATCATGTGGGGCTCACCATGAACATTCCCTAGGCCCAAAAATCAAGGTGGTGGTCCACAAGTCATGCTAGCCAACATGTGCTTTGAATATAAACCATTGGTCATTCTTTTAACCATCCCTTGTTCAATGCAGCGTACTCCAGTGGTACTAGTACCACGGTAAGCTTATGGTGGTACCAGGTAGATGGGGGTTCCAATGATGTGTTCACATAATCCAGATTCCAGCCCTTCCGTAAGATGCGTGACCTCATAAAACCTCCAAAGCCCAAAAATCAGGCTGATCCAAAACTGAAATGGGCCACATCATATGGAACACATTGAGAGGGATCAGATACTGTTGACTAGCATGGGTCATTCCAATATTCAGATTGTTTTATGACTCAGGTGGGTCCCTTTGGAATTCAAGGGTGGGTGTTCCCTCACAGCTTGTGTTCCCTTTTTGTCACTCGTATTAATTTTGGATCAGGCTGAATTTTGGCTCCTAGGGTTGGTGGAAGTGACACATCTGATAGACAGGTTGGATGATGAAAGAACATGTGGTCCCCACATCTAGCTGGTACCACCGTAAGCTAATGCAGTACTGCTACCACTGGAGTGGTCCCACATCAAAAGGGTATGCAAAATAAGCATGCATGTGTCCAAATCTAGTGAAAGAATTTAAAGGAAAATGCAAGAAAAGTCGTCGCTTACCAGTTCATGAAGTAAATCAGGTTGTTCTTCAAACAAATCCGGTAGACACTTTCTCATGGCATCCTCCAATTTCGTTGCACTGCTGCCAGGGACCCCATACCATAGTTTTGGATCCCCCCAGTGCAAATAGTTCAGTGAATAGAGGTGATGGTCCTCAACATGCTGTTGAAATGCATTCATTTCAAGAGACAGAGATCGTTAGCAATCCCAATAGGTATCCTATGCCACACTCTTTATCAGAAAATATACAAAATTCTCTTATTTTAATCAGCAACTACCAAGGTATTCAAAATCAGTTACGTAAGTCATAACCATTATGTGTTACAGGATCGAAACGGCCGTAATGACCATTACAGAAAAAACAGGTTGTAAAGGCCCCGTAACGGCCCTGTAACGGACCGTAATGGCTCCGCAACGGTCCTGTAATGGTCTTGTAAAAGTTTTTTCAAAAAATAAAAAAGGTCCGTAACGGCCGATTCGGGGGCCGTAACGACCATTACGGCCCGTATCATAACGGTAACGGTGGTGGCCTTTATGGCCACTGTTACCATTTTGGAACACCCTGGTAACTACAATACCAATCATTTTCAACAATACTAAGGGTGTACTGCACCAAATTGGAAACACGGCACAGTAGTCCATGGCCTGGACCATTGATCAAGTCGGTCCCTCTATGGATGGATCACTTTCTGCAGATTGAATGGATTGGATACCAACACATCAGATTGGAGGAACGTTTCATGTTGATGCATACCTCAACTGTATTCATTTCTACCATCCATTTGTAGGTCAAAAATCAGTCCTCAAAATCAACAGAGCAAGCAGGACTTCTTCTTTTTCTTTTTTTTTTTTACCATGGCCAATCGAAAGAGCAACATGCCTAATGAATGGTCCAGACCATGGACCATTGTCCCATGCCTCCAATTTTATCAGGAGCCAGCAATAAGGGGACAGAGTGCATGGTGCACCGAATAGGTAACTCCTACATCAAATATCAGATAGATTATAAGAAAAATGCATATGCAAGAACCTACGACCTACCCAACAAAATGAAGAAAAGCACATCCCTACATATAGCCACGGCACTAACACTCCGGAGATATCCCCTCTTTCAAAAGATAGCACAGACCCGGGAAGCCGTGGAAAGTTGTTTAAATTCCAACCCGACATCACATATTGATCTGGGTCAGTTTCATTTGAAAAGGTTGCTTTAGGAAAGCCGCTTGCAAAAACTCCAGTTTCCAGATCAGCACCGTAAAGTACCTGGAATTTTTTTAAAATGCAGATTAAAAGCAACAGACATTAAAAGCATGAAATAATCTCTGCTAAGGAGGATCTTCCAGCAACATGCGCAAGCATGGTACAGGTGTACGAGATTTGGGCCATCCATTACATGAGGTGGTTCAAACTGCACACACTCCCTGGCCCAAAAATAGGCAGGTCCGATTCATCAGATGGCCTACTCATGTACGATAAAGTGGACAGTTACAAATAGATTGTACAAAGGTCCACACTCAACTACCATGACTGGCCCACCTTATTGAGTGGTCCTTCCTGGTTTTCAGGCCAATGCATATTCAAGGTGGCCAGTTACCGGTGAATGAACGGCACTTGGGACATGATATCCGATGCATATACCTCAATCTCCTCCGTTGGCTTCTCAACAATCCGCCAATATTCGCCTTCAATATCCTCCACTGAAGGCTTCCACCTCTTGTCAGCTTCACCGCTGCTAGAATTCAAGTTCTGGTTATCTTCTTTCATACTGAAATATTGCTCTTTGAAATCATCGGCATATTTTTGGAAAGAATCAAGCGTGAAGTCCGAACCCGACTGGAATCCAAACTTTTCATCAGTGTCAGAGGCGACACTGTCATTGACTTCAGAAACATCCGAACTGTTACGCCTGCGAGTGGGTCCCATCCTTGAGAGCCTTCTCCGCTTTCTCTTCCTCTGAATCCGGTTCCGGGACTTCTTCCTCATTGGCTCCCTATTTTGAAGCTTGTCAACCTTTTGGACCCGAGTAGCAAACTTGGCTCTCTCCCATATGACCTTCTCTTTCAAAGGGCAAGGTGGCTTCCAAGAAGGTGGTGGCACAATCCGACATATACCATACGGCTCAGCTTTCTGCCGTATTCTTGCAATGTAACCAAGCGTATCTTTAAATTCCTGCATGAATAGAACAGCTTGTCAAAGAATGATTGCCCAGGATTGATGGTCAACAAGAAGGCACCATTAAAGAGGAACGCTACTTGCAGATGCACACCAACCACCTCCAAACACAAGCACTGGAGCGTCCTATATGTGCCAATGTGGAAAAAATGTGTGAAAATGGGTTCCATAGTTCTAAAATTTGCTGATTTGACTCGAAACTCAGCCTAGTCAACTCGATCAGCAAGATACAGAGCCGAGTCCGTAAGAAACTCAAAAATGAGAGTGACTAGGCTGATTCACAAAGAAAGTCGTCGAGTTGACCTGCAAACTTGGTTGACTTGACATTACTCACTCTGACTCGAGCCAAGTCACTTGCCTTTAATTAGCAATAAAAAAGTACATGGGCCATATTCAAACTTGCAACTTCTTTCATTGAAGCAAGAGCACTTAAACAACTAGCTACAAAATACTTGGTTGCTAGTAGTGTTCGAATTATCTCCAATATTATCGAAATATCACCGATATTATCTTTATCACCAGCTCAATGATACCAATAACACTGGTAGCGATACCCGTAATGCTGGTAGTATCAGAAATTCCAGGTATTAGTAAAGTATCGCTAGGTATCACTAATGTAATCGTCAATATTTTCAACTATCTAAATTCTAAGTGTCGCTTGTATTATCAATGCATCAATAGGTAATGCTTGTATCATAAGTGTATCGACGATATTTTAATAATGTCACCAACGTATTGATATCATTAGAATTTTGTTTCTTATAAAAAATTTTATTTCAATTTTTTTTTTCATGGGCGCATGGTTGTATATAGTGTTCAATTTGTCATTGATAATATTAATAATATCTCGATATTATCAAAATCGCAACATGAGCGATATTGAGACCACAATCTTTCATTTTCTTTCCAATTGTTGATGATTTCTTGGTGAAATATCATGTGTTGTTGATATTTTGCAATATTCATGGATGTTTGAATGGAAGGTTGGATGGTTAAATAGGCTGGATGGGATGGTTGGACTGATTTCTTACAACAACACATGCTTTTAAGGCTCCATTAAATGGAAACTTGTTATGTATGCATTCTTTTTGCAATTTTTTTTATTTCTAAATATGCAAATATGTACATTTTAACATCTTCTAAAGTTTCGCCGAAAATTCCACTGTTTTTCCCATGTTTCCTCACATTTCCGGTTATCAGCGATATTATTGGCGATATAGATATTGTTTCCGTATCCCTGGCCAGCAAAACTTCTAGTGATACCGATACTTCGAACACTGTTTGCTAGTTTTCTTATTTTATAATACTTGAAAATCTAAACATACTTACTATCTATCTATTGAGTCAAGACAGGTCGAGTCTTCGAGTTGAACTAAACCGAATAAACATTAAGTCAAGTTGAGTTTTCAGTTTTGAAACTATGATGTTTTCTAGTCCAAAAATCAGGCCGGTCATCTTATCAAGTGGGCCACACTTTTATGTTGATCGTGGACCATTGACTATCCTTTCTAACCATCTTTTTCAGGTAGCATGTAGTGCAGTGTTGAGGAGTGTGTTGGTTTTTTATAGGGCACAATCAATTTATGGCCCACCGTTGAATATCCCAGATCTTACACCCATTTGCTAAGTTGACACCATGTGGGGCACTTCTGTTTTGGGGTCTGCAAGTAGCATTCCTACACAAATACACTATGAAAAAACATAGTAGTCTCCACAAAATAAGATTGAATTGGATTACCTCCTCATTTGGATAAAATACAGGAGCTTCGTCTATGATGGGCCTGCATGCTTCTTTTGGCCGCCATCTAGCAGACACCTGTTTCAACATTTTGAACTTTGGATGAATGGACCACCCAAATGGATGAATGTAATAAGAGTTCAAGGGAAAGACATAACTTGTGCTAGCTCCACTTTGGTCACTCTCTCTCTCTCTCTCTCTCTCTCTCTCTCTCTCTCTCTCTCTCTGTGTGTGTGTGTGTGTGTGTGTGTGTGTGTGTGTGTGTGTGATTGCAAAATGCTATTTGGACATCCAAAAATGGCCTAAAGAACAAGTTCTATGAAATCCAATAACCTTAGCAGACTGATCGTGATCCGACTCCTCATCACAGCAACTATCAAATATCCCATAATCTGTACACGCTCTGCGCCTGAGACACCGCGTGACCTTCGCTTCATCACGACCACTGGTCTCGGCAGTCATTTGTATCTGTTGCAGCTCATCAGTTGTAGCTTCTGCTTCATTTTGAGAAATTAATGCAGCATCGTCGGGCATCCTTCCAATGTTAAAAGGTGTATCTAATGTGAAATTTCCGCAACTTGAAATTTTCTGATATTCTTTCGTGAAGCAATTCCGAATGCATTCTGTCACCATCAATGTTCACCTGTATAAAAAATAAAAATAAAAATCATACTTATATTTCACAATGCATGTTCGTCAAATATTTGCAAGAAAAAAGAAAGCCAAGAGAAGAAGCAGAATTAAAGGGTCATCTGATGTGCAGGTTTCCATACATGCGGGACACATGGTTTAGTGTTCCAAACCGTTGATCTGAGCGGCCCATTTTGAATTAGGGGTGCCTTAGAAATCTCCCAGAGCACCAGATTCTAAACCTTTTAACATTTCTCCTTTTCTGCATTGAATGTGGAGAATAGGTGTTCTTTTCTCTGAACATCTGTTTGTAGGCCACCATATTGAAGGGTCAGGATTTTCCTATCTGGAAGAGTTTTGAGGCCTCCCTAATCTGTGGCGCAGTTTGCATCAATTGACCATGGGCACCAAAGGTACAGAATATTGTGCATACCAAACATTTGAGACCTATACAAACAAGTTCGAGTAATTCTCAGTCAAGATTTCAAGAAAGTGAACAGTGAATTTTGCACAGTATATTGCCAGATGTATCAATCAATGTATTTCACAATAGAACTTGCGTGAATATGATCATTTTGATGCATCCAATCTATGAGAATACATTTCAGAACATTGAGCATGCATTTGGAAGTAGGCTCACCGCCACAATTCTAGTGGAATAGATTCAAGAGAGCATTGTGTTTGGAAGTACATAGAAGGCACATTCTGCATTGAGCATACACGAATGAAAGTCTCTTTGTATTATGTTTACTTGATCAAGTAACCAACTTATCCAAGACGCCCTAATTGCAAGGGCCCAGCAGCAACAGACCATGGGCTCAATATCGACATCTAGTGTTAGCCTATAGTACTTGGGAACTCACTTGTATCTCCACCATGATATTAAAAATTGGTTACGTTGTGGCTGTAACAGCCATTACGTAACGGTAATAGTGGGAGTTGTTACACGACATGGGGTTGTAGCGGTGCTTCTAAAAATTTGCCTATAAGAGCCGTAATGAGCCGCTACGGACTCATATCAGTCCAATACGGGGCCAATACATTTTCTTCCTTTTAAATTTTTTTTTAACCATTGTATGGCCATCATAGTTGTTAAGGGAGCCATAATGACCGTTGTAGCTCATACCATAACAGTAATAAGGCTAGCAGTTATAGCCATCATTACTGTTATTGAATACCTTACTCTCCACTAGTGGTCCTCACATTCATTAACACTCCCTCATATATATTCTTAACAGTGTTAATATACCTTCTTGGGACTCCTTCCTTTCCCAACATCCGCCAGATTAACTCTCAAGGAACCCCATTGTACGCTTTCTCTAAATCAATAAAAACCCTGAAACCAAACTAATTTTTCGATACATTCGCCTTGTGCCTTGGTCATTATTCAATCACTCTCTCCCAAAATTTCATAGTATGGCCCATAAGTTTAATCCCAAGATAGTGCAGCTTTGTGTGTCTCCTTTTTTCTTATAAGAGTAATAATGATTTTATTAAAGTGCCAAGATGACACAAAGGCTACAGACAAAGAAAGAAAATTTACAATCTTCTAATGATTTGATCCAATAAGCCCATTCCACAACATGAAGATGAGCTTTTAAGAAAACCTCCTCTACCTTTAGGGACTCATTGTGGAAGCACCTCACATTTCTTTCCCCTCAAATAGCCCATAAAAAATCTACCAAAGCTTTTACATTTCTCCCTAGTCCCACCCATGCCAAAGCAAAAATAACTCCCGATTGATTCTGGCATCACCCAACATATGTCAAAGATCCTGAAAAAGCTACACATTTGCCTAGCAAATGAGCATTGGATAAAGAGGTGATATGCAGTCTCAGCATCTACCATACACATCTCGCACACATTGACAACACCTTTGATTGGCTTTGGAGGGAGTCTATCCGAAGGCCGCAACTTTCGGGGGAGCCCCGTAGTGCAACACGTTGGTAATGAACACATTGGAACATCCCTGTCTGAGTGTCACAAAAAACTGTAGGAGGACCAAACCAAAAAGCATATACGTCTCCTTTGTACTTATAAACAGTACCACCGTACTTTTCCCCCATTCATCTAGCATTTGAATGGAAATAGTTTAAGTGACTATAAAATCTTGCTATAGGTAATTGTACTTTCATATTTCTGCATGGCGAAAACTCATTGCTTGTTTTTTTTCCCATGGGTAAAATCATACATCATTATGAACCATGCAAATATGCAGTTTTGTGTACCATGTTGTTTTGATTTTATTTTTTGCTTCTTGATCTGCCATCGTCCTCCTTCAATGTAACAGAGCGGGCTATTGCTTTTCCATCCAACCAGCTTGAAATTGTTACTCCAATCATTTGGGATATGAGTGTGCTATTAGTTTTTTGCCACTTCCATAGTGTGTTGTAACAGCTGTTACGCAACGGTAACGGTGGCAACCGTTATGCCCTACGAGGTTGTAAAGGCCGTTATGGAAAAATGACCCGTAACAGCCCCATAACGGCCTGTTACAGGTTTTCTTTTACAAAACCGTATTGTAACTGTAACGATGGTGGCCATTACAGCCATGATTACCATTACAGAATACCTTTGCCACTTCTACTGAAGTTGATGTTGTTAAACTGAATACGCCCATTAAGAATTCTCTCCTAATGGAATTTCCACTCTCTAATGAAATCCTCTATTTTACTAAAAGATAAAATATACATGTATAGGTTTAGCGATATGACTGGGTTTGATGAAATTGGGGGATCTAGATCTTAGGGTTGTATAAATTCAGCAAACTAGAAGATGCATCATTGCACATATAGAAAACAAGATTGGCCTTGTATCATTTCTTCTATTAGGAGAAATCAGCTTAACTGAAAATTTTGGGCTGGTTTGCTGGACATTCTCCATTCCGCTTGATGAAGAATGGCTTTTTGCACTTTCCAAACAAAACGGCCTCCTCAACTTGACGAGTGTGCTGTTTACAACTTGACATAGTGCACAATAGCCATTTGCACCCTTTTCCAAAGAGTAGGTTAGTATCGCATACTCTCCTTGACGAATTGACTACAAAACTCTATCATTTATGTATGTCTTTCACAAAAAGGATAGGAAAGATACATCATTCCTATCAACACATCCACATCATAAGGACC
This sequence comes from Magnolia kwangsiensis, assembly GCA_037074715.1. Lineage (NCBI taxonomy): Eukaryota > Viridiplantae > Streptophyta > Magnoliopsida > Magnoliales > Magnoliaceae > Magnolia > Magnolia kwangsiensis. Next base: position 162,000,334 of record CM073571.1, read on the forward strand.
TTCGACACCTCCTGCCTTTCACTAGCATATGAATTGCTTACATCAAAGTGCAGTAACTCTACAATTCAATGAGTACAAACTATAGACATTACTCAATACCCATCAGGTTCACTAGCCCCCACGTGCACCTTGAAACACAGTACACACTCCAGTTTGGAACCTGTGTGGGCCATTTGAACATTGCATGATGTGGACCTCACCATGTAGATGATCTGGTGCACAAATAAGGTTGGTCCTCTCATCAGGTGGGCCCGCCCCACATGATATGGATACTTCATAAAAACTTACTAACGGTCCACAATAACATGCATGGCCTGTCTGATAAGCAGACAATTGATTTTTGTGTCCGGCCATCTTGACAATGAGGCCAAGATGGTTGCAAAGATAAGATGACCCACACATGAATTGGTGTGTTTGCCTGGTAGAGAGGTCCTATATTGTAATGTAACTGGCAAGAAATTTGCATTCATATTTTCTCAAAAAATGGACCAATTCCTAGGTCTGAGACAGTTACAGACATTCAACGTTTCTTGGAAAGGACTCGTGTTCTAACACGATGAAAATTTTCCAGTCATAATTCGGAATACGGGAGAAAGATCTGAGTAAGAAAGTAACAGATTCAAAACATAGATTCTGCAATCCATCAAAATCAACTTTGAAAAGCAACATATTCAAAACATAGATTCTGCAATCCATCAAAATCAACTTTGGATCTGAGATAAATCTAAATTTTCAAAGATTTAATGCAGGAAAATATAAGTTCAGGGGGAATGATTTGAATATTACCTCCCCATCGCAAATTCCTTCTAGCCATGAGAACTCTTGCACATCTCATAATCCAAACAGCTGTCTCTTTTCCTTGTAAAACAAAACACCAAAAAGAAAAGAATCAATCAGCGAGATCTATCCAAACCATGAGAATTCAAAGATCAGAAACATGAAAACTTAGTTTCTACAGAAATTTCAAAGTAAAGTCATCTCAACATCAAAGATCTAATCAAAACATGCCGTTATGTGAAAGAGAAAAAAAAAAAAAAAAAACTAATTACTCATCAGAAGAAAAGAAAAAAATAATAATAATAAACACAGACACACACACACACAAGAAAAAATAATAAAATCATGCAAAACGACCAACAACCCACAGTGTGATCTACCAAAATCAGAACAATGGCATGATTTCAGATATGAAAAAAAAAAAAAAATCAATTTACCTAACAATACAAAATTAAACCAAAATACAGATCCCCCAATGTAAGAGATTTACAAAAGAAAACACAAAATAAATAATAGAATCGTGGAAAATGACAAACAACCTACCATGAGATCTTCCAATGTCAGAATAATGGCATGATTTAAGACATGAAAAAAGAACCCAAATTCACCCAACACCCAAAATTAATAATTCACCGCAAACAAAATCTTCAAATAATAAAACCATTAAAAAAAAAAAAAAAAACCAGCTGATTTACCAAAAATCAGAACAGAGACATAATCTTTGACATTAAAACACAACTCAATTCACCAAAAACCAAAACCAAAACCCCAGAAGAATTCACAACAAAGAAAAAAAAAAAAAAAAAAAAGGACCAAAAATCATAAAATTTCAACCAAAATCTAGGGTTGTAAAGACAATTCAAGATAGCCAAAAAAAATAAAAAATAAAAACCAACAAAACCCACCAAAAAAACCAAAATATTCAATCAAAATCTATCAACAGAATACCACCCAAATCTTACAAGTCACAAAATTCACAAATAAAATTTTTTTTTAAAAAAAAGAAAATTCTGAAAGCCCGAAATTCACAAATAAAAAAAAAAAACAATTATCGTTTTCTTGATTTAAGTGCCATATTAATAATAATAAATAAATAGTAAATTTTAGAAAAAAATAAAATAAAAAAGAGGAAAGATGTGATACCTTAAAAACAGCTAAAACTCATTGAATGATGACAGCTTTTTTTTTTCTTTTTCTATTTTTTTCTTTTTTGAGAATACGATAAATGCTTCTGTCTTAAATGGGAGAAGTTGGATTTTTGCGTAGGAATTTCTTTGTTTTTTCTTTTTTCTTTTTTCTTTTTTCTATCTCCTTTCGCCTTTTCTTTTGTTTCGAGAGAGGTAGAGGGTCAACTAACAAACACACACGCACGCGGTTTAGCTTGTAACTGAAATCGACGAATCCAACCAACGAGAAAAGAGATCGAGGTATTATATAATACTCCAAAGGAGTAGTACAGATTCGTAGTCTTTCATGAGCCTATCAAACACGTGGCAAGCGTTTTAGTCTTTCAGAGATAGAATATCGTACGATATTCTTTGGATAGCCGCTCATCGTAGTTCCACAGTAGTGGAAAATGAATGAACGGTTTAAAATGACAAGGATCAATGGTCAAAGAAAATGAGATGAATTTGAATGCACGATTTTGGATGATATAACGTATCCTTTGTTGGGTCAATGTTTTGTACGGTTGAGATTGATTTAAATACATGAAATATGTATGATGAGCGGGTGTGTGTAGTATGGTTAAACATGCTATGTCAGGATATGTCCTGCAGGTGTACTTTTCTTGGGAAGGGGTTTACAAATTTATCCTCTATCTTTCTAGAATTTACGTGACAACCCTATTTCTTTATTCTGTAAGTTTGGGAGCGCCCATCGAACGGGCTCGTCTCCAACACCTGATTTAGCTAGCGTGTCCATCATCCGAGCTATGTGGATCTCTCTATGCTATTTTTGTAGAATCTAATCCGTTCATCAGACGAAGAAAATCATTTTAACCGTACATAAAAAATGAAATTATGATAAAGAACTTACATGGACTGTTACACTAGGATAAGTGTATAATTACTTGTAGAACATATAAGTTCACTTAGTGTGGATATCCTGAGACATATTTCAGGCATTGTTCTTATATTTATACTTCATCCTCGTGATAAAAAAACTGATGAACGGGTTTGATGAAATATACGGACCATGGTGACCCCACACCTTAATTTATGGTTGGCGTTCTATACCCATTGTTTCGAGTGGTGTGGCCCACCTGAAGTTTGGATCCGGATAGTTTTTAATAAATTGGTATATAAACGATTGGCTAATCTGATAGTCGGAGTGGATGTTCCACATATAACATTGATTATCGTAGGTGGTGCGTAAAACAGTTCTGGTTGGCCCCGATGTACCCTTTCCACACTTACGAATTATACACGCATGGATGCCCGGTTTCCTGCAGGACAACTGATCCGAGCCTAGGTGGGACCTGCTTGATCGATAACGTGGACTAGAATCATGTCAGTCGATAATTAAAATAATGGACGGATTGAAAACTTGTCAAGCCTCTTAAAGGCCGTGCATTATTTTGTACAATTTCTCCCCATTTGATGAGTGGATCGAATTGATATCTGGAGAAGATCACTCATAAGAATGATTACACTAGATGAACGGTTCGGATGTTATGATAACTGTCCAAGTTTGCACGTGTAGTCGCGTGTAGAAGTGCGTGTGAAAACACTCGGCTCCCGGCTCACAGACGTATGGATTTCCTGTGGGCCGAATTACCAAAAATAGGAAAAAAGAGGACGCGGATTTCCTGCGAAAGGCGAAAGTTCCTGCGCAGAAACCTAGGTAGAGCCCATCATGAAGTTTAATCTTAATATTTTCGGCCCACTTGGTTAATGGATGCTCATTTGTGGTCTGTTGTATTAAAATGAACTCATAAAACTTATGGACGGGGTGGATTTCTCACAGACTTCATGATGTGTCCCACCTAGGTTTCCTGCGCAGGAACTTCCTGCGAAAGGCGTTCGCAGGAAATTCGCGTCCCAAAAAAGGCTAGTAGATGATACGGTACAGCCGGTAGAGCAGTGAGGTGGTAGATCCATCTCTCCCTGAAGGACACGTGGAAGAATGATGTATAAATCAGGTCCGTGCATTTTCAGCATCTAGGATGAATGGTTTATGTATCAAGCTTCGATCTTATTGTAAAATCATGTCCATCAGATATTTGGCCATTAGTGTCATAGTGGAAAATGAAAATAATCAACGGTCAAACATGCAGTGGGATAAACTATAGAAAAATTAACGGATATGATTATCTTATGAGTCTTAATTTAAAAAGATAGCCATCCGTTCTTCCGTATGTCCATGGGTGGACCTGATCGATACATGAACATGTCATGCGCTCTCTGGAGAGATGGCTCTACCATATTACTGGTCTTCCTGCGTGAACTGTCCGCGTGCAGGACATGTCCCAAGCCACGTGACAACTACAGCCGAGATTTGGAAAATATCGCGATGGCTTGGTATAAAAATCTGGAATGCATGCACATTAGGATCTTGTAAATGAAACGTTGTGTATTGGAAATCTCAAATGCGTTTGGATAAATGAAAATTGAAACCCCTACTGTGACCCGACGTTGAAACTGGTGTACATGAGCCGGTTAGAAAACGGTAACTGTACGGTATATGTAAGATTTTAAGGACATATCTCGTTACATAACAAGTGTATAGAATGCACAAAACTTGCAGGATGGTTGGATAGGATGTTTTGGAAATAATAATTCGTAATGGGTAGATAATATGTATAATTCAAAGAAGTGGTCGAGCGAGAGCGAAGCTGAAGCAGTTATTAGGACAAGTATAGAAGAAGGGTGTGAAAAGTTGAAGTAATGCTTGAGTGGTTGTTGTAATTAATTTAACTTGAAAAGAAGCGTATATATGGTTATCTCAAAAAAGTCTATAAATAATAAATAAGTTTAATAAAACAAAGTATTTCATATCAATCTAATTAAACAAATCAAATATATCAATTATTATTTATGTTTCTCAGCATAATCGGTCTTTTACATTAGTTAGTGTAACTAGTAATGTAATACTAGAGTAACAATAATGTAGTAGTTGTAATTCTTAATGGTAATTCAAGTTTACATTTATTCGCTAGACGATTTTCATTATAATAGAAGCAATTCTTTCAAAAAGTTGCTTTGTAGTTACTCCCAGCGATTGATTATAAGTGTTTCCTTTTTATTTGCTTTGTATCTGAAAGTCCTTTCGTACGAAAGGTAAGGTGCAACCCTGTCACGCCCCAAACTAAGAAAATGAGCTCATAAAATTCTCGATTGGCGAATCCGGTGCCGACAACCTCCGTAGTACCCCATTTTCGGCTCTCATCACCCATACGCCAAATTTTGATCCTAGGATCATATAAGGAAGATTTTTCAACGTATATTTTTCTCGTAAGAAGCATAACCACAAGTTTATCTAAATCACAAAGGCAACAACATCATCACATATCTACTAATATAAACAGTTAAATACAGTGCTAAAATATAAATACATATATCGATGATCAAGTTCTAGAAAACAGTTACACGCCCCAAGCTCCACGCTGCTGCGACCTAACGCTACCTACATGCATCTATCATGCATAAGCTTATAGAAAGCTTAGAGGGTGGTATAAGTGTATGCGCAATATATGCGTGCTCAGAATGCAATATCAGAGTAATACGAAAATATGCTGGTAAGTCTATAAATATCATCAGCCTTATCCAGGCTATGCGATGCAAAAGCATAATAAGACAATATCATACACTGAGGAAGTAATGAAGATCAACTATGTAATACAGAGACATAGTAAGCCAAATATCATATACTGAGGATGCAATGCAATATGCAAATCCCGACGAGTCCACGAATATCGCAAACCTCGTTTAGGCCATATAAATGTAGAAACATAACAACCCAAAATGTCATATGCCGCGGATGTATGTAATATGCGATGCGAATGAAATGATCAAGCTGGAGTATGAAGTCGGGATGATAGTACGTAGTAATGCAGGCTATGAGGTCCATCACAAGGGACTTCTATCAAAACTAGTCTCATACCTAAATTTGGATAGATAGACTCAATGTAATAAACTCCTGATCTCAGGTTGGTTGCGCGCCCCAATCGAAATCATGTCATTACGAAGGTACACACGATGACTTAATTGCGCACCACCAGCCCGAGTGGATAGTGAATGAATGAAGGAATGAGTCAAATGCTGAGTACGCAACTCCTACTCAGTAAGTCCACATATCAGTACCGTGCATCTCTAGGATCATCCCGGGGTCTAGTACACTTCACACTGACTGCCGCCTCCCTAGCCGCACAACCATACAAGTGGAAAAGACCTCACTACCTGCCTGTTAGTAGTATACCAATGCCTACCCGACTCGTCGAAAGCAGACCCATTTAGGAGATGGTCAAACTCAGCTTAGCTTATAGCCCCCTCACTCAGGCGGATAAGGTCACACCCCCTTCCAAGTGACCACAACACAGTGGGAGACGTGGCCTATTAGTATTCAGCACTCGAGCGCTCATGTATATGCACTTGGTCTAGACGTTGGAGCGTCTCCTGGCCACGGAGGTTTAGGGACTTTCTCTCACGAACATCCAACGTGCCCAGATGCTTGAACCAAATATTTTCGGTGTCTCATCTGGTCATCCACGATATGCCTATGGAGGCCATAGCCCTGTTGTCGCTAGGTTGTATGGTGGTCACATCACAAAATATGAGATGCATAAGTCATACTATCTAGTCATGTATCAAACCTGCGCGTACTACATGCTCATGTGAGGCAACTCAGTCTCTCAAGGAGTCTCATAATAATTCGTCCAATGACATGTGCTATGATCAATCACTCCTCATATCAAGCATACATATGATGCACATGGGCATGGATCGTGGAGCTATACTAAGTATGTTATATGATGATGATGTACTCTCCTCATATTAAGGATGGGCTTAGATGGCCTACTCATATCAAGAATGGGCCTAACGAGGCCTAAGGGAAGGTCATAATATGGACATTTAACCATCATTGCCCATCAATGTGGACATTCAACCAATATTACTCCCAAGGAGTGGCCCTCATAGGGTCAAACATATAGTGGGGCCCACGGCCTCATATACAACATAATGAGCTTCACATATCACGATGGGTTGTACCACATGGGTCTAATACACCTCACAATGGGCCGTATCACTTGGGCCTAATATGCATCACAATGGGTTGCATCACATGGGCCTAATACACGTCTTAATGGGCCACATCACATGGGCCTAATACACATCACGATGGGCCTCACTCATAAGCCACATATGCATCACATTGGGCCTTACTCATGGGCCTCATATAAATTACATCGGGCCTCATCAATCAGGCCACAAATACATCACAATGGGGCTCATATACATCAAGTGGGCCACATCACATGGGCCGCACCAATGGCCCTCATATACATCAAGTGGGCCACATCCACGGGCCGCACCAATGGGCCTCATATACATCAAGTGGGTTGCATCACATGGGCCGCATCATCTACACCATTCATCTATTTTTAGAGATCATTTAAGAGCATTTCTTCCCAAAAAAAAAGAAAAAAAGAATCATATTGGAAGCTAATCTGAACCATACCACAAATAACAATGAAGATAATGATTTCCACCGTTTAAAATTTTCGGGGCCCACCATAACGTTTATTTTCCATACAATCTATTCATACGGTCATAAAGACCTGATTTAAGAGGAAAAACAATATCATATTGATCCAGAACTGTTATGACCCCAGCGGTTCAATGGTGGACGTTCAATCCTCCACTAATCTATGCAGTGTGGTCCACCTGATAGACAGATTTGTTTAATTTTTAGTCTCAAGCCTTATGATGAACTCACCATCTAGATGGACGGTTTGGATGTAACACATATGTCAGCGGGACCCACGGAACTTACTGCTGCCAATACAGCAATTGGATAGCTGGTGCGGGTTAACTGGCTCACCGTTCAGATGGACAGTCTGGAATACCAAAACGGGTGGATGGCGTTGATGAAACACATATATCATGGTGGGGTCCACCGTCCCTATTGGATGGTGCTGAACTCCACACGTGTGGGTCCCACCGTCTAGCCATGTGGACGGTGTAGATACAACACATACATCATGGTCGGTGGGTCCCATGGACCTACTGACAGTACAACAACTATATAGCTGGTATGTGGTAGACTAGCCAATCCTACCTCCCACTGTCCAGAGATTGGACAGTGAGGATACAACACATAATATCAAGGTGGGCCCCACACGCTGCCATGGTGGGGGTCCACGGAATTTGCTGACGTCACACATCATCTATATAGCTAGTGTGAAATGCACTAGCCAATCTATCTATCTATCTATCTATATATATATATATATATATATATATATATATATATATATATATATATATATTACTTATATATATATATATATATTACTTATAATATCATTATTATTGTTATTATATATATTAAATCAACACCAACGTCCAGGCCCTGGACGGCCTGGATGCAATTACATAGAGGTGATTTTCTACTACCAGGTGATGGATGGCGTGGATAATATCATGCTCCAAGGTGGGCCATTCACATCATCATCATACCAAAAGAAAAGAGAGAGAGAGAGAGAGAGAGAGAGAGAGAGAGAGAGAACGAGAGAGAGAGAGAGGAGAGAGAGAAACGACGGTGATGGAGGGACCCCGCCACTATGGGCCCTCCTATGATCACAATACATGCATCAAAATGGATCCCAAATAGGATCCATACCATCAATCTATAGGCCCCACTTAGCCCATCATCAAAACACAAATCTGAGCCTATAAAACACCCACCGATTTTCACTTCTTTAGCTCCTTAGAATCCTTGGCTCCTAAGCTCTCCCTTTAATGGAGGATGATGAGATTTGAAGGGTTAGATGGTGAGGATCCTAGGGTAAGAAGTGGGCCACACTTGGCTCTCTCTCCTTAGTCTTTCTCTCTCTTAGTTACTAGAAAAAATGGTAGAGAATGAGTGAAAGATGAGAGATGTAAGGAGAGAGGGATGGGATGAGAGGTATGGTGGTGTAAGGAGAGATGACATAAGGGTTAACTTTTGGGTGAGAGCAGGATGGGTGAGTGATGGGTTGCTTGTACCTATGATAGGATGTATACTTGATTGATTGATGTAATGGGTTGTAGAGATTCTCTTGAGATTTACAATGCGTGGTGTTTTCCTCGAAATAAACGTGGGCCCACAACTCTCGGTTTGGGTATCGCATCGGCATGCAAGACGCGGTGTTAAAACTGCAGCGACGGCGCGGTTGCAAGGGTACAAGTCTCGAGTCGAGCCGACTTTGATATACAGGATGCGACTTAAGGTTACACGTAAATGCTAATTACAGGTCGCTGGTTTTCAGAATTCAAAAGGAAGGATCGTGAGAGTTTAAGGAATGGTACGAGCTAGGAAACGGGCCTGACACAACCCAGTTTCTGAGGATGAACCCTAAGCCATTTTTTAGGATGAACCTTACCTCTAATAATTGTCTAATCATCTTAAATAACTTACGAGTGGCTGAATAGGCGGCTGATATCCTCAGATCTTTATCACATATAGTCAACTTTGGCGTATATGTCTATCTTGGCACTTAAGGTCAAAGTTGTTCGGTCGGAATCAAGCAGCATAGGTTGTTCGGTCGGAATCAAGCAGCATAGTCGGTTCTGCCATGCCCACACATATTACTCATTACTGAATCTAAAACCAATAGGCAATAATTTTTGGCACGCCCTACGGAACGCCTGATTTGGTAAATGTACTGGTGTGAATTTTATTCTAATTAATTGATCCAGCTTCAAAAATATGAGTTGAAGGGTTACCCGATACTCTTCTAGGGGTAATGAGCCCGCAACACCTTTCGCACTGCCTCCACTTGGGGAAATGTAGGAACAGCTAGCATCTGAACTCCTGAGTTCATTATCAATCCCAATGCCTGATCCTCCAAGCTAGGAGGGGGCATCCTCATCTTGGAGCAATCCTCTTGAGGTGATATCAATTAGGTCGGGCATTATGTAGATGGGAATCCAATATATTGTGAAGTAAGGGAGGGCTTAAGTAAAGCAAGCACAAGCTTAGGCAAGGCAATCACAGATTCAAGCAAACACCTTCAACAGGTGGATGGCCAGCTAAATCGAGAACTCAAACCGGATGGTAGTTATCCTTACTAAGAGGGCCCTTAACGCACCTCGGTAAATTGTTGAGATCAAATCTATTGGAAACTTGGCGTTAGTATCACCAATACCTCTCCACAACTGAATATGCATCTTGCTCTGACATAGGGTATGTGGAATGCGCCTCCGCTTGCCGAATTCAGGTGACTTTAGTAGGAAGCCAAAAACTCCATTCCTAAAGTTAGAAATCAAGGAATGCCTGGGGGCACCATTTCACTAGGAATTCGCCTTATAATGGGGGATAATACCTGGTAGGTCTAGATCTGCCACCAATGGTTGAACCTCAACATTTGAGTCGCGATCAAGTTATTCAACTAGCGCAAGAAGTGGCAGGCCAAGTTCATATTCGTGGTCTACCCAAACTAAAAAATGTAGAAAATTAAGTATCTATTGCATATCAAATAGGCAAATAAATTAGGAATAGTTATAAAAAGGTGAACTCCTTAGCCACTACAAGACCTCTTGAACTACTTCATATGGACTTAGTTAGACCAACTCGAATGAAAAGCAGAAGAAATACTTTCGGATGCTTTTAATGAAGTCAAAAAATTAATTAAACGCATCCAGACTAAAAAAAACTGTCTGTAATTAAAATAAGACCATGGTACTGAATTTGAAAATAGCATTTTTGAGAAAATTGTAATGACCATGGATTATTACATAAATTTTCTACTCCTAAAACCCTTTAGAAAAATGGAGTTGCTGAGAGGAAAAATAGAGTTCTACAAGAAATGATCAGTGTTATATTAAATAGCTTAAAATTAGCTAAAAATTTATGAACTGAAGCTGTTAATACCACCTGCTACATTATTAATGGTGTGTATATAAAAGCAGGTAAAAATAAAATAACTTATGAATGAAATATTTTCATACCTTTGGAAGTAAGTGCTTCATTTTACGAAACCGAGAACATTTGAAAAAGTTTGAAGTAAAAATCGAGAAGGGTATATTTTTATGATACGCTCGAAATAGTAGAGCATATCGTTGGCTTTAAAAATCCCAAACTTCCTAATAATGTTTGTTGTCTTAAAAAGGTTTTGTATTGTTTAAAACAAGCCCTAAGAGTATGGTATGAAAAACTGACTAAATTTCTACTTAGTCAAAAGATTAAAATGGGGAATGTTGATAAAACTTTATTTATCATAAAATATAATGAAGATATATTGATTGTGCAAATATATATAGATGATATTATTTATGGATCAACCTATACTGACCTCTCCTCTAAGTTTACAGATTCAATAAAATCATAATTTGAAATGAGTATGGTTGGTGAGATAAATTATTTTCTTGGTCTCCAAGTGTGTAACACCCTGAAAATCGGGGGTCGTGTATAAACTCAACTCCCGAGTTTCAGACCGTCACTTATGCAACAAAAATGGTTATGATTCAATGTTGTCTGATTTAAAGCATTCACATGAGTAAAAGTATACAAAAACTGCAATTCATACTTCAGATCCAGTGATAAAAGCAAGCGGAAGACTAAACAATATATATATATCACTGTATGGAAAAACAAAGTAATCTCAACTGTCTCCAAAGTATGACTACATCTCTGAGTCTCATATACATGTAAATAGACAAAAGAATAAGTTCAAAATAGTCCCACTGAAGTCCCCCTCGATCCAGGTCACCTACGGGAAGCCGTCGTGATACTGCATATACGAGAACTCATCCTGGTCCTCGTCAATCTCCGGCTCCACCTCCTGGATCTCGTCATCACCTGCAACTACAACAGGGTCTGGTGGGTGTTGCAAACACCATCCCGTAACGTGGGAATGAGTGATCAACTCAGTGGAATCATAGAGCAAAGATTAGCATGTTCACAATTCAATCACGCGATAATAGTAAAGCAGTAAATCAGAAAAATCCTAATACTGTTATTAATGCAAGATGATATGACGTGATGTATGCCCTCACCGACGATCACCCTCATACGGCAACATCTTACGACCGCGGCATGCCACACTCCCTAGAGTGCTCCACATCTTCCAGGCACATGCAATGCTATGGTGATATGATTACCAAGTTGTTATTAATCCATTCAAACAGCAGGATTGGGAAACTAAGGTACTTCCCTTGTATCAATCCCAACACGGATCCTGTCTAGGGTCGTCACTCCTAGTAATCTCATACGATGTACATTTCGTAGGTCACTGCAAGGGCTGCCAGGGCTGTTGCTCGCACTCGTTGCACCGCTCCCCCATCACCTTATCAATACAGGCCTACTGTACTCTACTGCACGGAAGGGTCGTCGCCTCCCGTGAACTCAGAATACGCTCGCGGTCACTACAAAGGGCTCGTCGCCTGATCAGTGTAGGCCGACAGCTAGAATATAGTGTCCCATACCACCATAATCTGCTCACGAGTCAAGGTGCTCATTGGTCACTACGGGGAGGTTTGTGGCCCCAGCGTAGGCCGACAGCTCGACCACGGTGTCCCATACCACCATGCCCGGCTCATGAGTCTTCGTGGATCAAGGTACCACGGTTAATAGGGTTTACAATGGTAAGTTCAGTACCCTAGGTTCAAGCAGTTATGATACATACAAGGTGAACAAACATCGGCCAGTCGGGTTACTTGACGGGCTCGACTAGCGCGATCGCATCTCGAATTGAACGACATGAAGTGCGTAAAACACTTCGCGTGGCCTAACCACTGCCGCCAACTCTCAACACGAATCACATTCATCGACGCGTCGTTCGTGGCTATGACCAGTCAGCCACGAATTCGCTCGGTTACCGACTGCCTGGACTAAGTCAAGTCCCACACATCTATGGAATTACATTAACACTATAAAAAGGTATTGGAATTGAAATACATCATGTGAGCATGTTAGCACATGTTATAACATTCAACTTAAGCAAATCTTCAAGGCATACTTCCCATGCATATTCAACTTAAGCAAATCCTCAAGCACATACATTCCATGCATGTAATGAAATCATACATTTTGTCAACATGTAGAAAATCATTTAGGTCAGCATAATAATTGAAAAATCAATCACAAACTATCAAATAACATCATTTAATTCAATACATACTAATACAAGCATTTACACAAACACATACACTACACACTTAAGTCTACATATAGTATGTCGACCCAAAGTGTGCAACTAGGCGAATCTCTTCGCCAAACTAATTATGCACGCATTCCTAACTTCCTAATGCGACAACAAACCATGTCAATCACATCAGCAAAATATGAATGTAAACAGTACTTCCTACAAATGACTAAAATGCCCTAAATCTCATATTCTTCGTTAGCTTACGAAACGGGAAACGGAGAGCATTTTGTACATGTCAAACGGCGATGCCGTCAAGAATCTACTATTAAACGACATTGAAAGCGTTGGGAACCGTCAATCAAAGCGTCTAAAATCCTCACCTAGTGTCTTGTAGACTCGGGAATTGAAGCGGAGTGTATATGCTTCGTCTACGGCGAGTAAGGAGCCTAATACATAAGATCCATAAGCTACATCGCTATGGAAACAAGGAAAACTCAAATCAACAACTATTTAGAGTTTTTACTTACCTAGAATCGCTGTGGAATCGCCGGGAAAGCGGTAGAGGAGTGTTGCTTAAGCACGTGCAACACGTAGCACAAGTGGCAGGAAGAACTCTCCCACACTCTCACAATCTCCCACCTTTTTCTCTCTCCCAAGCTAGGGCTTCTCTCAAATTCGGATGGGAGAGAGGAGTGAGGGTTTCAACCCCTTTTATAGCCTAAAACATGCCCAAAATAGGCTTGGGAACAATGTTTACTTGGTGCCTAACCAAATCGGGGCCGTTTCGGTCCAAAAGGGCATTTCTGGAGGTCCCCTGGCCAAATGCGGTCGGACTTAAGCTCGTGTATACTGGATCTAGCACGCATCCAGATTTTAGGCCGGTAGGGTTCCCAGATCGCACGTGGCGGCCCAGTTTCAGTTTAACGGTCACCGCACCAAGATCAGACCTATAAGTCTCGTGATATGTAATAGAAATTTTTCCTGATCCAAGGATGTAATTTGGCTGTATTCTGACGGTCAGAATGCTTAATACTGATGCGTCAAATTTGTGTGCCAGATTTGAATTTGAAATTCCAACTGTCCCTATTCACACTCTCTTCGGTCCGGGCTCAATGAAATAGCCTGTGATCGTCAGTTGGACTTGATATTCGAAACGATTGCCAAGCCCAGCTAAGTGGTCATAACGGTCTAAGATGGTAGGCATCTGACTTACGACGCGCGGTCTAGATCTAATACAAAGTTTCAAGGAGGTCCCGAGAACAAACCGGCTTAGAGTTTGATCCGAGGCTTTAGAGCATTATAGCACCCTTGGTTCCACTCGCTTCGGGCCTCGTAGAACGTATTTAAAGTGATCAGGGACCATTTCCCAGCTATTCTAACGTTGCACTAGCTAACCTAGTCATATTTTCTAAAGGAATGAATTCTACGCAATTTCGGGTCGAGTTGGTACTCGAACCCAAGTATGGATTTTTCACGGGCGTTACAAAGTGAAATAGCTTAAAGATGGGATATTTATCTCTCAAATCAAATATGTTATGAATCTAGTGAAAAGATTTAGTTTTGAGAATGGTAAAAATTTTCAAACACGGGCTAAAAAACTTAAACTATCTGAAGATGAATCAGGTAAAAGTGTTGATTCTCGTCTTTACCGTGGCATGATCGGTAGTCTATTGTACTTAACAGCCAGCAGACCTGATATTTCTTTCTGTGTTGGCATATGTGCTAGATATCAGTCTAACCCTAAAGAATCTCATTTATCTATTATCAAAAGAATTATCAAATATGTTACAAGTACTGCTAACTTAGGTTTGTGGTATCCATATGATACATATCTACAAATAGTTGGATACACTGATGCTAACTGGGCAGGAAATATTGATGACAGAAAATTCACAAGTGGTGGATTCTTTTATATTGAAAACTGCCTTATTTCTTGTATGAGAAAGAAACAAAATTCAGCGTTGTTATCCACCGCAGAAGATGAATATATTACGGCAGGGAATGCTTGCAGGCAATTTATGTAGATGAAATGCATGTTAACAGACTATGGTATTGATCAAAACACCATGAATCTATATTGTGATAATACCAGTGCAATAAACATTTGTAAAAATCCTATTCAACATCCTCACACAAAACACATTGACATACGATATTATTATATTCGAGAATTAGTTGAAGACAAGACTGTTATGCTTGAATACATTCATAGTGAGAAACATCTTGCAGATATTTTGACAAATTCCCTAGACAACATCAGATTCTCTAATTTAAAACATGACATTGGATTATGTTGCATTAATTAATTATGTTATCTTTAAATAATTTTTTCTTTATTGTATTTTTATTAATATTTGTATAATAGAAGAATTGCAAAATTGTAAAAATTTTGGGTTGTTTGGTCAACGTATAGCTAACCGACCAATTCGGCCAGCCAAGCAAGTGCTCAGGCTAATTGAATTACGCATGGAATAGGTGAAAAGGGGGAAAAACCTCAAATCACCTCATTTCCACTTCTTTCTTGGCTAGTCGGTACTTCCTTCGGCCGAATCCATCACCCTAGCTTCCTAGTAAGTAGTTTATTTGCACTTTTCTTCTAGATTTAAGTTCTTTATTGCATTTTATTCAAGTATTTTGCATTTATCTTGATTCTAAATATTTCTTTTTGGTGAGTTTGCTTTAAAATTTGATCTTCTCAAACCATCCCCCATTTTTCTATTCCTTGCATTTTTTCTCCATGGAACCGTGATACAAGCGCACCGTACATAGACCTCATTCCAGTTCCTCTTCCACTCCAATCCTCAACTTGTGCGGACCATATGTGCACTGAGGATGATCTGGAGAATGTTTGGAAATTCCACTCTTGGAGCACTATTATTGAGTGATCGGTTAATCTTGATCACATCACTCAATATGGTCTCTTTGAACTTCTCTTCGAGGTAGGATGGGAGAAAATTTTGAAGTGGGGCGACTTACTGGTCCATCACATAAAGGGATGTATGCATCCATTAATGAAGTTTCTTCTGATAACTTAACATTTAATATTCAATTTATGGAAGAAATTATCATTGTAACACCCTCCATCATATTGTCCGATATAGACATTGACATGGCTGATGATGGGGTACCTATTCCTACTCTTTTTGAAGATATGAATAATTCAGAAAGAAATTATCTTACTTAGATGTTATGTGGTTTTAATGCCGAATGACGGTCCGGTAACTCTCTCCCCACTTATAATTTAGTTCCAAAATACTGCGTTCTTCATCGCATCTTCACATATAATGTCTATCTTATGGCAGGGAATAAGACTGACCTTACTCCCTTCATGATGCGTGTCATGTATGTTGTTGCATCCGGTATTCATATTTATCTTCCATCTTGATTTCTTTCTTGATTATTCAATATCGTCTTCATCCATGTTATGACTCCATTCCTTCTACATTCATCATGACTTTCTTTGCTTTATGCTTTAATGTTCAAATTCCCACGATCATAGCACTGAAATTCGAACTCCCATTTGGAAATGCAAATATGAATATGATGCGATTAAACCCGCATCCCGAGCAACTAGGCAATTAAGAGAAAGAAGCTCGTGAAGATGACGCGACATGGACAACATTTTTTTCGGTTTAGATGAGTCATGAGACACGAATGATTTTGATTTCCAACCTTCACAATTTGCTAATAGATTGGAGAGTTTAGAGAAGAAGGTGGACGCTTTACAAGTATCACAGGACTTACTCCATTAAACTCAAAAACATCACATGTAGTATGTTAAAAAGTACTTTCATCACTTTAACAGGAGTTTGAGGATTAATGGTCCTGAGATGCCTGCACCATCCTCCTCTGAATCAAAATGATTTAACATTTATGATTTGTAATAACTCTTTATTACTCCTTGGATTTTCTGCACACATACTTGGATGTTTCTCTTCAGACTACTTGGATATTGTCTTTATTCATTTGGATGATTCTATCATTAATATTCTTTATGACATTATCTTTCATATTTATGCCTTCTATTAATATATTTCTTCATTTGTCAACTCCTGACAAAAGGGGGAGAGATTATGATATCCAAAGATAATTTTAATTGATGTGTGATATGAATTTTTTTTTTCTCTCTGACATGATATGGGATTATAATTACTTACATTGTGAAAAATTGCATATATATATCTTTGATTAAGTACTCAGGGAGAGTTACTAATGCATATTCTAAGGGGGAGCATCAAGTAAGAACTTCAAGATATGATACTACAGGTGGTGTACAGATGATGAAGTAGAGTATATTTTAGTATGGTGAGTTTGTGAGATGTTGTAATGTTGTATGGTGAGTTGTGTATGCTTGTGTTTTGTCATGAAATTGACAAAGGGGGATATTGTAAGTGCTTATACTTAAAGCACAGTTAGAAGTGTCAAATTTCATAGTCCCAAATGGATCACAAGCACTCATGAAGATGTTCTTCGACTCATGAAGACTACATAAAGGTTGGATCCACATCTCAAGGAAGACTCATCATTGTAAGCTTTAAATTGTCTTGGTTCAAATTTTGAAGCATCTGTGTGTGTCAACCATCAGGTGGTATAACCTTTAAATGACCTTAAGTTAGGTGTATTTCACATGGTATCATAATGAACATAATTATACGTAAAATACACTGAAGTTAAACTAGCCCGACTTCTGGTTCGGCCAGCCTAACTACATTTGGCTAACCCAACACATTTCGGGCAAGCATACAACATGATAAGAATTTTATGCATCAAGTTTAGCCAGCCCGTAGTGTTCGATCAAATTTTCAACAACATTTGATTTTCGGATCTCAGGGAGATTCGGCGAGCTGAATTTTGGCTTGGGTCAGTCGAATTTTTGAAAGATCTTATCTCACGAAATCTGAGTATCATTGGAATGATATTGTTGGAATTTGGCCAGCCGAACCGAAAATCAGGTTAGCCGAATTTTCAAGACTTTTAGCTATAAATAAAGGCCTTCTCTCATTCATTTCAATAACGAAAACTTATGAGCAATATACTCAAGCAAGGAGAGAAAGTCAGGGCCATCTTAAGTTATTTGTATGGTAATCTTATATTAATTTAGCTTATTCTATTCTCTTTGCTCAAGTTAGTCTTAATCATTTTCAATGGAGTAATCCATAATCTACTTGAGAATCAGAAAATTGAATTTGCAGCATTTGGGTTTTGTTTATTGAAAATACATTAGATTCCTATATTCTTTTTGAGTTGAACACATATACAACTTCATCAACATTGCAAGAAAGAAGATCGCTGCAATCATGTTACAGTTACATCTTCGACTCGACATCAGAAGATAAGTAATGTACTTTCATTTATTGTCTTTTATTTTTTCTGAGATAACCCAAAAATCTCAGCGGATTGTTTTGTGGTAAGCCTGTGAAAATCACAAAGTAATAGCTTGTGAAAATCACAAGAACTGTATTAGGTTATTAAGATAAACCTATGAAAACTTTGAAATAGTGAAAACTAAAATTACGAGGGTAGTAATTTTGGGATTAGAGTAGGTGTGGGGTTAAGCGTCGAACCACTATAACTCCTTGAGTAGTGGTGGTAAATGTTTATTTATTTATTGCTTTTCTTGTGATTGATCGCCTCTTGCTAAGTTTGGTATTTTGATCTCAAAGACGTCATGAAATAAGGTTGTCCTACCTAAATCTTTTAGGTAAAGGTTGTCCTAAGAACTATTTGAAATCAAGATTTCAATACTCTAAGAAATTGAGAATATTTGTTTTATTATTCCACATTATATTGAAACATTTTGTATTATCCTACTCACACCCCACCCCCCCCCCCCCCCCCCCCCCCCCCCCCCCCCCGCCTCTCTAGGACATTTATAGCTCGTCCTTTCAAAATATTGCGGTCATTGAAGATCGCGTGCAACAACATGTCCGTTGACTTTGATGAGACTCGTCAACTTTACCTAAGCCGTGATCGGCCATAAAATGAGGATTTGGTCACGTTCATTAAGTCTCATATAACACTTTATCAAACTGTGTGAAATCCAGTGAAGTCAAAAAGAAGTTGGCCGATTTGGAGTACGTGACCATCGACCGATCTCTCACATGGATTGACAGCTCCTCTGTAGAGCTCGTGAGCTAACATGCTTCATGGACCAAGAGGCAAAAGTTGGTGAGGGAGGCGAAAGCCTTGGTCGCAAAAAGATTTTAATTGCTCAAGTTGACCCACTTATGACCATCTGACTTACCAAATCATTTTTTCCTTTTTATACTTATTTTAATTATCATATAATCAACTAACCCTTATTTCAGGGTTTTTATTCAAACGAACTACTTATTTTACTAACCTGGCTCAATTCGATTCCTAATAATTTCCCATAGTGAAGGAAAGCGATGTTTTAAGAAGCGGCTGTTTATAATAGCCCTTACAATCTTCCCATCCATACCCCTAAGGTCATAGGCTCCTCCTTTGAGGATTTGTCCAATAACATATTGTAACAACCCCAGTCCTTTAGTTATACACGCTTCATGGGGAAAGTAGTGAACGCCTAGAGACATAGAAAATAGATTACCTTCATCCCATTTAAGGTAGAAGTATTGAATTTCGGGGATGAAATTTTGTTTAAGGGGGGTAGATTATAACACCCCGTACGTTTCAGTACTTGGATGTTACCAGGAAGACCAAATTCAGTATAAGCACAATATGATGTATTTGAACGTTCGCCCTCATCTTGGCTTGATCTAATGGTTGGGATAGACCAACCCATCCATCTGTTAATTATTAAGAGAAGTCGTCACATCTTTTAGGATATAAGTTACACCACCTACTATTTAGTGCATCCTTAGTAGCTCAAATGGTAATCCACACCTAAGCCCTAGACCCAAGTTAGATATGACCAATGGGATAACACTGGTCCAAAGAACAAGTCATCCACCCATTGATTTCCAAAACAAGTCATCACGTTATCCCTAAACCTATTTCAATCATCTCATTAGACAAATCGAATCATTCATCAGGCCCTAGGAACCACTCAGGATTAAATTTAGGATTGAATGGTTGAAAAGGGCTATAAACCCTATTATTAATGCCCACACGGATAGCTATTGGACTCACAAAACCCTTAATGTGCAAATGGGAATCGATCTAACCATTAGATCAATAAAAATCCATCTATCCTCAGCCTTAGAAATGGGTGTGGATGATACTTGACTAGACTATAAGAATTAGCCCTTAAATCCAATCGTTGTCTTTCAAGATGGACTATCCTAAAATAATTTTTAGACCATTACATCACCTAGAGAACTGCATTGAACCTTATGAGGCTTAATTTTAGGAACCTAATTGAGGTAAAACGTCATACAATGTCTTATTAGATTGATTTAGTTATGGAAAATCGGTTTCAAGACTCAAGTCACTAAATTCACTATTCCTTAGGCTTACAAACAATATTTGGGCAATCCATACCCATAAATCACCTCAATGGACGGATTAAACTGTCTACTGTCAATATCAAACTCCAAGGATCACTAATGGTCAGGTTTGGAATTGATCAGATCATCGGTTGGATAGAAATCATAGTTTTAACCCACAAATAAACATTGTGTGACCCATCTAATTAAAATAATATTAGTTTAAAATAAATAGTGGTCTTGGGTGGCTCACTAGCTAGATGAACGGTTCTAATCACGGGTGTGGACCACATACCACCTCGAATCAATGATAACTAGTGCTTAATGGCCATACTCTTGATGATATGACCCACATAAGCCATGGATCTACCTCATTCTTTGTATTGAGTCCTAATTTGAGTAAATAAAACAAACGAATGGCCCAGATTTATCAAGATCATCATTGTGGGCCCCACACGAGTGTGGATGCATACTTAAGATGCGTGCACCCACAGTGCACCAGGCCTCAGACCCGGTCAGAGGAGCACTGACCCGCGCTCGTCTAAAAAAGGAGAATTTCTCCTTCCTTTCGCTTGGCAGAAGCCAAACCAACACCGTCCGTTCTCACTGTTGGTGGCCCACCATCAAAGTAGACCTCGACGATCTGATCTGTCCATCTTGTAGGGGATTTAAAACCTACTAGAGCCATGCCTAACCCACTCATTGGATCACACAGGTGCACCCACAAACACAGGTGCAAGAGGGCTGTGCACAACCACATTTTCAAAAATGGAAGGAAATTCGTTCCTTCGCCTTTCCACGCTAGCAATCTGCGTGAAACCCTCTCCTGGGATCTTAGCCGTTCATTGAAAATCCATCCCAACCCTCCAAAATAGGGCGTTCCCTAGCTATAACTTGAGATTTTCTTCCGCCGCCGCTGTAAAGTGAAATTAAACCCATTAAGCTAAGGTGTTAATCGCCGTTCTTTTGGAAGGTCCCACGATGATCCTAGGGCTTATCCACACTGTCCATGCGCATTAGATCACGTGATTGGCTATCTGTTGAAGTCCCAGCATTATCGTCCAAGTCATCTTCTCCGTTGGTTGAATGAACCCACCAACATTATGTGGGCCCCATTGTTTGATCTGGGACGATCATTCGATGGGCCATGGCATTAGAACTATGTCGTGGCCCTAGATTTCATCCATGTAAGTTGGATCGAGTGTGCGATCTTAGATCTCTATTAGCTTGAAGACATTAAACCGCAATTAATCCAGGGGATTAGTTGCATTAAAAAAATGATTGAGAAGACCTATAAAAGATGCCAGCTAGGGCAACCCATTCCAAAAAAAAAAAGAGGAGAGAAAAGAAAAGAAAAGAAAAGAAAAGAAAAGGAAGAGAAAATGAGAGAGAGAGAGAGAGAGAGAGAGAGAGAGAGAGAGAGAGAGAGAGAGAGACCGCCGTCCTCTCTGCTCGCTGCCACGCCAAGCTGCGAACTCGGTCAGCCTGAGTTGGGCTCGAGTTCGTGCTAAGCTCCGTCCTAGTCAGTTGATGAGAAGAGGAAAGGAAGGAGCAGGGAGAGATATGTGAGAAAGGGGTCGTTTCTTGTTGTCCGTTGCTGTGTCGTGCTGGGTCACGGACTTAGTCGAGCCACGGTTCGAGTCGAGATTCTTCCCACCTAGAGAGAGTGAAAGAAGAACCAGAGAGAGAGAGAGAGAGAGAGAGAGAGAGGGAATAGGTAGGGAGAGAGAAGAAGAAAGAAAAACGAGAGAGAGATGATGATGATGATGATGCTGCACGGAGTTGCATCTATGGCTGCTACACGCTCCAGGATCTGTTGGATGTTCCAGCGTTAGAAGAGAGGAAAGGGGGATAGAGGACGTTGATGCTGGGTGTCCTAGCAGAAGAAGAGGAGTGAGAAAGAAGAAGAGGAAGAAGAAGAGAGAGAGAGAGAAGGGAGGTTAGGGTTGTTGTCTAATCAAGATCGAGTCGACTCAGTTTAAACCGAGTCTGACTGGGTCGATTCAGGCATGGGCCTAGTCTAAACCTAGCTACGAGTGAAAGAAAGAAGAAAAGAAAGCAAAAGAGAAGAAGAGGGAGAGGAGAAAGGAAGAAGAGAGGGAGTTGGACTTTTGGTGGCCGCCAAGTTGACTCGGTTGAAATCGAGTCCTTCCAAGTCAGCTGGGTCGAGTTATACATGGGCCTAGCCTAGGTCTAGCTGGACGTTCCAGTAAGAGGTGAGAGAGGGGGAGTGAGAGAAAGAAGAAAATGAAGAAAGAAAGAAAGGAGTGTGGTGAGTCAATTCAACTTCTTGAAATGATTAACCCTAATATAATGCAATTAAATATTTAGTCATCTTGTTAGTGTAAGTATGTGAATGATGTGCAAGTCATTTTCGTTGAGAGGGATAAACCATTTCAAATCGGTCCAGATCTAAGTTGACTTGGATTTTTGGTAAACAGACCCTACACCATCTAGAATGTTCATTATAACTAATTAGTGGCTAATTTAGGATTTGAGATTACACATTTTCTTGGATTTAAATTACGCTTTAATTTTGTCTAGTTGTGTCAATTTGAATCTAACCCGGATACACATTGGGAACCTTAATCACTTAGGTGCATTCGAATCTATTCTACCCTAACCATTGACATATGATAATTTAGGTTCATCGAGTGTTTTGAGTCCTTTAATGATCTCTAACCAAGCAAGAAACACATCTACGTTTTAAGATGAGGACTCACCCTTTGAGCTTCTCACTTAAATTCATTAATCTAGATAAGTCTAATGCCTTGATTTCTCTCATTAAATTATTTATCTTACTATATGAATACACTAATCTATTGCACACTTGATTCTTGTGTTAGATAATGAAAATATCTCTTTAATTTTGGTAAGCATAAATGATTGATGATAATATGCTATCTTTAGTTGTACATATGCTAATTAATTATATGATTGTCGTCTGTGATTAAGTTATGTAATGAATGCAACCTGTCATGAATTCACCATCTTGAGGTCCATATTTGAGTTATGCAACTTGGATCTCACATCTGCCTTACATGGCTTAGATCACACTTTGCCTTACATGGCTTGGACCGCATATTTTCCCTACATGGCTTGGATAATTTATTTTCCCTTCATGGCTTGATGGAACATTGACTTACATTTGTGGCTTATTGGTTATATTCGCATATCTTGTTGTTTCCTAGCCATCTTGCAGTGTTCAGTCGCATTGTGATTTCTGGGTGAAGTAGGTATTTTCGTAGCGATTTTCTAGCTATCTTACGGTGTTCACGTGTGATATGATTTTTGGGTGGTCTAGGATTTGTATGTTATTTATCTTTTCATCTTATGATGTTCAGTCATACCATGATTTTCAGGTGGAGCGGGTTTTCGCTTAACGATTTCTTAGCCATCTTGCGGTGTTTACGTACGATATGATTTTCAGGTGAAGTAGATGTTTGTATGTTGTTCTCTCTTCATCTTGCAGTGCTCAGTAATATTATGATTTCCAGGTGGAGCGAGTGTTCGCTTAGCGATATGCTAGCCATCTTGCAGTGTTCATGTACGATATGATTTTTGGGTGAAGAAAAAGTTTAAAGCTTAATTTTCTAGCCATTTTACAGAGTTTGTAAGATTGATTATTTGACTATCTGGACACGTCCCCTTTCATTACAATTTCTATTACATTTCCTTAATGTTGAAATTATGTTGACTGACTTATTTCTGAATATATGATTATGATTTTGAATTACGTTGTTTAATATGTCTCTTCTCATATATTGTGATTTATGTTAGATTATGAATGATGTGTGTAATCTTAGAGGGTGCTCCTCACTGTGATAGCTATTGATGTTATCAAACCGTAACAGTTGATGCAAGTGTAAAGTGAGTCGATGTCGTTCACTGGGTCGCTAGAGCAGATCAGGTAGCTGAGGAGCTAGATAGGGTCCCTACGACCCATGTTGTAATACCCGTATCTTAATCCGTACTGTTCCGTCAACTCCCGCGATCCTTTCCGTCGAATTTCGACAACTTACAACTGATAATCGACATTTGCGCGTGACCTTAAGTCGTGTCCTGTAGATTTGAATCGGCTTAATCCGAGACTTGTACCATTGCGACCGCATCGTCGCCGCGGTTCCGACGCCCTGACTCGCTCACCGATCCGATACCCTGGCAGGGAGATGCAGACCCGCGTTTAGTTCGAGAAAAAACACCGCGCATTGCAAATCCTAAGAGAATCTCTACAACAGTCCCATCCATCCCATCATTCAATCCCATCAATCACCTTATGTCAAGTACAAAGCAATCAATGCTTTCTCTCTCCAAAGTCAACTTTTTCTCACCCTCTCTCTTACACCACCTTACACGTCAAGTACCACATCCATCACTCAGCTCACCCTTTCACCCATCACACCCATCCCTCATCTCTCTTACAACTTTCTCTCTCTCTCTCTCTCTCTCTCTCTCTCTCTCTCTCATTCTCAACACATTTCCAAGCAATATTTCCAAGAGAGAGAGAGTGGTGCATGTCCAAGCTCTCTCATATGAGAGAAAAATGATTTTTGGTGGCCCACCTTTTCATTCCAAAAGCTTTCATCCTAGCCATCCATTTCCTATCTCCACCATCAAAGTGAAGCTCTATAAGACCGGCTTTCCAACGGACCGAGAAGATCAAGCGGTGGGTGCTTTAATAGGATAGTTTTTCATGTTTTTAAGATGGACCAAGTGAGGCTTACCGATCAATGGTATGGATCTCACTTTAGACCCTAAGATGTGGTCGATGACCCATCTTGATCATCAATATCATTTCATAATGGGACCATTCTCTATGGACTCCATCATGATGTTTACCTTCCTAGCTTGTATATGGGTCATCTAGACCGTCTATTTTCATGGAGAAGGGATCTCTGCCATTGGATTTCAATTTTTATGGGCCCACATGTTGTGGGATCCACTTGATTTATGTTGTAGATCATGGAAGGGAGGGCCCATAGTGCCGGGGTCCCTCCATCACACGCGTCCCACTCTATTTCTCTCTCTTTCTCCCTCTCTTTTTCTTGTGTGTGATGTAATGGCCGTGTGGCCCACTTGGATGGACCCCACCATGAGGCATGTATTAGGTCCAAGACATTTTTAGGTGGGGCCCACTTTATTTGTGTTGTGCCTCACCGCCTTGCCATGTGGTGGCCCACCTGAGTAGGGCCCACCTTAAATGTCCCTGTGCGCCAAAACGTCCAGCATCCCCTGGATGCTGGACTTAAAACAAATATGAGCTTGATTTCAAGCTTATTGGATGGGCCACTTGTATAGGCCTCACCTTGATGTGTGTATTCAATCCAAATCGTCCATCCTTTTTCCCAACTCATTTTAGGCGTTGAGCCGAAAAATGAGGTTGATTCGAGTATCTGGTGGGCAATAGTTTTAAAAACAGTATCATTACCGTTGAAATCTACCCAGATTTTTCTACACACCAAAATAGGCCCAATATTGGGCTTGATATGTTGGTTATGGACTATGGGAACCAATGGCTGGGGTGGATCCGTCCAACACGGGCCCCATGAGTGAAAAACCATGGAATTTCAGGTTTTCAAAAAAAAAAAAATATATATATATATAAGAGGCAGCGCCTGCTGCTACTGCGTGTATAGGCGGACGGACAGGGACCCACGGTCCCAGCCGTGGGCCCCACCATGATGTATGTTTTGTATCCATTCCGTCCATATGATGGGCCCCTACCTGAAGCAGGCCCCACCCAAAAATCAGCCTCATTCAAGGCTCAGGTGGCCCACATAAGAGGAAACAGTTGTGATTTAAAGCCTACCATTGAAACCCATTTTTGGGTCCACAGAAGTTTTGAATCAATATGAAATTTGTTTTTACTCTTCATTCAGGTCTACGTGACCTTATGAACGGATTGGATGGCTTACAAACATTATGGTGGGCCCCACATGGGACCCACAATGATGTATATACCTTACTTCCACCGTCTAGGCGGACGGTGGGAGCCCACTATGATGTATGTGTTCCAGTCACGGAGCCCACTATGATGTATGTGTTCCAGTCACACCATCCAGCGGACGGTGGGACCCCCTCATGTGTGTTGTATTCATGTGGTCCATCTATATGGGTCCATCATAATGCATGTGTTGCATCCAAGCCATCCATCCAGTTGGGAAGCTCATTTTAAGGCTTGAGGTAAAAAAAAAAGAGTCAGTTCTATGGTTCAAGTGGGCCCACCTTGGTATGTGTATAGGGCCCATGTTGATTTATTTGTGGCCATTCATTGAGGCCCACCTTGGTGTACATATAAGGCCCATGGGATTAGGCCCATTTAACATATATAAGGCCCATGGGATTAGGCCCATTTGACATATATAAGGCCCATGGGATTAGGCCCATTTTGATGTATTCCAAGGCCGTAGGTTAAGGCCCATTGTGATGTACTCTAAGGCCCATAGGTTATAGCCCATTGCAATGAACATCAGGCCTATTAATGCAGCCCACTTGCTTGGTAACCAGAAGGCCCATGTGATATGGCCCATTTGATGTATTTAAGGCCCAATGGGAGGTACCTAAGGTCCATTGTAGTGTGTGATTCCTCCATGGTGTGTGTAATGATGTTTTTATGGCGGGTCGTGCCTTAGGAGCAATGATGGTTTAACGCCTACATTGTAAGTACAATATTGGTTAAATATCAGCATTGTATCTCTCCTTAGGGCCCATTGATAATCCCATACTAGTTGTGTATAAGCCGTCTAAGCTCATCTGCATCATAAGAGTAGTCCATTACTTTATAATATGCTTAGTATAATCCCATGACTCATTCCCATATGCATCATATGTATGCTTGATATGAGTAGTGATTGATCATAACATTCACCATTGGGCGGACCATTTACGAGACTCATTATAAGATAGAGTGCCCCACATGATCGCGTAGTATGCGCTGGATTACTGCATGATTTGACGGTGTGATTCATGCATCTCACATACGTGTGACTTGATCATTTCACGCCCTAGCGACATCAGGGCCATGGCTCCACAAGCACATCGTGGATGGCCGTATCGGATACCGAAAATGCTTAGTTCTAGCACTGTGGGCACTTAGGATGTCCTTGGGTGAAAGTTTCAAAACCTTTTTGGTACCAGGAGTTGCTCAAGCGTCTAGACCGAGTGGATACACGAGCGCCCAAGTGCTGAATACCAGTAGGCCGCATCTCTCACTGTGTCGTGGTATGTTGGTAGGGGGTGTGGCCTAATCCGCCTGAGTGAGGGGGCTATAAACTAGGCTGAGTTTGACCAGCTCGTAAATGAGTCCGCTATCGACGAGTCGGGTAGGTATTGATAGACTACTGGTCAGGCAGATTGTGAGGTCTATTCTACTTGCTTGACTGTGCAGCTAGGGAGGAGGCAGTCACTGCGAAGTGTATTAGACCCCGGTGATATCCAGAGAGGAACTGTACCGATATGTGTACTTGATGAGTACCGACTTGCTTAAATTATATTTCGCATATGACATTCGGCTATGTAAGCCTCACATTGCATCGGTGTGGTCGATGACATTCATGTCTCGCATCGCATGGCCTTAGTATGGCCGATAACATTCATGCCTAGTATCACATAGCCTTGGTACGGTTGATTTTATTCATGGATTTATCACATAGTTCCGCATTACTCTGATATTGTACACTTGATGCTTGCCTTGCGCACACACTTACACCACCCTCTAAGCTTTTGTAAGCTTATGCACGACAGTTGCGTGCAGGTAGCATTGGAAAACAGTAGCGCTGAGGCAGGAGTGCGCATCTGGCTATTTTAGAGTTTTTGATCACCTTGTATTTTTCTTTTCCGCATTGTACTTAAAGTTTTTGATATAGTGGATATATGGTGATGTTGTATTATAACTTGGTTATGCTCCATTACAAAAAAAATCATTCTGAAAATTCTCTTTGTAGGATCCCAGGATTGAAATCTAGCATATAATTGCCAGGAGCCGAGAATGGAGCACTACGGAGGTTGTCGGCACCGGATTCGGCGATCGAGATTCTTGTGAATTCGATTTTCGGGTTTGGGGCGTGACACATGTTGAGTTTTATCATTAGGCGATAGATTTCTATTTTTTATTTAATGAACTTTGTTATTTGGGATTGTACAAGTCCTGTATGGCCACTACATTTGGATTTTTATTATGGTTGGAATATTTTTATACAATACATGGTTTACTCTAGTTGCGTTTGCTGCTAACTCTAATTAATGATAAGCGGATCAAATTTACACTGAATTTTATAGGCTAACACTCGAGTTTTTGGAGAACGAGTCATATACTCGGGTTCCAAAAATCGAGGCATTACACATATGCCTGCCTTGAAAGACTTTCCTTTCACTTTTTTGTTATATGCCCATGCCACGGCCGCTTTGTTGGCAATGATAAAGTTTACAGCTCTAATAAGGACCTCATCCAACTCCTTAAGCTTGGCCATCATTGCCTCTGTGAACTTTGGAGGGGTTAACTAAGCTTGATATGCAGTTCGTAGTAATGGGACAACAATTTTTAAGGGCAGGACTACATTGTGTCCGTAAGTTAATGTAAATGGACTAGCCCCAGCATTGGTACGAGGCGACATTTTGTAAGCCCACAGAGCCTCAGACAATTTGGTATGCCATTCTTGAGAACTTTCTAAAATCATTTTCCTCAGGATATTCTTGATTACCTTATTGCTAGCCTTGGCCTGTCCGTTAGCCTGGACATAATATGGGGTTGAATGTAGATTTTTGATGCCATATCTATCGGTCATTGCTCACACTTCCCTGGTAAAGAAAGTTGCACCTCGGTTCATGGTAATGGACTTTGGTATCTCAAAACAATGGATAATATTAGTTTCAATAAAATCAAAGATTTCTATATGGCTAGTTTTTCTCATAGGCTTTGCCTCTACCCATTTCGAAAGTAATCGACCACTACAATGATGAATGAATCCATGCGAGTTGAGGGTGGGTGAATCTAGCTGATTAAGTCGATCGTCCATCCTCGAAACGACCATAGTTTTATTATGGGAGGTATCTCGGTCGCAAGCACATGTTGAATGTAACACCCCGTACTTTTTAGTACTCGGGTGTTATTGTGTCACCCAACTTAGTATGAACACTAACCTAGCTTACTTGAACGGTCTCCCTCATTATAGTCTAAATGTAACTGTCAAAAGTAATCCCCACCTATATATCAAGCTATCAACCCATTTCTATTCACGATGGATCATCGCATCGTTAGATAAACCTATTTTAGGATTTCAGTTTCATAGATAGACAAATCTAATTGACAATCTTAGAATTAGAGTCTTAACCACGAGATCCACCGCTCCTTAAATCTATAACGTCCTGTCGGTTGTTCTAATACCTAATTTCCCTAATCCAACCATTGGATTATAAAATAAATCTTTAGGTTGTACTTAGACAATCTTAGAAACCACTAAAATTGTTCAATGAGGACTATGGCAGACCCTGACCTTAAGTCATCTTAAAGTTTGATCTAATTCGCCAAGATCCATCGTTATCAGGCCTACGCACTCAAGTTCACAACTCACTATTTGATCATCCTTACCACAGCTTCTGATAATTGAATATACCATTGAGATTCATTTAAATAGGCCCCAAGATCACTTTAACCGATGATGTTTAGATTGGGAGTAATTTGACCATACAATCGACATAAATTCACAATAAAACATAATCATCACTAGGTGTGGCCCACCTAGGCCTTAAATCTGCCTCATCCTTTGGGTTGGCCCCAATTTGAGTTGACAAAACAGATGGAAGGAGTAAATTAGCTGAATTGAACCCTAGATTGATAGATCCACCATCCATCTAATCTACAATTAATATCGAGAGATCTAACACTTGAATACTGCAATTAAATTGCCTGATCGATAGGAATGTCAGTGAGGATCATCTAAATTGGACTAGGGACCACTCAGAATCAAATTTAGGGTCAATCTGACTGTCGAATTAACTTGAATCAACAAAATAACTTGAATTGATTGAGTATGGCCCACCTAAGCTTTGGATCTGCCCTTTTTTCAGCTGAATGTCCTAATAGGGCCCACAGAACTAGATGAAAGGCATGGATCTGTCAAACTAGCCCTGTGGCCCCACTTTGGGCCGAGCATGTGCACAATGCACAAGCACTAGCATTACACCAGAACATCAACCACGGTCAACTTGGGTTGACTCGACATTCCAAAGGAGGAAGGATCCTTCCCTCCTTTCCCGCTCATGCCAGTTTTAAATGCATCGTTACCGTCTAATCATCATCTGGCCCACCAAGACCAGCCACCTGAGTGATCTGAACCATCCATCGTGTTGAACAGGTTGTCCCAGCCAAAACTACGTAGGCCCTGCATGTGATATCGCATGTTCTTGCACAAGAACACTAGCATAAGAAGACTCGCACATGCAAAAGTTTTTAAAAATGGAAACCCGTTTGCTTGCCTTGCTGGTAATCTGCCTGCGCCCCTCATCCTCTATCTCGATCGTTCAATCCTGAGAAATCCTAGCCCTCCATGTAAGGTAACACGGTTTAGGGCTCTCTTCCATAGCCAAAAGAAAATAATGGCTGGTTTTACAATATCGGCCATATTAAGAAGTGATTTTTAACAGATCAAATCCTAGCTGCTCATTGTCCATCAAAGGGTTATGAGGGAACAAGGGTGCTATAAAAATGGAGAGAAAATTCCTCTCCACCCGCCTTTTTCAAAAACCCTAAAAACTCCATTTTCTCCTTCCTTTGAACCCACCAACCAAACGACGTCCGAGCTCCATTCCATCCATCCTCCAAGCTCCCTATAGTCCATCAGGGCTGTTCGGAAGAAGGAAAATAGAGAAAAACCCATTGAGCTTCATTCTCCCATTGATGCCTATACCTTCTTCCTTGTTATTTTACCACACTGAGTCGATGCAGTTCGAGTCTAGTTACGTTCAGACTCACGGTTGGGTGTCTCTAGAGAAGAAAGAGAAGAGAAGAAAGGGAAGACGAAAGAAAGGAGGGCGAGCTGCTGATCACTGTTGCTCGCTGCATGGTGCCGCACCACCTTCCGACTGTCCAAGTTAGGCTCGAACTTGGAGAGAGTTGGGGTGGCTAGTAGCCCCGAATCTGGAGAGAGAGAGAGAGAGAGAGAGAGAGAGAGAGAGAGAGAGAGAGAGAGAGAGAGAGAGAGAGAGTTTGAGAAGAGAGCGTGTGTGTTTGTGTGCATGTTGCACCAAACTCGGGCCAACCGAGTTATTGGTGCAACTGCCTGAGCTGCTGGGTCAAACTAGCCAGGTTGGGCTTCGTTTGGGTCAAGTTCAGGTCTCGTTTGGTCCAGTAGGAGGGGGAGAAAGAAAAAAGAATAAAAGAGAGAGAAACAATAGAGAGAGAAAGGAGAGGAGAAGGGTAAGTCAGTTAGGGGCTGCCATCGAGTCAGGGTTGGAATGGGGAAGTTGTAGTTCGTGTATGGGCCTTGCTGGGGGATTTTCAACAGAGAGAAAGAGAGAAGAAGAATGAGAAGGGAAGAAATGGAGGAAGAAAAAGAAGAAGAAGAAGAAGATAAAGGCAACGGAGGTGGAGTGCTACCGAGTTAACTCGGCTCAAACTCACCCGAGTCACGAGTCTGGGCAGAGTTAGGACGGGTTTGATAGCCATTGCTGGACCTTTTCCCAGCCAGGTGAAAAATGAAGAGAGAGAGAGAGAGAGAGAGAGAGAGAGAGAGAGAGAGAGAGAGAGAGAGAGAGAACTGATCAGGTTGAGAGCCCGACTTGTTATCGAGTCTCAAGTCAGTTACTTCCCTGCGTTGTGAAGTCAATGAGTTATCGACTCAATACATGCTCATGTTGCAAAGGATCGAATCCGATTGGGTTGAGTCCACCTCAATTCACCAACCCCAGAAGTTAACTCATGACGTCATCAAGCTGGGAACGATTGTCAAGTCGTTGGTTCGAGCTACCGAGTCGACTAAGGTGAATCCATGCTTTTTCTCCCTATCGAAATGTTTTCAATTACGGTTATCATTGTTACCATTTCTATCATTATTTGGATTATTAATATTAGATATGAATAGCCTTTAGTAAATTATCTATACTGATATTAGTTATTACATATAAAAATTATCATTATTAAATATTAGTATTTTATTTTGTCATTATTAAATATTATCATTGATGTTAGAGCATACTATTTATTTTCATCACAATGATTATTAATGTCACGTTAGCTAATATTAAGTATATTGTTAATAATAATGGTTGTTTTGAAATCATTAATATTATTAGCATTACGATTGACTGTAAATCAATTAGCATTCAAATCCTAAAATCTAAGCCTAGGACTAAGCTCTAGGTTGAAACCCTAATTCTACATAAAAACCCTAAAATTAAGTAATCCAAATCCTAGGTTATATTAATTTTGACTATAGATACTTTGTAGAACATTGATCTCATGTACAACTTCACAATCCATGGAAGGATTCAATTCTAAGGGTGCACGCAGTTCCTAGCAATATCAGTTGATGATTCGACACATAAGGTGATGATTTCTTCCCCTTGAGCTTTTCATTTTTTCATTAGCTTAAGTGATAGTTTATGTTTTAATTTTGGTTGATAATTGATATCTCTATCTCATAATTATTTGTACCAGTTGTTGGAATTAAATCTAGATTATGTGCTTAATTTTTATCCTGCATATTTTCGCATGTTTGTGGATTGCTTATGGAACTTAAATGGTACATTAATCAGTGAAAAACCCCATTTATAAATGTACACCCATACTTGGGATGTAACTTGATTGATTGTGTTTATAATAGGCCCTCAATTTAGTGGTTACTTGAACGATGTGAATATTGAAGTGGGCCTACCATCCATTGGTTATTGAGCCTGTGCGGCTTTTGAGGATAGTCTTTTTATCGCATCTATTTGATATTTTCTCTATACGGCTTCGATTTGATATTTTTCCTATATGATTTCAATTTGTTATTTGCCCTATGTGGCTTCGACTTAGTATTTTTCCTATGTAGATTCGATGATTTTATTTATACATAACCATGAGATGGTAAGTCCTATATATTGAATTTGATTGGCCACTAGTCGATGAGTTTTCATTAAACATCCTAAGGTGGTAGTCTCATAAGTTGGGGATGGTGGTCATGGGACACCATGTCCGAGCTGTCGGCTTACACTGGATGATAAAACCCCTCGTAATAACCTTTGAGCTTTCTTAAATTAGCTGGTTGTAAATGGAATAATAATGTTTGGGTTAATCATGCATTTATAACATACGGGCAATGACAGGTGGCTAATTCTGGACATTATAACATGTGTTTATAGGATTTAGTTGGGGTATCATTTCACTAGCTCCAAAACCACTGACTATCGGCCCACTTTCGGTGAGCTTGGCACTATGCATGTACGATGTACTTTCGCTGGTGACCAGCTATATGCGTGGGTTTTACCTAAAAGCTAACTAGATGAGCATCCCTAGTTGATGTGCACTCATGCATCCATGCATTTAATAAGACTGCATCGTGTATTATTTTGAATAATTTTTATTTATAACTATGCATACCTAATGCGGTGGTATGTAATCTTGAGGAAAATTCACACTGATCTGGTCACTCGTTCATCAAATATATAACCATACAGGTAGTACAGATGGTTAAATGATATACATGTTCAGACTTGATGAGGAGCAGAGTACAAGTGTCAGGGATGTATGGTTGTATCTGCTAAGAGAAGCTGCGCGATCTTGCGGCTCAAATTTATATGTATTGTATTATTTCTCATGTATAAATTATGTAATTATTGTATTTGTTAATATAGAGACATTAGTTTTTATAAGTCTTTATGAGTAGTAGCTCGTATATTCTAAATGTAAATAAAATTTTTTTTATGTTTGATTTGTCCATCTTTCGCTAAACTGCTAACTCTGAAAGAAAAAGGAAAGAAAAAAAAATACCTAATTTTGACTATCTTTAAAGGTTAATACTCGAGTTTTTAGAGAACGAGTCATATACTCGAGTTCCGAAAACATGGGGCGTTACATTGGACCAGTTCATTCTTTGGCATGCCTCATAACCCTTCGCGTATTGGATGCAGTTAGCCATTATTTTTGGCCAAAAATAGTCGTTAACACCTTAGTGTGAGCTTCATATTTCTCCCTTCCTGATGGACCCCACAAATCCCTTCGTGGACCCCCTCCATGACTAGCATAACTTCTTTCTTTGATAAGCACCAAAGTAAAACTCCGTTGACTCCTTTCAATATAGTTCATTATCAACCATCACATAATTTGTAGCCAACTTCGTATACTCCTGTTGGTCTTGGTACGTGGGCTCTGCAAATAGCCCATGAGAGGAGCCCTCCAATCATCCTCCTCTACTTCTATTTGCCACACTTCCATCGCATTCTCCCTCTGAAATATAGAGGGCAAAGATTTCCTTTGGATGACTATCGTTCGACCGGCCGATCCTTTCAAGCCTTCAAGTCCCATAGCTAACTGTGCCATTTTGTTAGCATCCGCGTTTTGCTCACTAGTGACATGCATCAACTCGACCTCTTCAAATTGGTCGAGTGACTGGATTGCTAAGGCATATATGGTAATAAAGATGGGTTGGTGCACTTAAACAATCCTGCGATTTGATTTATCACCAACTGCGAATCTCCAATAACAGTTACATTTTTCACTCGTAGTTCCAATAGCAATTCTAGGCCAATTATCATAGTTTCATACTCGGCCTGATTATTAGTACATTTGAGCTCTAGTTGGAATGTAAATTCCTGTTAATTCTCATTGGGAGCGATCAAAATGACTCCATATCCTGTGGCACATAATGTAGATCAAACTTAGATAAAGCAAACGTCCATTTGCTGATTTGTCCTCTTAAAATTGGCCGATTCAACATATATTTCACTAAATCGATAATTAGTATTACATTTACTCTCTCGACCAATAAGTAATGCCTCAACTTAGTGGCCATGAAATACAATGACAAGCATAATTTCTCCATGGTCGAATATCGTCTTTCGGCATCAAGCAGCGCCCGACTCAAGTAATAAATTGTCCGCTCCTTTCAAATGTCGTCATCTTGTGATAGAAGAGTTTTAATAGACTCCGTTAAGGCTACGACGTATAGCTTAAGTGGTCGTCTTTTGATAGGAGGCATCAACACAGGCTACTTCATTAGATATTCTTTGATTGTATCGAAAGTCAGTTGGTTCTCTTCTTACCAAGTAAATTTGATTCCCTATTTCAACTTCAATAGTGGAGAGAAGATGTTAGTTTTTCCTGCAACGTTAGATATAAACTTTCTTAAGAAATTGACATGGCCCAAGAATTTTTGTAGTTCAACCTTATTTCTTGGCAGTCGCACGTTCATCATGGCATGTTCCTTATTTTGATCGACTTCGATTTATCTTTGATGTACCAAGAATCTTAAGAAATTACCTGCTGAGACCCTAAAAGCACATTTTAAAGGGTTCATTTTCAATTTATGGAGCTTCATCTGCTCAAAGGACTTGCACAAGTGGGCCAGGTGCTCATTTGCATCGGTCAATTCAACCACCACATCGTCCACATAGACCTCTATAAAATGGTTAATCATATCATGAAAATGGCATTCATTGCCCTTTGGTATGTAGCCCTGCATTCTTTAATTCGGATGACATCACTACCTGGCAATATGTTCCCAAGGGCCCTGGACATTTGAATGCCATTTTTGGCACATCGTCTAATGCTATATAGATTTCATTATATCCAGAATGTCCATCCAAAAAAGACACAATCTCATGTTCATTAGCCCAATCGATGAGCGAATCAACCATCGGCATGGGGTGTTCGTCCTTCAGCGTAGCCAGGTTTAGATTTCTAAAATCGATACATACCCTTAACTTACCTTTTTTTTTTTTTTTGGTTTAAATTATTATCATCGGATCCACATTTGACGTCCATTTCGCATATTTGATTAGTCAGATGAAACCGGCTTTCAGGAGTCGTTCAATCTCCTCCTTGATCTTAAGGGTGACTTTGGCAGTCATCCACCAAGGCCGTTGCTTGTATGACCGATAACCTTCTTCCATGAGTAATCTATGCTCAACCAGGGATTGATTCAGCCCTGCATTTCATGGTAATCTCACGCAAAGTAGTCGATGAACTCCAAAATTAACTTTGTCAACTTCTTCTTCTCAGGTGGTCGTAACAAGTTTTGCTTAAACGTTGGGTTTGGGTCATGATCCGTCCCTAGGTTGATCTCAGCTAGCAGGTCCTGGACCTACGGTCGAATATCATCTTCTTCTTTTGATGCTTCTTCAAACTCAAAACTGTGTCCCTCGGCCGATTCTTCTGACTCGGCCAGATTCACAAAACAACCTTCATTGGTTTCCTTTGGGCTCTTTTTAAGCTTCTTTATTTTGGCAGTGAAGTCGGCCCCACTCACTTCATCCCTTGATGTCCCGATCATGGAACCTCTTTTATTATATAGTGAAAGGCCGACCGATAAAAGACAATGTCCTTCGTCCAAGCATCATTGACTCGGGTAACCTATGGAATAGCTTGCATAATGTTGTATGGGTTCTTTTTTACCATGATCCCCATAGGGCGGCTGAGCTTATTTCTCTCGATGAACCCGATAGGTGCTACTTCTTCACCATAGTAATAGGCTTCATTGGCATTCAACATGGTAAAAAAATATTTTTTTCAACTAAGACTAGTTCAACTTTATCCTAGTTCCAAAAAATCATGAACTGGTTGAGAGAAGATGGGATGCATGCAAAAGAATGTAACCAATCTCTTCCCAATAACGTGTTATAGCTCAACGAAGTGTCTACTATGAAAAATGGCTCTAGAACTGTCTTGGTTCCCATGGTCAAATTTACTGGTAGGATACCATGTGCGTTCTTGATGTGGCCAACAAAATTGCTAACAGTCACTTCTAACAGGATCAGATTAGCCGTGGTCTTCCCCAACTTGACCATCATTCTCCTCAGTAAAAAATTCACTACAGCCCCATTATCAACTAAAATTCTATTAGCCGATATGTATAACAGCTTAAGGTGTTGTGTCATGTCACTGGTGGGTTTGTCGATAATCACCCTTTCAGATGCACCCCTGGCTGGAATAGTAATCGTGTTGACATGTGATGCTTTGTTGACCTTAGCTTCATTTTCATTGCCTTCTTCAAAAGGGAAAGAAGCATGTTGTATGATTATTAGAGGAGCATATTCTTATACATCTCCAGGCATTGTGTTTGGTTGAGTGGGCCTTGCCTGAAAGATGGATGATAATGTGAAAACTATATTACAACGAAACATTACTGACGACAACGAACCAAACACAATTTTACCACCTGATCTTTTTCCCTTAGTGTTTCAGACTCGATTTCTTCTATCTAACTAGGGTATTCATTAGCCGTGGGTTCGGCCAAGAGATCAATAGGTGAGGAACTCTTTAGAGTGTTGGTGGTCGACATGAATTCCTTGGGTAGCCATTCCTCTATTAGAAAGCAGTCTTCGCTGGGATATTCTAACAAGTTACCGCAACTATCTTCCTCTTTGAGGTCTCCCGACAGAGCCGTATCAATGAGGGCATTTGGGTCTTTCTGCATCGCAACTGGTAGGATAGCTTCGCCCGTATTTACTGTCAATTGCTCATCTAGAATAGGAAGCTTGTGAAAGGGATGAGGCATTTTAGCTTATGGTTGAGGGAGTGTCCCTTCCCCTTCCATTTTCCTTCTTGCGGAAACTCTCTGTATTTGCTACTGGCGCTTTTGGATCTTTGTTAAAGCTTCCAGTATTGCTGAAAAACTTTGGATGAGTGACTGTTTTCATATCCCCTTTGGTGTAGTAGGAGGTTTGACCATCCATGACAAGGTGATCCCCAATGCGAATTACGATTAGAGGCCGATTGTATCAGTCAATAATGGTCAAGACCGTTATTGTGATCCTCCCTTACCTTTCTAGGGGTGTTACCTGATCGAAATGTCATTTCTCGAGCACATCAGTCGCCAACTCGAGGACCTTGATGCCTTTTTCAGATGGCAATCGACCGATCATCTTGAGGATGAGGAATCCAGCGGCATCCTTGTGCAGGTCGGCCAGACATTCACTGCTGATCATCTAAGCCGAGATCAATCTTCGATTTCAGATGTCCCCTTAGATTGGCGGTGACCATGTTCGCCTTCATATTAGCTGAAAACGTATCAGTATCAATCAACATTGCTTCATTATCCTTTTTCAGGAACTTCAGTAGCCCACGGTCGATATAGTCCTGAATGACATTCCTGAAAGCAACACATTTGTTAGTCGAGTGGTACTAAGTTCCATGCCATTTGCAGTACTCGATCCTATACAATTCATCAGTCGGAGGTATTTTATGATTGCTAAGAATTTTAATAAATTTTTTGGCCAACAAGATATCAAATATTTCTTTGGCTCAGGTGATATCAAAGGTATACACTTTTTGAGCCTTTTATGTGATCGGGACGATTGATTCCGCTTTGAACAATGTTGAACATACCAATGGTTTCTTAGCCACTACTTCGGCAATAGCAATTTCATAATTACAATCATTATAATACATCCCCAATGACAAATTCATTCGTCTAGCCCCTTCCTATAGGAGTTCCTCGTGGTGAGAAACATTTTTCAATTAGATCATATGAATCAATAAACTCCGTGCCTATAAACTTTTTGACAATCGAGCCGAGCTGAACATAAGCAGGAGGTTGTAGCTGATTGAGCCCAGCCGAGCCTAGCTCAACTCGGTGTCCAGCTCTACTTACAAGTGTATCTGCTCTCCTAATGCCCTGGGTGCCATTTGAAAGATTTTGATTACCCAAAAGGGTGCGGGTAGATTTGGATTTCCACTGATATACGGGTCCATTTTGGCCTTATTTTGATGCTCGAACGGCTCCAATGAAGCTCTGGGCTACTCCAGATTGGGTTGGGAGAGCTTTTGGCAGATTTTTGTGGAATAAATGTGGACCTCGACTGCATTTTAGGGATGCGGGTTTAGCTAATATTTTAGGTGTTGGGTTTAAGGTTTAGAGTTTTAGGCGTTCGGGGGTTTCGCGTTTTAGTTGGGGTGCCTACCATGACCATAATAATGCCATAAATATAGAGGCGTAATAGTAATTCTCTCTTTATCTTACTATTTTTCAATTGCCACCAATGAGATGATGAGGATTCCTCGATCGGTGCCATTTTTTGGCCATGACACTTCCTCAAAGCGCACTATAATTTGGACGGTCTGGATTGGAGTGGACAATTGAAAATATGGCTCGTGTTTTAGAGAGAAAAAATTCAACTTCAAAAGAGGTGATGAACGCGTACGTTTTTTTTTTTTCTTCCGTTTTTGGTAAATCAAACGCAAGTCTCATGACACTTATCCGACCTGCGTACAGACTGGAAATGGATTGGCTACTCCCCCTACACCAGCCAATGGCTGATGGTCGGTGCTCCGTGGGCCCCACCATGATGTTTATGTTTCATCCATTCCGTCCATCTATTTTTAGATATCATTTTATGTTCTAAGACAAAAAATGGAGGTATATCCCAATCTTAAGTGGCCCACATTACATTACAGGAAACAGTGTTGAATGAGCGTTGACCATTAACAAACATTTTGGGGCCATGAAAGTTTTGGATCAAGCTGATTTTTGTTTTTTCCCTTAATCTGGGACTGTATGACCTAATCGACCTATTGGATGTCAAATAAACAGTACAGTAGGCCTTAGGAGGATTTTAATGATGGATATCCAATCAATATTGTTTTCATGTGGTGTGGTCCACCTGAGATTTATATACCTCTCATTTTTGGGTTAAATCATAAAATGATCTGTAAAAATGGATGAACGGAAAGGATGAAACACATACATCGTGGTGGGTCCCACAGAGCACCGACCATCAGCCACGGGGCTGATGTCAGGGTGAGTAGCCAATCCGTTCCCTACAGACTCTCGCCAGTGGGAAGTGATTTGATACTCCGGCGGTATGATGCTTGATACGCAGACACTCAGAAATTACACATAAGGCATACATTAAGTCACGTTAAGGATACCAAATTGTGGGGCCTACTGTCCCTAAGTCACAGTCCTAAAATCAGTTTGGTTAGAGAATTTTAACCCTAGATTGGTGGACACTTGTTTGTTGAAACAGGTTTATTGGATGTTTTTATTTTTATCATTAAGATAAATGTCCACCGAACCTCATTTCATGATGCACCTAAACTAAGACGCATGACTTGGACAGTTTAATTAACGTATTTATATTACAGATACAATTTCGGAGTAATTTTTAAGTGCATGTGTATCATCCATTACACTCCACTAGAGTATCAAAAGTTATTTCCTTACTACCTGGGTATTGTAACAGATGCCGTGCGTGTAGATAGGGGTGTACACAAACCGGGCTAGCCCGATTAGCCCGCTCGACCCGGCCCGAAAAAGCTCGACTTGGCCTGACCCGGAACTGAGTTTCGGGTCAGGATGGGTCAATTTTCTCAGCCCGTTCTGAGTTCAGGCCGAGTTCGGATATGACCTAGTTCAGCCCGACTCGGCCCGAAACTCGACTCAGCCCGACCTGACTTAGCCCGACCCGGCTCAGCCTGCCTCTAGGTATATATACATGTTAAAAAAAAAAAAAACCCTAGTTCACTTTACCCTTTTGTTGAAAACGCCCGACCCCATCCGGCTATCCCTTTCCCTTTTCCCTTTTGCTGAAGACGCCCGACCCCACCGTCTCCACCAAATCTTCTCCTCCCTGCTCGCTCCCTCCTTACCTGACCCCACCAAATATCTCTCTCTCTCTCTCTCTCTCTCTCTCTCTCTCTGCTCTCCACTTCTCTAATTTGTCCATCTCGTCCGACCAGCGCCCCTCTCTCTCTTGTCCGACCAGCAGAGGCTGTCCGCCTCTCCCTGCTCGTCCGTCCGTGCAACCACCAGAGGCCGTCCGCCTCTCCCTGCTCGTCCGTCCGTGCAACCACCAAAGCCCGTGCAACCACCAAAGCCCGTCCGCCTCTCTCTGCTCGTCAGTCCGTGCAACCACCAGAGCTCGTCCGCCTCTCCCTACTCAGCCATCCGTGCAACCACCGGAGCTCACTCGTCCCTCCGTCGAACTGCAACTAGTATGATTTCTCTCTCTCTCTCTCTCTCTCTCTCTCTCTCTCTCTCTCTTTCAGTGTATGATTCCTCAACCTCACTTGTGGGCCTGTGGCACGAATGTACAGCCATCCAGACCATACAAAATTTTGGGTCCTACTGTAGATTGAGCATATCTCTAAATTAATACTGAATAAGCGATCCTAACCACCCATTGAGCGGCTATCAAATGGATGATTAAAAGTAAAATAGTCAGCGATTGGAAATTCAGATGGTGAATATTATCTTCTCAGCATAATTTCCTGATCATGCTCTATACCACAGTTGAATCAATGACTTGGATGGTCTTGGACAGCTATACAAATATGCCATGTGACGGTTGTAGAGTCACTATCATTTTACAAATGGTGCTGTGAATTTAGGCCTAAAATTGGTGGGGCACATCTAATGGACGGATTGGATTGCACATCCCAAATCATGGTGTGTTGATAGTTGTGTTTTTCCTTCATTCAGGTATGCATGACCTAATCAACAGTTGCAGATGGCAAATAAATATTACACTGAGCTATAGGGAGTTTTTAATGGCAGATGTTCAATCACAATTATTTTCCTATAGTGTGGTCCACCTTAGACTTAAATCTACCTTTTTCTCTTTTTTTTTTTTTTTTTGGATAATGCCCAAAAATACTTATCGAAAATGGATGGACAGCATGATTAAAATGCATACACCATGATGGTTCCAATAGAGCACCATCTAGCAGCCATGCGTATATAGGCAATCCATGTCCAAATTATTATGCAACGCACCACTAGGATCTGTTTTTGGTTGAAAACATCATGTTTTATAGCCCCTACCATAATATATGTGTTATATCTAAACTGCCTATTTATTTGGTCAGATTAGTTTAGGCCATGAGCCCAAAAATGACACAAATTCAAAACATCAGTGGACCACACCACATAGAGAAATGGAATTATATGTCTACCTTTCTTATATTTTTGGAGCCATAAAAGTTGTAGATCAATATGATATTTATGCTTGATCCGAAAAGGCTCAAGATAAAAGGAAAATTAAAAAAGATTGAAATCTCACCTTCAAATCAGAAAAGATTAACTAGACGAAAGGAGCAATTTGAAAAGGATTTGGCTTTTGGATAGTAATTTTTTTCTTAAGAGGGAAAATAGGACAGAGCTTGATACCAAGACTTATGAAACGAGGTATCTTTCACTCAGTCTACCACTTGAGCTATGGCTCGTTTTGTGGGCTATTGATCCAAGGTTTAGGACCTTCCAGTTTTTAAGATTTTCAAGACAGTCATCTTCTTCGTCTGTATCACATGGTGCATAAACCCTCCATGGTGATCACATAAACCACATGATCAAATCATGATATGGGCTGCACACACACACACACACACGTGTATATATATATATATATATATATATATATATATATATATATATATATATATATATATATATATATATATATATATATGTTATTGGCCACCTTATGACTAGATGACAAAAGAGGGCATGATTATCATTTCTTTTTAAAGGTCTATATGTGGTCAGATTGCACTTTAGAGTGATGGGATTAGTGGGCTATTGGTGATTTGCTTAAGGAGTGTTTTGCTAGGCAAATAAACTAACCGATGTCGTTGATTAATTTTTAATTTGAATTAGATGTTTAATAATGTTAGGAAGTTTATATTTAGAATGCATTGGAATCTAAATCACAATTACATTGGATTTAAGGTGATTTTATATATCTTTAATTGTATTCTATAACTTGTAATTGAAATGAACCAGAATCCAAAATTTATATGAGAAGAATGAGAGGAAATGATGCCTAAATATGTACATTCAGACACTTAGTTTCATTCCTCATCTTTCAATTATAGAATTGATTTCTTTAGAACAAGAACAACAGCCCGTTCTTGTTAGTCTTAATCTATGCTTATACTAATTGGCTATTAGATATATTTTTATTTTTTTGTTCTTGTTGTTGTGGTATAGGATAATCAGTTATCCATTTGAGGATTTCTATGTTGCCAGACATAGATTGAATGTGTTTATGGATGCATAGAAATTCTCAAATTGTCCCTTTTTGGACAGTTCAATGTTCGATAGACAGTAATGTTTTCATTTATTCTAATTTAAATGCACATGCCTGTTTCGGTTTGTCTCTCCTAATTCTCTCTAGATATATTTCTTGCATTTACTTCTTCATCAAATATCCACACTTTGTGTGGATAGTTGACGTGTGAA
Source organism: Magnolia kwangsiensis (assembly GCA_037074715.1). Taxonomy (NCBI): domain Eukaryota; kingdom Viridiplantae; phylum Streptophyta; class Magnoliopsida; order Magnoliales; family Magnoliaceae; genus Magnolia; species Magnolia kwangsiensis. The sequence continues at coordinate 162,044,178 of CM073571.1, forward strand.
TTAAATCCAAGATTAATATATTCTGGAGAGATAAGGGGAGATGCTGCCGAAATTTTGACGTGACATTTAAATTGAATAATGAAAACATTACTATCTATTCAACATTGAATGGGTAACTAATTTAATTATTTTTTTGTTCTTGTTGTTGTGGTATAGGATAATCAGTTATCCATTTGAGAATTTCTATATTGCCAGACATATATTGAGTGTGTTCATGGATGCATAGAAATTCTCAAATTGTCCCTTTTTAGACAGTTCAATATTGGATAGACAGTAATATTTTAATTTATTCTAATTTAAATGCACATGCCTATTTCGGTTCGTCTCTCCTAATTCTCTCTCGATATATTTCTTGCATTTACTTTCTCATCAAATATCCACACTTTGTGTGGATAATTGACGTGTGAATTAAATCTAAGATTAATATATTCTGGAGAGATAAGGGGAGATGCTGCCGAAATTTTGACATGACATTTAAATTGAATAATGAAAGCATTACTATCTATCCAGCATTGAATGGGTAACTGATTTATCCGCTTAAAAAATTCTTTATAAGGAAGGATAAATAAAATTGTTTCATATCTTTAGATATGGCTAGTGAGGATGAAGTCCGACCTAACCCTAGTGCCGGTGCCGGTGCGTCAGCCACCTCACCACTTGTTGTTGAGGGAGAGGGGTCTTCAGTTGCAAACAAAGGAAAGAAACGGTCAGCTGTCTGGGATGATTTTGAAGAAGTAGTAGTTAACAATGTCACCAAGATCAGATGTATGCACTGCAAAAGTCTATACACCAAAAGTGTCGGGGGGTCGATGTCTCATTTAAACAGACATAGACAAAGTTGTGCAAGGAGACCTAGACTTCCATGTTCAGGCCAACAATTGCTATCATTTACAAAGTCCGAACGATCTGCTTCTGAAGGTACACTTACCACGCATAAGTTTGAAAAAGGGAAGCTGAAGGAGTGATTTGCAAAGCTTATTATCATTGACGAGCAGCCATTTAAGATGGTAGAGAGTGAAATATTTATGGGATACAGTAAATACCTTAATCCTCAGTTTGAGAAGGTATCCCGTGTTACTGTGAAGAGGGAGTGCATGAAGATGTATGCCAGTGAGAAAATGAAGCTGAAAGCAGTTTTAGATTCGGTTTCAAGGGTAAGTTTGACATCTGATATGTGGACGACGCAAAATCAACGAAAGGGTTACATTTCATTAACTGCATACTATGTTAATAAAAATTAAAAACTTTGCAAGAGAATATTGAACTTTCGCTACCTTCCACCTTTCCATTCCGGTTTGGTTATTTCAGATTGTATTTACAACTGTCTACGAGATTAGAGCATTGAAAAAAAAGTCAGTTCATTAACTTTAGATAATGCTTCGACAAATGACAGTGTCATACAATTCTTACGTAACTAGTTCAAGGCAACCGACAGTTTATTTTTTGAGAAAAAAATATTTCATGTTCGGTGTTGTGCACACATTCTCAACTTAATTGTACAAGAATGGTTGAAATCAATTGACCAAACTATAGAGAATGTGAGGGAGAGTGTGAAGTACATAAGAGGCTTGCCGTCAAGATTGAGTATATAGAATGACATCGTTCAACGTTTGAATTTGACGTCTCCAAAAATGTTGAAGGTAGATGTATGCACACGTTAGAATTCTACTTTTGAGATGTTGGATTCAGCCTTGGAATTAGAACATGCCTTTCCAGAATATGCAGTGCGTGATAGAACATATGCTTGGTTGTCTACTGATGATGATTGGAGCAAAGCGAAAGAAGTTTATAAATATTTGAAGGTTTTTTATGAATGTACGAAAATATTTTCTGACAATAAGTTTTCTACAGCAAATATGTTTCTTCCATCTGTGTGGAAGATCAAGGATGCCCTGAAGAAAGCTGCTAATGACGGTCCATTTTTTCTCCAAATCATGACAAGTGATATGCAAATGAAGTTCGATAAGTACTGGGATGATTGTCATATGATAATCTCCTTAATTGTTGTTCTTGATCCTCGGCGCAAGATGAGTTATGTTAAGTACATCTTCACGAGGATTTATCCTACTGAAAAGGTAATATCTGAAACTTCGAAGGTTCGTGATGCAATCGAAGCATTGTACAATGCGTACATAACCACAGTGTCCACACCAAGTGCTTCTGAAGTTAGATCGCAAGTTGCTTCAAGCTCCGACGATGCTGATTTCATGTCTTTCTTAGCAAAAGAAAATACAGACACAGACACGAAAGAATCAGAGTTAAACATGTATCTCAAAGAGTCGGTCGTACTACGACAAGATTCAGAGTTCGATGTTTTGGAGTGGTAGAAATTGCGAGTTAGTGAAGGAAAATATCTTACACTATCGACGATGGCACGAGATATTTTATCAATTCCTATTTCAATAGTGGCATCGGAATCTGCGTTTAGCACATGGAGCAGGGTCGTGAGCAAGACTAGAAGTTTCCTTGCACCAGACACAGTGGAAGCATTAATTTGTACATAAGATTGGTTATGTCCGAGTTTAGGAGGTAATCTTGATGAGGAAGAGGAGGAGAATGTGAATAAAGCCGCAACACCAACACATGAAACAACAGCAATATGATGGATGTTATGATCTTTTTAGTTTATTTGAATTTGTAAATGTTGTAATGGGTACTTTTTTGACTTTTATTTTTATTTATCTGTTATGTTGATGGATGTTATGCAAGCTGCGGGATGCATTTCTACATATTTTTGCTGACTTTTATTTTTATTTATCTGTTATGTTGATGGATGTTATGCAAGTTGCGCAATGCATTTCTACATCTGTTTACTGACTTTTATTTTTATTTATTAGTTATGTTGACTTTTATTATTTTTTAATCCATAAATTACTTTTATCTTATGTCGGTATTTCATTATTGTTAAAAATCCTAAAATACTTTTCCAACACAATATGTAGATATATCTTCAAGCGAACCATCGGTTAACGTTTGAGACTATGGTTCCTTAGTCCATTCTCCAAAGTCTGAAAAGTTAAAGATTTTGTGTAATTTGTGTGGAGCTAAGTTTGTTAATAAAACTAATCGGCTCAGATTACACTTATCTTATCGGGGTGGAGATACAAGACCATGTCCTAAAGCCTCAAAAGAAATCCAAGTTCTTTTCCAAGCAGTTCTTGATTCAAACAAAAAAGCTTCCACTCTCCAATCCAAACTTTCTGAGGCAGAGAAGGAAGCTAAATTATTAGCATTGGAAGAAGAACAATTTCAACTCGCCTTAAAGCGCAGTATGAAAGAGGCTTCTACACATCAGTGATGTCCTCCAAGACCACATGATGTCGAAGCAGGTTCAAGCTGCACGGGTAAAAAGAAAAATAGTAAGAATTCAGTTAAGTTTCTCTCCAGTCTATGTGCGTTTTACAGGACGTTGGGATCTACGTATAAATCTTCTCACAAAAATAGTTTAAAAAATCTAATTCAAACTATACAAGAGGAGGGTGATAAAAACCTATCTCCACCTTCTGAAGAGGGAGATGTGAATGAGTATGTATATGAAGATTTAGATAACAGCTCGGGCTCAGATGATGTTTGACTGTATTCAGTTTGTATAAAATGTTTTATTTTATGCTTTGTCAAATGTATGTAAATGTAATAAAATTATAATATATCCTCTCTCTCTCATGAACTTATAAATTGTAATGGGACGCGGATTACCTGCCAAAGGCCCAAAGCTCTTCCCATAAACTTGCCGTAAGGTTCGAAACTGGCCTGAACTCGAAGGTTCGAAATTGGCCCGAACTCAGGTTCGAAACCGGACCGAACTCGAAGGTTCGAAACTGGCCCGAACTAGCCTGGGCCCGATTCGAACTAGAGATGTTGGCCCGGTGACCAGGCCTGGTCGGGTTCGGGCCTGGTGCGGCTGTTGAATGGGCCTGGATGGGTTGAGGCAAGTTCGACTCGGCCCGACCCGTGTAAACCCCTACGTGTAGATAACAGTGGGATTCGGATTCGGTGGTGACGCCTGCAGTACCCAGGTCGGTACTGGTCGATGCTAGATAAATTCTTATAATGTATATGTTTAATCCATGTGGTCCATCCATTTTTCCAGCTCCTTTTAGAGCATGAGCCCAAAAATGAGGCAGATCCAAGACTCTGGTGGACCACACCAAAGGAAACAGTGTTGATTGAACGCCCACCTTAAAAAAATTCTTGGGGCCATTTTGGATGAAGCTGATATTTGTGTTTTCCCTTCATGAAGATCTATGTGACCTTTTCAGCAGGTTGGATGACAAACAAACTTTACAGTGAGCCTTAATAAGTTTTTAATGGTGGACGTTTCATCATCACTATTTCCTGTAGCGTGGTCCATCATCTGCCTCATTTTTGGTCTCACACCTTAAAATGAGCTGTTAAAATATATGGGCCGAGTGGATTTAGTGTTGGTCACAGTACTGACCAGTACAATCCATACCGGGTTAGACCGGAGTTTTCCCCAATCCACACCGTTAAAACCTTCCAGTTCTACCATCAAGCTTATTTACCATCCAACCTCTTCATAAGGTCATAGAGTCATCCATGAAGGAAAAACACAAAAATCAGCTTGATCGAAGCTTTTCATGGGCTTAAGGAGTTTTCAATGGTAGGCATACAATTCCCAATGTTTCTTGTAGCAGGGCTCACCTGGCCAATAGATATGCCTTGTTTTTTTATGTTATTTTTTGAAATAATAAGAAAAAAAAATGGATGAACGGTGGAAAAAACATATACATTACGGTTGGCCGACAAAGCCCTTTTACGGGATTACCCATCTTGGTGTGGGTAGTACGCAATCGGGAGCAGATCTGGTGAGATTCGGGATCCACCGAGGTGTGTGGGACCTTGAGTGTGAAGCCAAATGTGATGTATGTGACTACATTCACACCGTCCATCCGTATTGAAAGCTTATTTTAGGGCATGATCCCGGAAAATGAAGCAGCTCCAAAGAAACAATGACGATTAACTGTTGAAAACTTCTTGTAGGCCATAAAAGCTTTGGATCAAGATGATATTTGTGTGGTATCATCGTCTAGTTGTTTGTTACCTTATCACAGGTTGGATGGCAAATAAATTCATGAAGTTTTTTATGATGAGGATTAAATCACGATTGTTTCCTGTGGTGTGGTCCGCCTAAAATTTATGTCAACTTCATTTTTGGTTAATTACTAAAATGAACTTTCAAAATGGTTGGACGGTGTGGATTTAAGGTACAAATATCACTGCGAGCCCCACAGTCAGGGTCCCACATGCTCTAGTGAATCCAGGTCACGGATTTGGATCTGGGAGGACCCGGATTTTCTTCAAAACCCTTTGCTGAGAATTTCCTGCACTAGATGCTAGGTGGGGCCTACCGTGATGTTTGTGTGAAATTCACCCCGTCCGTACTCATTGCAAGCTCATTTTAAATCTTGATACAAAAAATGAAGTGGATCCAAAGCCCAAGTAAGCCACATGAGAGGAAATAGTAGAGATTCAGTGACCATTGTTGAAACATTAATATGGCCACACAATTTTTATATCGGCGCAGGTATTTTGTCTTTTCACTTCATCCAAGTACTAATAACCTTATAAACAGTTTCATGATAAGCATTTCTTTCTCCAATTTTCTCTCTCATGTGGCCCACTTGAGTTTTGTATCAGCATCATTTTTAGTCATGTCTTAAAATGTTCTCGCAAAATGGATGAACGAGTGTATTTCGCTCTAACATTATGGTGGGCCCCACCTAGCATCCGAACTTCCTACAAAACCCTTTCTAAGTAAATCAGCATCACGGTTAAGGGTGGTAGACTCCCGAGAGTTTCAACACCTGGTCAAGGGTTCAAGTATTCATAGGTCGTGAAAAGCTCACTATGGCATGAGTGTGTGGGTTTGTGTACATGTGTTAAAAGAAAAAATCAGCGCTTGGATTGCATGGTGTGCCACAAGTAGGGGTGCACACAAACCAAGTTAGCTTGGTTAGCTTGCTTGACTCGACTCATAAAAGCTTGATTTGACTCGATTTGAAGTTGAGTCTGAGCTGATTTTTTAAGCTCCAAAATTTTTTGAATCGAGTTCAAGCTTACCCGATCTCGACTAGACTTGGGTCGAACCCCAACTCAAATTGAACTTAGATCGAACTAGTTCGGTGACTCAGTTACTTTGATATTGATGTTGCTCACCAAGTGTTTGATTAAATGATTCAATGAAGTGTCGGCCAGTGGCAAGAAAGGTATGTATATGAAACAAATACAATTTTTTTCTTGATTTTGATGTTGCATACAAGGTGTTTGATGAAATACTTGTAAATAACTACCATTGTTTTACATACAATAAGAAATTGAAAGTGGACAATATGTGTTTGTGAAAATGTCGCAGAGGCTCAATTTTAGCTTGAACTCGGCTCGAACTGGCCCGAGTTGCTGACCGAACCGAGCTAAGCTGGCTAGTCAGGCTCGAGGACCGAGCTGAACCGAGTTCGAGCTGGGGTCAACTAGTGGCCGAGTTGAGTTGAGTTGAGGCCAGCTCAACTCAGTTTGACTTAGTGTACACCCCTAGCCACAAGCCACCGACCTTCCTTCTGTGCCCACACTCTGGACTCACCCACATCAGTGCAACCCTTACGTGGAGCCCAATTTAATGTATGTATTCGATATTGACTTTTTCCATCTATTTTTTCAAATCATTTTAAGACATTATACAAAAAAAAATAAGCAAATACAATTATCAAGTGGACTATACCATAGGAAATGGTGGGGATTGACCATTAATGGGCCACAAAAGTTCTAAGCCACATGAAATTTGGATCATTCCTTAAAATGATTTGAAAAAATTGAATGAATGACATGGATAAAATATATACATTATAATGGGGCCACATAACACTGTCTAATAGGTAAGGGTTACTGACATTGTCTGTATGCAATCCGAACCCGACTGGGACCTGCTATGAGGCCCATCATGATGTATGCAACTACATCCATTCTATCTATCCTTATTGAAAGCTCATTCTTGGACATGATTCAAAAATTGAATCAGATCTAAATATGAGATGTACTGTACTACAGGAAACAATGGTAAATAACCATTAAAATTTTCTTGTAGGCTACAAAAGCTTTGGATTAAGATGATATTTATGTGGTCTCTTGATCCAAGTCTTTTTTTACCATATCAACATGTTAGATGGTAAATAAACAATCCCGTAGAATCCATGAAGTTTTTAATGGAAGTGATTCAATCACAATTGTTTCATAAGGCTAAACGTGTCAAATTAACATATTTCAAACATTTTAGACCTTAGTTAACAAACTGATCATCCAAGATTCACTAATAGTTTGCTGACTTCATATTCAAACTATAGATTCAGATTTCATATTTCAGATTCGGGTTTCATACGTCAGATTTAATAAATAGGCCCTTAGTCTTTTTTCAATGGGAGCGGATCAGGTAAGACCTATGTCCATCGAGGAGGTGGGACCCCTGACTGTGGGGCCTACTGTGATGTATGTGACTGCTGTTCATCCGTATTGAAAGCTCATTTTAGGGCATGATCCAAAAAATGAAGGAGATCCAAACCTCATGTGGACGATGATACAGGAAACAGTGATATTGGAATATTAAAAACTTCTTGTAGGCCACAAAAGTTTTGGATCAAGCTGATATTTGTGTAGTCTCTTTATCCAGAACTTTGTGACTTTATCAACAAGTTGGATGACAAATAAACATTCCGGTGGCCCCTATAGCTTTTAATGGTGGGGATTCAATCACTACTGTTTCATGTACCACATCTAAAATGAGCAATTCAAAATGGTTTATTGGGTAAGTCTAATCTTGGATGGAGGTTAGAAAAGCTCTTAGATTGAATTTCTCAGCGCATTGGTTATACATAGGTTAAGATGACCGTTCGTTTCCCAGAAAAAATAAAATAAAATAAAAAATAAAATAAAATAAAATAAAATAAAAGAAAAATGAAAAAAAAAGAAGAAGAACCGGATTAAAAACCAGTTAGACTGATATAAAGAATCCTTTGTTACTTCTTTCCATCGTACAAGGTGAGAATTGTCATATAAACGGTTTGGATCATTAAAACGATACAGATTCAAAGGCTAAAGTCCCCCCGCAAGAGTCAGCAATGACCAATCTTGACCTGAGCAATAAACGATACATAATAGGATTTTTTTTTATAGACTTCCATGCACTTAATTAGTTAGTAGTTATCTATTGAATGGGTTGGATGTCCCATGCACTTAATTAGTTAGTAGTTATCTACTTGGTTAACCATAGCCTATGGTTGGATTTGAGACCTTACCCACACACGTGTGGGGGTGTCAATGGGTTGGGCTTGGGCCTGAAAAATCAGAATTATGAGCCTGGTCCAAAACAGTTCAAAATCTAGGCCAATACCTAGGGGCGTACATCGAGTGAACCTCAGCTGGAACTCAGCTCAGCTCGGTCCTTAAGCTTGACTGGCCAGCTCGGCTCGGTTCGGTTAGCAGCTTGGGCCTATTTGGACCGAGTTCAAGCCAAGATTGAGCCGAGTTTGCCATTGTAGCATTTTCACAAACACCTAGATTGCACCTTTAAAATCTCACTGTATAAAATACAACAGCAATGGTTTTATAGGTATTTTATCAAATACCTTCTAAGCAACATAAAAGTTAATAAAAAAAAGGGTGTTAGTTTCATCTAAGCAACATAAAAGTCAAGAAAAAAAAAGGGTGTTGGTTTCATATATATACATTCATTGCCATCAGCCACACTTCTTTGAGTCATTTCACCAAACACTTGGTGAGCAACAACATCAATATCAAAGTAACCAAGCCACCGAACTAGTCCAATTTGAGCTTGATTCGAGCTATGTTCAATCCGAG